>CM051662.1:44730921-45142000 GCA_028020825.1 Podargus strigoides
TAAGGACCTGATCCTGTTAAAGCGTCTGCATTGACACCATTCAAGGGATCGTTTGGATTTCGTTGTTTGTTCACTTCAATCGCTGCTAACCGTTTCCATTCTCTTTCCCAGAGCAGAAACTGTGATGGTGTGAGGAGCAAAGCAGCTAAGTTGGAGCAGTCTCCTGGACACAATACATCAGCAGTGAAAATATATCCTGTAATACTACGAGCTGCTTCGGAACGTAGCCCATAATTTGTTACGGTTTGCTTTGCCTGCTGCAAAATTTTCCAGTCATGTTGTTGCCAGCTAAACTGGCCACCTTGCACCTGGACTGGGCAGGCTATGGCTCCCGCTGCTTGGAAATCTCCCTCCAGAATAGCGTCTCGGATGACCCCAGACCATCGTGGCATTGAAGACGGGGCTATAGGAGAGCTAAAAGGCGCAGGAGGAGGGATGGGTAATGGCGGTGCCTTCTGGCCCGCATAAAGAGGTGGCTGCTTTGTTTCAAAATTACTCTCAGCAAGCAGCATTGGTGCACTAGGTTTTGGGAAGTCAAAAAATCCCCATCGTCTTTCGTTGATAGAGGTGATTGGAATTTCCGCTGTGGCATTAGGGTTAGTTTTTGATACCGCTAGGTCTTCTGATTTAACACTTCTTTCATTAGAGTCTCTACCGTGCCCTTTGGGTCCCCATTGCTAGGACAGTCTTTGTTTGGCGTGCTTCCGCTGGATGAACTGATGGATGCGTTTGCTAAATTAGGCCCACTAGATGGCAGTCTTGGATAACTCGTTTTTGGTCGGCATGCTGCGCCGCCCATCTTCTCCTCTGTTTGTAAGGCAATAGTTGACACGCTTACTGGTTCTTCTACCACAGGCACTTCGCATCAAGCTCAGATGGCAGCGGCGACTGCAGAGGAACTTCCTGGTTTTGCTCGAGCCGTCTGTGCAGCTCAGAGAAAGTTGTTGCAGGAGTGCCTTTTACTCCCCTCATGGGCGCCTGTTGCCCCCAGCCAAAATAGGTAGCAATACGTCCCCTTCCTTCAGCTGAAGCATTCACAGAATCGCTCGGGCTCGGTGCCTCTACCGCAGCTGTGGCAACTTGGCGTTCAGCTTTCATTTCTAATAAGGCATTGTTTACCTCCCGCCACGTGGCTCCCAATTCTCTGGCTGCCTTAGTCCCTTGGTCCCCATCAATAGTAGAGTCCCAGAGGCGGTTTCCGACCTCTTTCCACTCCTCGGTATTAAACAGGAGTGATGAATTTTTGCAATGTCCATGTTTTCGAGCCCACTTAATTAGGCTTTCAAGGGCTTTAACACTCACTTTGCTCCCTCGCTTAGCAAGGATACTAGCAAGGAGTTTTGTTGCTGCGCCATGTTCCATCGCGGTCTTACCTTCTGGCGGAGGTTTGCTCGGCCACTGCAAACTCCAGGCTCCAGTGCTTTTGCCGCCGTGCCCACTCCGCTGGTCCAGCACTCGTGCCCGCGCGTCGTTACCAACTTTGGAGCTTTCCGCGTTTAGGCGTGCTGCATTTAAGCGTCTTTACCGCATTTAAGCGAAGAGAAGGGTCCCTGTTCGGGCGCCAGATGAAGAGAGACCCTTAAGCGCGTGCCGGACCCCGAAAAACAACTGGACATCAATGTGATTAAGGTCGATGTCACTTTATTGCGCAGGCGATACATCTTTATGCGTTCCAAGCACTCCTACTATTGGCTCAACCTAAAGGTTTATATATACTCGGCAGCTGCTGACTGGTTAACACACGGCAGGCTCCTGCAAAGGTTCTTGCTGCAAGCTTGCTAATTGCCTGCCAACTCCATGGCTTTCACATCCTGTCTTTTGTCTTGTTTATGCTGGCAGTGCTTAGCCAAGTTCCTCTTATCTCTCTGTTCAGGAATTCTTGCTTAAGCCTTAGTTATGCTAAGGGCAGGCTTTTCTCACGCTAAGTTAAGGCCATGTCTGGATTGTCCATAGTGGTCAAATACAAATCATGCCCGTTCTCTGCAAGGAATTCCTCTACACATCCCCACCTCTCTACAACCTCCTTTCAGGTAGTTGTAGAGAGCAATGAGGTCTCCCCTCGGCCTCCTCTTTCTCCAGGCTAAACCACCCTAGTTCCCTCAGGCACTCCTCCTAAGTCTTATGCTCTAGACTCTTCATTAGCTTTGTTGCTGTTCTTTGGACACACTCAAGTATCTCAATGTCCTTTTTGTAGTGAGGGGCCCAAAAGTGAACACAGTACTCGAGGTGCAGTCTCACCAGTGCCAAGTACAGGAGGACAATCACTTCCCTAGTCCTGCTGGTCACACCATCTCTGATACAGGCCAGAATTTCATTGGCCACCTTCGCCACTTGGGCACACTGCTGGCTCGTGTTCAGCCAGCTGTCAATCAACACACTTAGGTTCCTCTCTGCCTGGCAGCTTTCCAGCCACTCCTCCCTAAGCCTGTAGTGCTGCTGGGGGTTGTTGTGGCTGGAGTGCAGAACCCAGCATTTGGCTTTATTGAAACTCACACAGTTGGCCTTAGCCCATTGATGCAGCCTATCTGGGTCCCTCTGTAGAGCCTCCCTACCCTTGAGCAGATCAACGCTTCCACCCAATTTGGTGTCATCTGCAAACTTAGTGAGGGTGCACTCGATCCACTCATCTAGATCATTGATCAAGATATTAAACAAGTGTGGCCCCAGTACTGAGCCCTGGGGAATACCACTCGTGACTGGCCACCAGCTGGATTTAACACTGTTCACCTCAACTCTTTGGGCCTGGCCATCTAACCAGTTTTTTACCCAGCAAGGCATATGCTCATCCAAGCCATGAGCAACCAGTTTTGCCAGGAGAATGCTGTGGGAAACGGTGTCAAAGGACTTACTAAAGTCAAGGTAGATGACATCCACAGCCTTTCCCTCATCCAATAAGCAGGTCACCCTGTCATAGAAGGTTACTAAGCATTCTCTTCTCCAGTTTCTCTCTACTCTTACAAATTGTTGGAAGACGCAAGAACTTAAAATTACGTTCAATATAGAGTTTTTGTTTGCGTTTACTATAATTAATTAAAAAAAACTCAAAAGAAGCATTAGAATATTTATCATATAATAAATATTTTTCAGTGTTGCCTGGAATAGGCTTCCCCTGAGTTGTCAACAGAGAGAATAAGAAACTGGATCCTAACCTAAACAGATTATTTACCTCCTCCTACTTCGTGCAGGTGTGCTGTAGCGTTCCCCAGAGAAATGATGTTGGTTGGACTGAGCTGAAGTAGGCTGCCTATTTGATGCCATCTCCCATCGTCGCATTGGTGGTGATGCAGTTGGTGATGCCGCTGTATAGTCAAAGACTGAATGAGAAAGGCGTTGTCTCTTGGGATTTGAACTATCTTCACTCTGTGCCAATGTAGACAAAAAAAAACGCTCAGCTGAGTGATTTGTTTCCCATATTGAAACTCCAATATTATTTACTTCAGCTAGCATTAGAGAGGGGGAGACTTAACAGACTAGATCAAAACACCATTAAGTTAAACAGCTATAATTATTTGTAGGATATACTGCCTTCATAATACAAACATTTAATTGGCCATCAGAGCATTTTTACTGAAGCGTATTTTAGCAACATCAAGATATCTTAAATACTAATGCTAAGGCAACCACACAAGTTATATCAGAAAAAGGAGTAAACATTTACTTCAGGAGAAAGAGGTATGTCTTACTTTGTTATAATATTCAACACAGGCACTACCACCCTGATACAGATTTAGGATGTAAACATACAAATGAGTGATCCCAAGAACTTTTTGGAAAATATAAGCACACATTTCACACCCGTGGGATCCGGCTAGAGTTGAACCCAAAGGTGGCAGACCACAGTTGGTAAGGAAGTCGTCAGCCCGGCTCAAGTGCTTCTACACTAATGCACGCAGCATGGGCAACAAACAGGAGGAGCCGGAAGCCATTGTTCAGAACAACAACTATGATGTAGATGAAATAACGAAAACACGGTGGGATGACTCTCATGAATGGAGTGTTGCAATGGATGGCTACAAGCTCTACAGGAGGAATAGGCAGGGTAGAAAGGGCGGTGGGGTGGCACTCTATATTAGGGAGTGTTTAGACTGTATAGAGATTGATAAGCGTGATGAGCCAGTCGAATGTTTATGGATAAAGTTGAGGAAGGCGAACGAAGCAGATAGCCTGCTGGGAGTCTACTACAGGCCACCTGACCAAGACGAAGAGGTCGATGAACTGTTCTGTAGGCAACTGGCTGAAGCTGCAAAGTCGCAGGCCCTTGTTCTGGTGGGGGACTTCAACTTACCAGACATCTGCTGGAAATATAACACAGCAGAGAGAAAACAATCCAAGAAGTTCCTAGAGTGCGCGGAAGATAAATCCTTGACTCAGCTGATAAGTGAGCCCACCAGAGAAGGTGCCTTGTTAGACCTGTTATTCACAAACAGGGAAGGACTGGTAGGCGATGTGGTTGTCGGAGGCTGTCTTGGGCTGAGCGATCATGAAATGATACAGTCCTCGATCCTTAGCCAAGCTAGGAGGGGGGGCAGCAAAACTCTCACCATGGACTTCCAAAGGGCAGACTTCAACCTGTTTAAAACACTGGTAGAGAAAGTCCCTTGGGGAACAGACCTAGAGGGCAAAGGGATTCAGGAAGGATGGACTCTTTTCAAGAAGAAACTGTTAGAGATGCAGGAGCAGGCTGTCCCCATGTGTCGTAAGACAAACTGGTGGGGAAAGCGACCGGCATGGTTGAACAGGGAGCTCCTGCTGGGACTTAGGAGAAAGAAGAGAGTCTACCACCTTTGGAAGAAGGGGCAGGCTACTCGGGAAGAGTATAAGGATTTAGTTAGGCTGTGTAGAAAGAATATTAGGGAGGCAAAAGCTCAGCTAGAACTCAGCCTGGCCACTGCTGCAAGAGATAATAAGAAGAGTTTTTATAAATATATTAACAATAAAAAAAGATGCAGAGAGAATCTCCATCCCTTATTGGATGCAAAAGGGAACATTGTTACCAAGGACGAGGAAAAGGCTGAGGTCCTTAATGCCTTCTTTGCTTCGGTCTTTAACGGCCAGACCAGTTCTCCTCATGGTATTCAATTCCCTGAGCTGGAAGATTGGGATGGAGATCAGAATAATCCCCTCATAATCCAGGAAGTAGTAGTAAAGGACCTGCTGAGTCAATTAGACACCCATAAGTCTATGGGGCCGGATGAGATCCACCCGAGAGTGCTGAGGGAGCTGGCGGAGGAACTTGCCAAGCCGCTCTCCATCATCTATCAGCAGTCCTGGTTATCGGGTGAGGTCCCAGACGACTGGAAACTTGCCAATGTGACGCCTACCTACAAGAAGGGCAGGAAGGAGGATCCGGGGAACTACAGGCCTCTCAGCCTGACCTCGGTGTAAGGGAAGATTATGGAACAGTTCATCTTGGGGGAGATCACGCGGCAAGTGCAGGACAACAGGGGCATCAGGTCTACCCTGCATGGGTTCACGAAGGACAAGTCCTGTTTAACCAACCTAATCTCCTTCTATGATCAGGTGACCCGCCTAGCGGATGAGGGAAAAGCGGTGGATGTTGTCTTCCTGGATTTCAGGAAGGCATTTGACACTGTCTCCCACAGCATTCTGCTGCAGAAGCTGGCGGCTCATGGTCTAGACAGGTGGACTCTTCACTGGGTTAAAAACTGGCTGGATGGCCGAGCCCAGAGAGTTGTGGTGAACGGGGTTAAAACCAGATGGAGACCGGTCACAAGCGGTGTCCCTCAGGGCTCGGTCTTGGGGCCAGTCTTGTTTAATGTCTTTATTGATGACCTGGATGAGGGGATCGAATGCACCCTCAGTAAATTTGCAGATGACACGAAGTTGAGTGGGAGTGTTGATCTGCCTGAGGGTAGGGAGGCTCTGCAGAGGGATTTGGACAGGCTGGAGCAATGGGCTGAGGCCAATTGTATGAGGTTTAACAAGGGTAAGTGCCGGGTCATGCACTTCGGCCACAACAACCCCATGCAGCGCTACAGGCTTGGGGAAGAGTGGCTGGAAAGCAGCCGGGCGGAAAAGGACCTGGGGGTGTTGGTTGACAGCCGGCTGAACATGAGCCAGCAGTGTGCCCAGGTGGCCAAGAAGGCCGATGGCATCCTGGCCTGTATCAGAAACGGTGTGACCAGCAGGAGTAGGGAGGTAATCGTGCCCCTGTACTCGGCACTCGTGAGACCACACCTTGAGTACTGTGTCCAGTTCTGGGCACCGCAGTATGGGAAGGACATTGAGGTGCTGGAGCGAGTCCAGAGAAGGGCAGCGAGGCTGGTGAGAGGTCTGGAAAACAGGCCTTATGGAGACCGCCTGAGGGAACTGGGGTTATTTAGCCTGGAGAAGAGGAGACTGAGAGGAGGCCTTATTGCCCTCTACAACTACCTAAAAGGAGGTTGTAGTGAGGCTGGTGTTGGTCTCTTCTCCCAAATTGCTAATGACAGGACATGGCCTCAAGTTACACCACCAGGGATGGTGACTCCACCACCTCCCTGGGAAGCCTATTCCAGTGCCTAACCACCCTCTCAGTAAAGAACTTCTAAATATCCAACCTAAACTTCCCCTGATGTAACTTGAGGCCATGTCCTGTCATTAGCAATTTGGGAGAAGAGACCAACACCAGCCTCACTACAACCTCCTTTTAGGTAGTTGTAGAGGGCAATGAGGCCTCCTCTCAGTCTCCTCTTCTCCAGGCTAAATAACCCCAGTTCCCTCAGGCGGTCTCCATAAGGCCTGTTTTCCAGACCTCTCACCAGCCTCGCTGCCCTTCTCTGGACTCGCTCCAGCACCTCAATGTCCTTCCCATACTGCGGTGCCCAGAACTGGACACAGTACTCAAGGTGTGGTCTCACGAGTGCCGAGTACAGGGGCACGATTACCTCCCTACTCCTGCTGGTCACACCGTTTCTGATACAGGCCAGGATGCCATCGGCCTTCTTGGCCACCTGGGCACACTGCTGGCTCATGTTCAGCCGGCTGTCAACCAACACCCCCAGGTCCTTTTCCGCCCGGCTGCTTTCCAGCCACTCTTCCCCAAGCCTGTAGCGCTGCATGGGGTTGTTGTGGCCGAAGTGCATGACCCGGCACTTACCCTTGTTAAACCTCATACAATTGGCCTCAGCCCATTGCTCCAGCCTGTCCAAATCCCTCTGCAGAGCCTCCCTACCCTCAGGCAGATCAACACTCCCACTCAACTTCGTGTCATCTGCAAATTTACTGAGGGTGCATTCGATCCCCTCATCCAGGTCATCAATAAAGACATTAAACAAGACTGGCCCCAAGACCGAGCCCTGAGGGACACCGCTTGTGACCGGTCTCCATCTGGTTTTAACCCCGTTCACCACAACTCTCTGGGCTCGGCCATCCAGCCAGTTTTTAACCCAGTGAAGAGTCCACCTGTCTAGACCATGAGCCGCCAGCTTCTGCAGCAGAATGCTGTGGGAGACAGTGTCAAATGCCTTCCTGAAATCCAGGAAGACAACATCCACCGCTTTTCCCTCATCCGCTAGGCGGGTCACCTGATCATAGAAGGAGATTAGGTTGGTTAAACAGGACTTGTCCTTCGTGAACCCATGCAGGGTAGACCTGATGCCCCTGTTGTCCTGCACTTGCCGCGTGATCTCCCCCAAGATGAACTGTTCCATAATCTTCCCTTACACCGAGGTCAGGCTGAGAGGCCTGTAGTTCCCCGGATCCTCCTTCCTGCCCTTCTTGTAGGTAGGCGTCACATTGGCAAGTTTCCAGTCGTCTGGGACCTCACCCGATAACCAGGACTGCTGATAGATGATGGAGAGCGGCTTGGCAAGTTCCTCCGCCAGCTCCCTCAGCACTCTCGGGTGGATCTCATCCGGCCCCATAGACTTATGGGTGTCTAATTGACTCAGCAGGTCCTTTACTACTACTTCCTGGATTATGAGGGGATTATTCTGATCTCCATCCCAATCTTCCAGCTCAGGGAATTGAATACCATGAGGAGAACTGGTCTGGCCGTTAAAGACCGAAGCAAAGAAGGCATTAAGGACCTCAGCCTTTTCCTCGTCCTTGGTAACAATGTTCCCTTTTGCATCCAATAAGGGATGGAGATTCTCTCTGCATCTTTTTTTATTGTTAATATATTTATAAAAACTCTTCTTATTATCTCTTGCAGCAGTGGCCAGGCTGAGTTCTAGCTGAGCTTTTGCCTCCCTAATATTCTTTCTACACAGCCTAACTAAATCCTTATACTCTTCCCGAGTAGCCTGCCCCTTCTTCCAAAGGTGGTAGACTCTCTTCTTTCTCCTAAGTCCCAGCAGGAGCTCCCTGTTCAACCATGCCGGTCGCTTTCCCCACCAGTTTGTCTTACGACACATGGGGACAGCCTGCTCCTGCATCTCTAACAGTTTCTTCTTGAAAAGAGTCCATCCTTCCTGAATCCCTTTGCCCTCTAGGTCTGTTCCCCAAGGGACTTTCTCTACCAGTGTTTTAAACAGGTTGAAGTCTGCCCTTTGGAAGTCCATGGTGAGAGTTTTGCTGCCCCCCCTCCTAGCTTGGCTAAGGATCGAGGACTGTATCATTTCATGATCGCTCAGCCCAAGACAGCCTCCGACAACCACATCGCCTACCAGTCCTTCCCTGTTTGTGAATAACAGGTCTAACAAGGCACCTTCTCTGGTGGGCTCACTTATCAGCTGAGTCAAGGATTTATCTTCCGCGCACTCTAGGAACTTCTTGGATTGTTTTCTCTCTGCTGTGTTATATTTCCAGCAGATGTCTGGTAAGTTGAAGTCCCCCACCAGAACAAGGGCCTGCGACTTTGCAGCTTCAGCCAGTTGCCTACAGAACAGTTCATCGACCTCTTCGTCTTGGTCAGGTGGCCTGTAGTAGACTCCCAGCAGGCTATCTGCTTCGTTCGCCTTCCTCAACTTTATCCATAAACATTCGACTGGCTCATCACGCTTATCAATCTCTATACAGTCTAAACACTCCCTAATATAGAGTGCCACCCCACCGCCCTTTCTACCCTGCCTATTCCTCCTGTAGAGCTTGTAGCCATCCATTGCAACACTCCATTCATGAGAGTCATCCCACCGTGTTTTCGTTATTTCATCTACATCATAGTTGTTGTTCTGAACAATGGCTTCCGGCTCCTCCTGTTTATTGCCCGTGCTAAGTGCATTAGTGTTGACCCCTCCCCCTTCCCGGAAAGGGCAAGTGTCCTGGTTCCCCAGGCACAGACTCATGGGCCAGCCATGCAAGCAGGCCATGAGTAGCCTCGAGTCAGCTGAAAGTTCCAGTCAAGGCAGCTGACTCACAGGTGTATCCCATACCACCTCATCATGCTCATTATAAAAGGAGGGAGCTCAGTGAAGATGGGCTTCTGCCTTCTCTCCCTGAGGCTCCTTGTTGGTGGTGCTCTGTTCTTGCCATCAGCATTGAACCAGGCTGAGTAGAACCCTTTATGCTTTGTGTTGATTGTTGTTTTCTGTTTTGTTATTCTGTTAAATCTGTCTGTACTTCAACTCACAGGCCTTTTCCTTTTTTTTTCCCCCCATTCTCCTTCCCATCTGGGGAGGGAGTCCTGGGTGATATACTAACTGCTGTGGTTTAGCCCTGAGTACTGGCTAACCGTACGACAGGAAGGACACCCAGGACACCAGCCATAGAGGAAGAGGACTTGCCCCCTGTGATCCCTCAGCTTTATACTGAGCTTGACATGTATGGGATGGAATACTTCGTTGATCAGTTTGAGTCACCTGTCCTGTCTGCTCCTCCCTGGAGGTGCGACCCTTTTGCACCCTTGCACTAAGTGGGGGCCCAAGGCGGCACCAAGATAATTTGGCAGCGACCTTGGTTTCTGGAAGATCAAATATAAGCAAATATAAGCAAGACCTTTTCTGCATACCATTGTACTGTGAGCTCAGTACTAACTATAAACATTGGGCGTTCTCACTTCTAGGAGCAGACAGTGTCTGAAAAACATGTTGTTGACTTCAGAAAGTGCAGTCTTAGAAGAGACTTAACTGAAAAGTAAAATCACTGAAAGGAAAAATTGACTCTGTTTTAGTCAAACCCGGACATAGTTTCTAGGAGGACTTGTTCCATTACTTTCTCAGGGACTGAAGTAAGACTAATGCGTCTGTAGTTTCCTGGGTCCTCTTTTGGGCCCTTCTTGTAGACGGGTGTGACATTTGCCTGCTTCCAGTTGTCAGGCACGTTCTCTGACCTCCACGACTTTTCAGTGATTATAGACAGAAGCCCTATTTCTTTTGCTGCTTGATAGTTAACTTGTTTTCTTGCATTCTCTTCAGCTCTCACTCTTCTTATCCTTAAGCTGTATCAATATATAAGAAAAAAAAAGTATTTTCCCCTCTTGACTTTACAGTCTTTCTGACTACATTTCACCTCTTTTCACACCCATGTTTTAAAGTTACATGCCACAAGCTGGACTTTTACCATTACTAACCCTAATAATGATTAGGCAGGAGAAAAAGATGAAATATCAGAAGAAAAGAACCATGCAGTATCTGAGGCAATGTCAAATTTTAATAGCAAGTTTTAATATCTTGTTTGTTTTTCACAGAATGGTTGGGGTTGGAAGGGACCTCTGGATGTCATCTAGTCCAATTCGCATGCTCAAGCAGGGCCACCTAGAACCAGTTGCCCAGGACAATGTCCAGACAGTTTTTTAATATCTCCAAGACTCTACAACCTCTCTGGGAAACCAGTGTTCAGTCACCCTCACAGTAAAAAAGTGTTTCCTGATGTTCAGACGGAACCTCCTGTGTTTCGCTTTGTGCTCATTGCCTCTGGTCCTGTCACTGGGAAACACTGAAGAGAACCTCTCTTCATCTTCTCTGCAGCCTCCCTTCAGATATTTATATACATTAATAATGAGATTCCCCCCTGAGCCTTGTCTTCTCTAGTCTGAACAGTCACAGCTCTCTCAGTCCTTCCTCATAGGAGAGATGCTTCAGTCCCATAATCATCTTAAGGGCCCTTTGCTGGACTCTCTCCAGTATGTCCATGTCCCTCTGCTGCTGAGAAGCCCAGAACTGGACACAGGGCTCCATGTGTGGCCTCACCAGTGCTGAATAAAGGAGAAGGATCACCTTCCTTGACCTGCTGGCAACACTCCTCCTCATGTAGCCCAGGTTATTATTGGCCTTCTTTGCAGCAAGGGCGCACTGCTGGCTCACGTTCAACTTGGTGTCCACCAGGATTCCCAGGTCTTTTTCTGCCAAGCTGCTTTCCAGCTGGGCAGACCCCAGCATGTACTGGTGCCTGGGGCTGTTCCTCCACAGGTGAAGGATTTTTCACTTCTTGTTGAATTGCATGAGGTTCCTGTCAGCCCATTTCTCCAGCCTCTCCAGGTCCCTCTGGATGACAGCACGACCCTCTGGCATACCAGCTATTCCTCCCAATTTTGTGCCATCAGCAAACTTGCCGAGGGTACACTCTGCTCCAGCATCCAGATCATTAATTAATATGTTGAACAGGATTGGACCTAGTATTGATCCCTGTTTTAGCACTGTTTCCTTAAAATGAAGCTGGTGTGAACACAGTTATCCAGTCTGGTCAACTGGTACAGTCTGACACTGCTTTGAGCAAGAGGTTGGACTAGAGAACTCTCCAGATACCTTCCAACCTGAATTATCATGTGATACTACGATGCGTGTATTTGTTTATCCTCCAATCACTTTTGAATTCCTTCATAAACTGAAATTCAACATGAAAGAACAAAGGAAAAGTCAGAGACTGGTCTATTCTTAGAGTTTCACAAAACTACATGCCCAGATAATGGGCAATTCTCCAAGAAGGGCTCCCACTTCCATAAGATCAGTCTCCTAAACAGCAGTTAACCCCACCTGGAGAAGTGCCCCAGCCATGAGAAAATGCTTAAATCAGAATATGCATCTTGTTACATACTAGAGAATTTTGCCAAAGACAAATCACTAGGAAACTAGACTTTATTACTTCTGCCAGTTAGAGTTGTTTATTTAAATTTATCTTACTGTTGCAACAAAACGAATGTGGGAATGTGGCCCACATCAGAACACTCAGGCTAGGGAGAAGTAACTTTTTACACCAAGTTGACTGGAGACAAGAAAAAAATATATGGAAGAATGGTAGATAAGGCATGAAAACATGGCACACTGTGGGCTCTGGAATGCAAAAAGAAAGAACTGAATGTAGGAAGGAGACAGAGGGTTCAGTGAAGTTGGAAGATCAGCAAAATAAAGCAAATGGATAAAATATTCAGCACTCCACCTATACCTTTGTCATGGTTTAGCCCTGGCTGACAATTAACACTACACTGCCACTCATTCACTCCCAACCCAGGTCAGATGGGGAGAGAATAGGAAGGGTAAAAGTGAGAAAGAAACTTGTGGGTGGAGATAAAGAGAGTTTAATAATTAAAAAGAAATAATACTTAAAAGTAAAATTGTAAGGAAAAGAGAAAAAAAAAAAAAAAAGGAAAAATAAAACCCAAGAAAGATAAGTGACGCAAAAGAAAACAATTGCTCACCACCAACAAACTGATGCCTAGCCAGTCCCCAAGCCGCACATCGCCTCCTCCCCAACTTCCCCCCGCAGTTTTATTGCTGAGCATGTCGTCATATGGTATGGAAAATCCCTTTGGCCAGTTGGGGTCAGCTTTCCCAGCTGTGTCCCCTCCCAACATTTTGTGCACCTCCAACCTACTCACTGTCAGGACAGTCTGAAGAGCAGAAAAGGTCTTAACATCGTGCAAGCTCTGCTCAGCAATAACTAAAACATCAATGTCTTATTGTCCTGGTTCCCCAGGAACAGACCCATGGGCCAGCCATGTAGGCAGGCCATGAATAGCCCCAAGTCAGCTGGGAGACCCAATCAAGGCAGCTGACTCACAGGTGTATCCCATACCATTTAATCATGCTCATTATAAAAGGAGGGAGCTCTAATAAATCTAAGTTCCTATTCCAAGAGCTTCTTTCTCCTGATCTTCTGCTCCTGACCTCAAGGACCAGGCTAAGTAAAACTTTGTATACTTTATGTTGGTGATTGTATTAGTTTTGTTAATTCATCAAATCTGTTTCTACTTCAACCTATGAGGCTTTTCCCTTTTTTCCCGATTCCCCTTCTCAGCTGGGGAGGGGGCATCAGGTGGTAGAAAAACTGCTACAGTTTAGCCCTGGGTACAAGCTAAACGTAGACAGTTTATTTAGTGCCCAATGTGTGTTTGAACCTTGAATTAAATAGCTCATCTGGGTGAATCCCAGGGTTGAAGTTTTAACAGATTTCACCAGATACCTCATCCACTCACTATGTTGGTATGGCTGGGATGGTCCCTCAATGGACTTTTCTGGTATTTGGTGTTGAAATTACTTTTTGAGAATTGGACGACTTTACCACTGTTGCTTTTCGGATTTGGAACATTTATTGCTTTTTGCCATGAGCTTAGAGGTGTTGCCCAGTTATGTTTCTCAGCATTAAGTTATCGTATAATAAATTCATTTTTAGTTACACCAATTTCTGACCTATATGACATGGTGATGGGCAACATGACTCTAGAACACTCTTGGGATGCTTTGACAGTTGTAATTGTGTTATGGGGCCTTTTGCATGTCTTTAGTTTCTCATCCAGCCCAAAATAAAACCATGACATAAGGTTGGGTGCTCTGTGGCTGCCACAACGTCTGCTACAGGCCCTGTAGCATCTTGACCCCTGCAGGAAGTTGTACAGATAGTCTGACCCCAGTAGTGGATGGTGCAGCTGCCCTGCATTCTCAGCTGTTGCCAACAGCCCCTGTATATATGAGGCAATACACAAGAAGAGCAGGTCGGGAAGACATCACTACATGGTGTCTGTCCCTTAGTGAGTTGTGAGGCATCCACAAAGATTATAGTTGTCATGAAGGTGAGCCCCTGCTTTCTTGGCTGCTCTGGTGCTGGGGTAACAGAGCTGATGGCTTGAAACTGGAAGGCAATGAAGCTAAGCAGTTGGGACAGATAGCAAGAGATATGAGCATTGATAAAGGTCTCTCAAGAGAAGCATGGCCCCTCAGTCTCTGGAGATGACTCTTACTGAGTGTGAAAAACAGGTATCCCTTTCAACATGTTGTGTACAGGCCAAGCAGGTGGATGACCATTGACAGAGGTGTGCAGTATCTGAGAGAAATAGCTGTGCGGGAGCTGATTTTTGCTATTGTGGATGACCCTCTGACACCAGTGGATCCAGATGCACTTAGAGTTACTGGACCCATGTGGCATGAGTGGGTGCTGAGCGTGCTGCCAGCTTATGCCAATATGTTGGCGTCATTCAGCAGGGAAGATGATGAGGCACCAACAACAGGTGACCTGGATGATCGACTATGGCAGTATATAGATAATATTTCTTCTTCCCCATGGGCTGGCATCTCTCCTGTGGAAACATCATCAGATAAATCTACAGCACTGCTCACCAAAGTTCTTGACAGTCTGTCCCAGATGGAGGACAAGTTACACTTCCTGTCAGTGCCAATAAATGTTTCTGCCGTGGAGAGAAAGCGCTCCACTGAAAGGCCTGTGTGAGAGAGACCGCACACATTACGGAGTACCCTGTGGTTTTTCTTAAGAGACCATGGAGAGGACTTGAGAAAATGGGTTAGAAAGCCTACGTCAGTTCTACAGGCACGGGTCAATGAACTGCAAAACAAATTATTGCAAGAGGAGGCCTTTCAAGAAGAAGTGCTGCTGCAGTTAACTGAGGGCAGCCCCCCAAACAGCGTAAATGGGCTTCAGATCCTAACTTACAACACATGACCAAGAATGACTGTGGTGGTTTAGACCCTGCTGGGACCCAAGACCACATTGCCACTGCCCCTCCCCCACCCTTGGACTGGGACAGGAGAGGGAGTAAAATACAAACCCCGGGGTTGAGATAAGGAGGATTTAATACATTGGTACAACAATAACAACAACAGTGATGATAATGTACAAAACCAAGATATACCGAAAGGATACAGCATGAGGGTACAGATCCGGACAAAAGTCACTCTTAAACTACCCGCCACTGGCCTCGAGGGCATGATGTCAGCATGGTATAGAATAGACCGGCTGTGGCTCCCTCCCAACTTCTGGTGAAAATTAACCCTATCCTAGTCGAACCAGGACAATGATACACATGTAGCCGATGTGAATACCTTGGGCCCATATGCCAATGACAGCTACTTTGCTCAAGATTAGAGAGACCCTGCCTCCAGCCAGGTGGAGGAGAGGGATAAGTCTACTGGACTCCGTGGGTTTGATGGCCTGGCATGTTGGTACCAGAAAAATACAAGGCTCTGGTGGACACTGGTGCACAAAGCACCGTAATGCCATCCAATTACGTTAGGTCAGAATTCATTTCTATTGCGGGAGTGACCAGGGGATCCCAGGAATTGACTGTAGTCAAAGTTGAAGGTAGCCTGACTGGATGTGACTGGCCCTGATGCCCCATGCATCGTTGGTGTGGATTTTTTTAGAAGGGGATACTTGAAAGAACTGCGGGGGTACTGCAGGGCACTGGGTATAGTGGCAGTGGAGGGGCATGAAACTAAACTACTGTCTACCCTTCTTGGCTTATCAGAGGTCCCTTCTATTGTCTGGCTGCTGAGGGTCGAGGACCAAAAGGTGCTTATTGCTACTATGACAGAGTACCAGTATGAATCGAGACTCCCTGAACCCCATCCAGAAGCTGATTTTCCAACTAGAGAGCCAAGGGGTGATCAGCAGGATACACTCACCCTTTAATAGTCCTATTTGGCCAGTGTGGAAGTCCAATGGAGAGTGGAGACTGACTGTGGACTATCATGAAATAAATGAAGTCATGCCACCACTGAGTGCTGCCATGCCAGACATTACAACTCCATTATGAACTGGAGTCAAAGGTAGCCAAAGGGTGTACACCATGACTGATATCACCAATGCATTCTTCTCTACTCTGTTGGCAGTGGAGTGCAGGCCACAGTTTGCTTTCACCTGGAGGGGTGTCCAGTACACCTGGAATCGACTACCCCAGGGGTGGAAGCACAGTCCCATGATTTGCCATGGACTGATCCAGACCACACTAGAAAAGGGTGGAGTGCTTGAGCATTTGTAGTATATTAATGATGTCATTGTATGGGGTAACACAGTGGAAGAAGTTTTTGAGAAAGGAAAGAGAGGAATTCAAACTATACTGAAAGCCAGTTTCGCCATCAAGAGACACGAGGTCAAGGGACCTGATGGAGAAATTCAGTTCCTAGGAAATAAAATAATGTTTGGAGGAAAGACTCCATCCACACACCGTGAAACTGATGCAATGTGGAGTAAATGGGTTGCACTGATCACTCAGCGGGCTAGAATAGGAAATCCCAACCACTCAGCTATTCTGGAAGTAATCACGGAGCAGCCAGAAGGGAAAGATTTTTGTAGTGCCACCAGGAGAAAAGATGCTGCATGCTGAAGAGGCCCGCCCCTACAATGACCTACCAGAAAATGGAAAGCATCATGCTTTGTTCACCGATGGATCCTGTCGTCTTCTAGGAAAACAGTGTAGGTGGAAAGTTGCTCTGCGGAATCCTACGCAACGGGTTGCAGAAGCAGCCGAGGGTGAATCAAGTCAGTTTGCAGAAGTAAAGGCCATCCAGCTGGCTTTAGATATTGCCGAGTGGGAGAAATGGCCAATACTTTATCTGTACACTGTCTCATGGATGGTGGCAAATGCCCTATGGGGGTGGCTAAAACAATGAGAAGAAAATAACTGGCAGCACAGAGGCAAACCCATCTGGGCTGCCTCACTGTGGCGAGATATTGCTGCCTCATTAGACAAACTCGTTGTAAAGGCACGCCATGTAGATGCCCATGTACTGAAGAGTGGGGCCAGTGAAGAACATCAAAACAACCAGCAGGTGGATGGGGCTGCAAAGGTAAAAATATCTCAAGCGGACCTGGACTGGCAACGCAAGGGTGAATTATTCTTAGCTCGATGGGCCCATGATACATCAGGCCATCAAGGTCACAGAATCACAGAATCAAGGAATGTTAGGGATTGGAAGGGACCTCAAAAGATCATCTAGTCCAATCCCCCTGCCAGAGCAGGAACACCTAGGTCAGATCACACAGGAACATGTCCAGGTGGGTTTTGAATGTCTCCAGAGAAGGAGACTCCACAACCTCTCTGGGCAGCCTGTTCCAGTGTTCTGTTACCCTCACTGTGAAGAAGTTCTTCCTCACATTTATGTGGAACCTCCTATGTTCCAGCTTGCACCCATTGCCCCTTGTCCTATCATTGGATGTCACTGAGAAGAGCCTGGCTCCATCCTCATGACACTCACCCTTGACATATTTATAAACATTAATGAGGTCACCCCTCAGTCTCCTCTTCTCCAAGCTAAAGAGACCCAGCTCCCTCAGCCTTTCCTCATAAGGGAGATGTTCCACTCCCTTAATCATCTTTGTGGCTCTGCGCTGGACTCTCTCAAGTAGTTCCCTGTCCTTCTTGAACTGGGGGGCCCAGAACTGGACACAATACTCCAGATGTGGCCTCACCAAGGCAGAATAGAGGGGAAGGAGAACCTCCCTTGACCTACTAACCACCCCCTTTCTAATACACCCCAGGATGCCATTGGCCTTCTTGGCCACAAGGGCACATTGCTGGCTCATGGTCATCCTCCTGTCCACCAGGACCCCCAGGTCCCTTTCCCCTACACTGCTCTCCAGCAGGTCAGCCCCCAACCTGTACTGGTACATGGGGTTGTTCTTCCCCAGATGCAAAACTCTACACTTGCCCTTGTTGAATTTCATTAAGTTTCTCCCTGCCCAACTCTCCAGCCTATCAAAGTCTCATTGAATGGCAGTACAACCCTCTGGTGTGTCAGCCACTCCTCCCAGTTTGGTGTCATCAGCAAACTTCCTGAGGATACATTCTGTACCCTCATCCAGGTCGTTGATGAAGATATTAAACAACACCGGTCCCAGTACCTACCCCTGAGGGACTCCACTAGTCACAGGCCTCCAACTAGACTCCGTCCCATTGATCACAACTCTCTGGCTTCTTTCCGTCAGCCAGTTCACAATCCACCTCATTACCTGAATACCAAACCCATACTTTATCAGCTTATCTACAAGGATGCTGTGGGAGACAGTGTCAAATGCTTTACTGAAATCAAGATAAACCACATCTACCGCTCTACCATCATCTATCCACCTAGTTATTTCCTCATAGAAGGCAATAAGGTTGGTCAAACATGACTTACCCTTGGTAAAACCATGTTGACTGCTCTTAATTACCCCCTCATCCTTGATATGCCTAGAGATAGTGCCAAGAACAAGCTGTTCCATCACCTTTCCAGGGATGGAGGTGAGGCTGACTGGTCTATAATTACCCGGGTCCTCCTTCTTGCCCTTCTTATAGATTGGAGTGACATTTGCTATCCTCCAGCCCTCCGGCACCTCTCCTGTTGTCCATGACTTACCAAAGATGATGGAGAGTGGCCTAGCAATGACCTCTGCCAGCTCCCTCAGCACCCTTGGGTGCATTCCATCTGGTCCCATCGATTTATGGATATCCAGATTGCTCAACTGATCCCTAACCCATTCCTCATCTACCGAGGCAAACTCCTCCTTTATCCTGACTTCTTCTGGGGCTATAGGGAAAGCCTGGGGAAAGCCTGCAGGAGTAAAGACAGAGGCAAAGAAGGCATTCAGCACCTCTGCCTTCTTTATATCCTCTGTCTCTAGGGCACCCACCTCATTCATCAGTGGGCCTATATTGCCTCTAGTGTTAGTTTTATTAGCTATGTATTTGAAAAAGCCCTTTCTATTATCCTTGACCTGACTTGCAAGGTTAAGTTCCAAGGAGGCCTTAGCTTTTCTGATTGCCTCTCTACATCCTCTGACAACTGTCCTATATTCCTCCCAAGTGACCAGCCCCTCCTTCCATGATCCATAAATTCTTTTTTTCCACCTGAGTTTGCCCAGCAGTTCCTTGTTTAACCATGCTGGTCTCCTAGCTCCCTTACTTGATTTCATACCCATTGGGACGCTCTGATCCTGAGCTTGCAAGAAGTGGTCCTTGAATGTTGACCAACTATCTTGAGCCCCTTTACCATCTAGCACCCTGTCCCATGGGACTTCCCTTAACAATTGATTGAGGAGGCCAAAGTTGGCCCAGCGGAAGTCCAGGGTTCTGGTCTTGCTAGGTACTCTATTCCTCCCACACAGGATCCTGAACTCCACCATCTCATGATCACTGCAGCCAAGGCTGCCATCGACCATCACTGCTTCAACAAGACCCTCCTTGTTGGTGAGTACAAGATCCAGCAGCGCTCCTCTCCTAGTCGGCTTATCCACCATTTGCATTAAGTAGTTATCATCAATGCACTGGAGGAACCTCCTAGACTGTGAATGGCTGGCTGTGTAAGTCTTCCAGCAGATATCAGGATAGTTAAAATCCCCCATGAGGACCAAGGCCTGTAGTTGCGAGGCTGCTTTCAGCTGCCTGTAGAAAGCCTCATCAACTCCCTCGTCCTGATCAGGAGGTCTGTAATAGACCCCCACAACTGTATCACCCATGCCTGCCTGCCCCTTAATTCTTACCCACAGACTGTCAACTTGCCCCTCATCAGACCCTGGAGAAAACTCTATACATTCTAGTTGCTCCCTCACGTAGAGAGCATGTTGCAGAATGGCGGAGAAGGCGAGGGAAGCAAGACGCAACTCAGTATGAGTTATAAGCAAGCTTCTACTTTATTCGAGTTCTGCTATGCCTTTTATACACTGGAGGTTAATTATGCCTACTTATGTTAAATTATGCCTACATATCTATGTCTAATTGGCTAAGCACAAATTATGCCTACTCGTCTACATTTGATTAGTTAAGCATAGAGCTACATTTGCATATTCCAGCCTCTTGCGGTTATCTACTTCCGGATTCTTCCCGCAGGTTCTACCTTGCAACTTTCCACTAGCTTCGGACTTGTCAGGACTTGCCTCGGGGCTTGTCCTGACTTGGAGCTTTCCGCAAGCTTCCAGGTCAGAGTGACCGTGGGAAGCTACAGCTATCAGCAGTACAGCTCCCGTTATCAGTACTGCTCGCTCACAGCTGTTACATTCGGCCCTGTGCTCACAGTTGTTACATTCAGCCCTGTTCAGCAAGCCATTCCTCCACAAGAGCAACTCCACCACCTCGCTTCACTGACCGATCTTTCCTAAAAATGACATAGCCATCCATGACCACATTCCAGTCATGTGAGCTGTCCCACCATGTCTCTGTAATTGCCACCAGGTCATAACCTTTAGACCGCACACAGACCTCGAACTCCTCCTGTTTATTCCCCATACTGCGTGCATTGGTGTACAGGCATTTCAGAAAGCAAGCAGAGCGCACTGGTGGGACCCCTGGGAGGCAGGAGGCCTTGTGGTCAGGGCCTAAACATCTATCCCTTCTCTTCAATGATTGAAAATCCTCCCTAGACCACCTTCCTTCAGGTCCTAGCATATTGCTCTTGGGCTTGTCCCTAACAGACTCAGTTGTCTCCCCTTCCCCCTTCACATCTAGTTTAAAGCCCTCTCAATGAGCCCTGCTAACTCCTGCCCCAAAAGCCTTCTCCCCCTCTGGGACAAATGCATTCCACCTGCCACCAGGCCAGGTGTCCCATATAGCAGCCCATGATCAAAGAACCCAAAGCCCTGCCTTTGACACCAGTTACGCATCCATTCATTAATCTGTGAACTCTTCCTGCTTATCTCTTCACCCATTCTTGCAGGAGGTATGGAGGCAAACACTACTTGCACTCCAGACCCCTTAACCAGCCGTCCTAGGGCCCTGAAGTCACTCTTCATTGCCCTTGCACTTCTTGTAATAATTTCGTCCCTGCCAACCTGAAAAACCAGCAGTGGGTAGTAATCGGAGGGCTTTACAAGATCAGGAAGTTTCTTTTTAATTTCTCTAATCTGAACCCCAGGGAGGCAGCAGACTTCCCTGTGGGATGGGTCGGGTCGACAGATGGGCCCTTCTGTTCCCCTCAGAAGGGAGTCGCCCACCACAATTACCCTCCTTTTCTTCTTAATTGAAGAAGTCCTAAGGCATCGGGGTGACTGACAAGCCCTAGGTGATTCACTAGACTGATCTACCCCTCCAACTTCATTTACCTCTCCCTGAAGTTCCAAGGCCTGGTACCTGTTACTCAAGGGCAACTGGGAGGGTGAAGGGGGTTTGGAGGGTTTTTGCTTGCCTCTCCGAGGACAGACCACCCTCCATTCCTCCCTGTCTCCTGAGCCCTCTCCTTCTGTCTGATGACAGGAGGGGAGGGGATCCATCACTTGCTCACCCTTTTCTGACTGCCCTTGCCTCAGGGTGAAGCTCCACCAATCTTTTTCTTTTTCACATTCTCTAATAGTTCTTAGTCTTTCTACCTCCTCCATCAGTTTAACCACCTGCCAGAGCAGATCATTTATCTGCTCGCACCGCACACAGGCGGTGTCACTGGCTCCCTCTGGTACCAGTGCCAGGCTCAGGCATTCGCTGCAGCCAGAAACCTGCACAGCTGCATGTCTGCTCGGAGGATCCGTCTGAGTCCCCATATTCTTTTTCACAACAGTTTTTGGGCGCGTTGCAGCCATGGTCTATGCGGTCTATGGTCTATCTAACTAATCCTCTCCACGTGCCACTCTCCTCGCGCCGTTCTCCTCGCGCTCGCCTCTCCAGAGACAGCCGCCGCTCGCTGCTCCGTGTGCCGCTTGCTCTGAGGGAGCTGCCGAGATGGCCGCTTTTAAAGTTTGCCGCGGTTCTCAGTCACGCCCCCCGCCACGTCAGCCTTTTGGTTTGTCTCAGGTTTCTCAGGATTCCCGCTCAGACTCGGGTTTCCTTGCTCTGCCCCGGCTTCACCGTCTCCGGGAAGCCCGGCTCCTTCTCAAAGCCTCAGCAAAAGTGAACAGCACTCACCACAGCCGCAGCCGCCCCACCGCTCCCACAGCCGCCGCTCTCTGCTCCGCGTGCCGCTTGCTCTCAGTACCACATCCTTTACCATCCACCAGCTGCTGCCAAAGTTGAGCAGTGCAATGAGCTACTGAAGACCGCCCTCAAAGCAATGGGTGATGGGACATTTAAAACTGGGACCCACATTTAGCGAAGGCTACTTAGTTAGTCAATACTAGGGAGTGTGTTCCGTAGTGCTGGCCCCGCTTAATCAGAACTTCTCTGTACAGTAGGAGGAGACAAAGTCTCAGTGGTACACATGAGAAATATGTAGGGGAAAACAGTCTGGGTTACTCCTTCCTCAAGCCAAGGCAAATCCACTCGTGGGGTTGCCTTTGCTCAAAGACCTGGGTGCACTTGGTGGATAATGCAGGAATATGGGCAAGTGAAGTACATTTCACACGGAGATTTGATTCTTGGTGAGTGCAGGCAGGCATTTTAGCTGTGTGATGTTAATTGTCATATGATGCTGCCTATTATTACTTCTCCAGCTTAAGAATCAGAACCGCTCAGATCAATGAAGAACAAACCTCAGCGCCCCGTCATTTCCCCAACACCAGCATTCTTGTCACAGTTTGAATATAGACTGAACAAAGCATCCCAGATTAGAGCTCTGAGTGCCCATTGCATCATTTTGTCCTACCCTGAAGGACTATCGTGACATGAATGCATGGCCATGGAATAAAAGGACTGATACTTTTGTAAATATTGAGAAATGGGAGGAGCAGCAACTTGGGCATGATGTAAGGGGTGGAATGGTGTCCTGGTTCCCCAGGCACAGACCCATGGGCCAGCCATGCAGGCAGGCCATGAGTAGCCCTGAGTCAGCTGGAGAGATCCAATCAAGGCAGCTGACTCACAGGTGTATCCCATACCACTTAATCATGCTCATTATAACAGGAGGGAGTTCAGTGAGGGTGGCGTTTCACTTCCTGGGTCTCCTCTTTCTTGGTCTTCTGGGCCACCTGGGTGAGTCAAACCTTGGACACTTTATGTTGTTGATTGTATTAGTTGTGTTTCTACTTTAACTCACTAGGCTTTTCCCTTTTTCCCCCCATTCCCCTTCTTATCTGGGGAGGTGTCATCGGGTGGTAGAATTACTGCTGCCGTTTAGCCTGGGGTGCAGGCGAAGTGTAGTCAGGGATACATCAAGAACCTGAGGAGGTACCACTGTGCATTTGGTGCAGCGGTGGTGGAGAAGGGGGAACCTAAACTGCTGCTTACCTTGCCTGACTTATTGGAGGACCCTTCTGTTGTGGGGCTGCTGAGGGTCGAGGAACAGAAGGTGCCCACTGCTACTACAACAGTGCACTGTTGACAATACTGTAGTAATTGAGACTCCCTGAACCCCATCCAGAAGCTGATACATCAACCAGAGAGCTAATGTGTCATCAGCAAGACTCACTCACCCTTTAACAGGCCTATTTGCTCTGTGTGGAAGTCCAATGGAGAATGGAGACTGACTGTGGACTATCGTGGACTGAATGAAGTGACACTGCCACTGAGTGCTGCTGTGTTGGATGTGTTAGAACTCCAATATGAACTGGAGTCCAAGGCAGCCAGGTGGTCTGCCATGATTGATATTGCCAATGCAGAGCGCACTGGTCATTGTAATCATTGCAAGATTTCAAAAGGAGCGTGGTTGGGGGGTGGACAAGCTGGGATAAGAGATGGAGAGGGGGGCGGAGGCGGGAAATGCGGGAAAAGGATTTGATCCGTGTCAAAGATGGAGAGGAGTTATTAAAAAAAACCCAAAAAACAAACCACAGGAGAAGGCTTTGATGGTGTCTGTAATTGCTGTCAGAACTATGGCACCGTGCTACTTAATGTCGCTCCAAATGGAGAAAGAATGGGACACCTTTGGGAAACGCGGTAGTGAGTGCTCTGAGGCCAGGTGCGATGAAATCTGGTCTCAGGCTGCTTGGATGGCATCTCCGCCGCTACAGCAGGAAGTGCTTGAGTGGATGTGGAAACAACAATAGAAACAACATTGACTGATTCACAGATATAATGTAACCCAACTAATATGAGTTGTCCGCTAGGACATGGGTTGAGTGCCCTGTTGTTAGGGCGTTCGTCTACAACCCAAAAAGGTCTTTTTGTGTTACCTGGAGTAATTGATTCTGATTTTACAGGCACCTCGGACATTAACAGAAGAAGCAAAGCAAGCTTTAAATCACATAAGCACTAAGATTGTCACAGCTTACATGCATCTCTGGAACCCAGAGTACAGGATAGGCCTATTGATTATTAATCATGAACAACATCCTTTTGCTTTGATAATGCAGTGGATTACAAGGAAGGACCCACTGCACATTTTGGAATGGGTGTTTTTGTCACTGCAGCCGAAAAACACAATCACTACACGAGTAGAAGCTTTAGCACAGTTGGTAATAAAAGGTAGGCATAGAGTTGTAGAAATAGTTGGCTTTGAACCCACTTTTATAGTATCCAAATGGGTACCGGCAAAGTGGGTGAAACCATGGCTGTCAGAACCAGATCCGCAGCTGTCCTAGGCTGACATATGGATAGTTCCCATGGTCCTTTAAAAGGAGGGGATGAGTTTGCCTTTTGGCTTTCCTTCAAGGTGTGGCCGGCCTTGTGGGGGGAGCCCTTGGGTAAACAAGCCCCAGGTGCCCCACATTGGATAAATGAGTGCCAGGTGTCCTGTTTTGGGGATGGAGGCTGGGGCCGCTTGCGGAAAGAGTGGAGTGTCTGTCTGTGAGGTGGATGCACTTTGCAGAGTTTTCCTGTTGGGGAAGGACCTCCTGACTCTCCCCGAAACTGGGCCCTGGTCACGTTTGGCATTTGCAAATGGAGGCTTCGTGGGGAAACAATATGGGGCTACTTCTATATGATGAGCCTACTGACTTGGTTGTCTCCCATCTCTTCTGTGGGAGACTTTGTTTCTTTGTTAATTCCACCTATTATTGAATTCCACCTATTATTGGTCGTTATTGTATTAATGACTGTACCTTGTGTTTTCGAAAAGGCAACAAGCATGATTAAAGATGCCATGAGGAACGTATGGCTGGCTCAAGAAGAAAAAGGGGAAATTGTAGGAATGTATTTAAAAGATAATGACCATATAGTGAACCAGCCATACGGGATGTTGGCCTAGGCAGGTAGCCAAATTCTAGAAGCTACTTCAAAGGAAGAAAAAATAAGAAAGAGCAATGACCGCTTCACTAAGGAATGCAGGAGCGAGCAGATAAGTGACCAATTGGACACTGCATGAGAAGAACTTAAGAACCAACGGGAGCTGAACTGAGCTGCGTGTTTGCCTCGTGCTAGAGACCTTTAACCAATTAGATAATGCGTGACCGTGTATAGGGAAAGAAAAATTTGTAAAAAGGGACAGACAGAATTAACAGAAGATTTAGATAGCGTTAGGCATGCTGTGTTGCAAAATAGAGCCGCTGTTGATTTTTTGTTATTAGCCCAAGGTCATGATTGTGAAGATTTAGATGGAATGTGTTGTATGAATCTGTCTGATCACTCTTCCTCTATTCATAAGCAACTGCAGCAATTAAGAGAAAATATGAAGAAACTCACCGTTACAACTTCTCCATTGTCCCCATTATTTGAGTGGCTGAGTTCACTAGGTATTACTGGATGGTTGTTAGAGTTAGTAAAAGGAGGGTTAATCGTGTTGATTGTGATTCTTGTGCTATCAATAGTAATACCTTGTGTTCTGCGCTTTGTATCGAGAATGATTAGCAAAGCCGTAAAACAAGTTTGGATTGCTCAAAAACAAGAAGGGGGATTTGTTGAGGTTTTTTTAGCAAGCAATGGACATGTGAGCAATCCAACCTTTGAGTCTGAGCTATAGGCCTTAAGGGCCTTAGTCAAGGACGAACCAAGGACATCAAATGAGGAAGTCAGTGAGAGAAGCAAGTCCTGGATGCTGAAGCACGATGGGGAGGTGGAGAAGGAGTGACGGTGTAAACGCATGCTTTAAGGCTGTGAACCAACCTATGCTTCACTCTAGTGTTATTAGCCAATCGGTAGCTAGATGAAGCCGCGTGATCTGGTATTCTGTCTATATAAACCGGGTTGTAACGCCATTAAAGCGCCTTTCACCAGATCATATTGGTGTCTATGTGATTGCTTGCCGTGACTTCCCGCATATATATATATATTAAATACTACATATTTTGAGCGATAAGTTGCAAAATGTTGCTTTATGATGCTGTGAGGTTAAGCAGGTTCTTCGTATTACCAAACAATCCGTTTCCTTTTTCAGTGCCATGAGGCCATACATGAAGAAATCCTAGTCTTCAGTTTCCTGCTGATCTCACTGAACATGAATTCAAGATGCTTGTGCACAGAGTCAACAGAAAGAAGTAATTGGTGTGAAAATCCTTATTTGGATTGGAGTATTGGGAGAAAGGGGTAGAAGATTGTTAGGACACCCTACTATTGCAACCTCCTGCTTTTACAAAGCAGTATTATAGCTCAAGTACAGTAGACAAGTGCAAGACAGTTTTGCATTTTCTCATAGAAAAATAAAAATAGAAAAATAAAAGATAAAACTGACATTTGGGGATGAAAGCACATATATCTCTGCAGTGCTTCCTGTGTTTTGGACTAGTATTACTTTTATCAGCTTTTACAACTTGGTCTTCTAATTTGATACACAATCAATACCAGTAAGAAGGTGGATTCCCCCCTCCTGCCTTCCAACAAACATGAAAAGCAAAGAAGTTTTAGTCCCTTTATTCTATCAATATGGGAAAAGATCATATGCCATGCAACTCAAAGTTACATAGTCTTATGAAATTTAAACGTCTTGTGTTCTCCCTCACCCTCCCAAAGTTTTGTGACATGCCAAAAATGGAATTCTCACCTGAAATTAAAATGGCTTAACTGAACATATATTATTATCTTCCCTGAATTTTCTCTTAACCCAATCACTAATAAAAATATTATCTTCCACATAATAGCAGAAAGAGAAGAGTGCTAAAAAGGAAGGAAGTTCCAATATGAAAGTTGGTACATTAGTGTAGCTCTGAAAGGATTTTACCACTGCTTGCTCCTCTCCAAGAATCCACTTAGAATATAGCACACAAGGAACAAAAACTTATGAATATGCAACATGTAAAAGAATCTCCAGAATCATCTAGGTTGGAAAAGACCTTGAAGATAATTGAGTCCAACCATTAACCAAACAATGACCGTCATCAACTATAACATATCCCTGAGTACTATGTCAACACGACTCTTAAACAATTCCAGGGCTGGAGACTCCACTGCTGCCCTGGGTAGCTGAAGTGCTAGGGTCTGAACGCTGAGCCCTGAATTAAGGTTGACATATGGGTGGTTCCCACAGTCTTTCAAGGCAGATAATGTCTTTGCTGGGAAGGCGGCTGCATGTTATGGGAAGAAGCCCATTTCAGTGAAAACAAGGAGGCGATGAACGCGCCTTTTGGCTTTCATAGAATCATAGAATCACAATGGTTGGAAAGGACCTCCAGGATCATCAAGTCCAACCTTTATCCCATCATCTCCCTAACCACTAGACCATTAGACCATGGCCTCAAGTGCTTCATCCACTCATTTTTTGAACACCTCCAGGGACAGCGACTCCACCACTTCCCTGGGCATCCTGTTCCAGTGCCTAACCACCCTCTTGGTAAAGAGCTTCTTCCTAATATCCAACCTAAACTTCCCATGACGTAACTTGAGGCCATTTCCTCTTGTCCTATCATTAGTAATTTGGGAGAAGAGACCAACACCAGCCTCACTACAACCTCCTTTCAGGTAGTTGTAGAGAGCAATAAGGTCTCCTCTCAGTCTCCTCTTCTCCAGACAAAACAACCCCCGTTCCCTCAGCCAGTCATCATAAGGCTTGTTTTCCAGACCTCTCACCAGCCTCATTGCCCTTCTCTGGACTCGCTCCAGCACCTCAGTGTCCTTCTTATACTGTGGTGCCCAGAACTGGACGCAGTACTCAAGGTGTGGTCTCACGAGCGCCGAGTACAGGGGTATGATCACCTCCCTACTCCTGCTGGTCACACCGTTTCTGATACAGGCCAGGATGCCGCTGGCCTTCTTTGCCACCTGGGCACACTGCTGGCTCATGTTCAGCCGGCTGTCAACCAACACCCCCAGGTCCTTTTCCACCAGGCTGCTTTCCAGCCACTCTTCCCCAAGCCTGTAGCGCTGCATGGGGTTGTTGTGAACAAAGTGCATGACCTGGAACTTGCCCTTGTTAAACCTCATACAATTGGCCTCAGCCCATCGCTCCAGCCTGTCCAAATCCCACTGCAGAGCCTCCCTACCCTCAGGCAGATCGACACTCCCACTTAATTTTGTGTCATCTGCAAATTTACTGAGGGTGCATTCGATCCCCTCATCCAGGTCATTGATAAAGATATTAAACAAGACTGGCCCCAAAACTGAGCCCTGCGGGACACCGCTTGTGACTGGTCTTCATCTGGATTTAACCCCATTCACCACAACTCTCTGGGCTCAGACATCCAGCCAGCTTTTAACCCAGCAAAGAGTCCACCTGTCTAAGCCATGAGCGGCCAGCTTCTCCAGCAGAATGCTGTGGGAAACAGTGTCAAATGCCTTACTGAAGTCCAGGTAGACAACATCCACCACTTTTCCCTCATCCACTAGGCGGGTCACCTGATCATAGAAGGAAATCAGGTTGGTTAAACAGGACTTGCCCTTCATGAACCCGTGCTGGCCGGACCTGATCCCCCTCTTGTCCTGCACTTGCCACGTTATGACCCCCAAGATGAACTGTTCCATAATCTTCCCCGGTACCGAGGTCAGGCTGACAGGCCTGTAGTTCCCTGGATCCTCCTTCCTGCCCTTCTTGTAGGTGGGCGTCACGCTGGCAAGTGTCCAGTCATCCGGGACCTCACCCGATAACCAGGACTGCTGACTGATGATGGAGAGAGGCTTGGCAAGTTCCTCCGCCAGCTCCCTCAGCACTCTCGGGTGGATCTCATCCGGCCCCATAGACCTGTGGGTGTCTAATTGACTCAGCAGGTCCTTTACTACTATTTCCTAGATTACGAGGGGTTCTGTCTGATCTCCATCCCTATCTTCCAGCTCAGGGGACTGAATACCATGAGCATAACTGGTCTGTCTGTTAAAGATTGAGGCAATGAAGTCATTAAGTACCTCAGCCTTTTCCTCATCCTTGGTAACCATGTTACCCCTCACATCCGATAAAGGATGGTCAGGTGTGGTCAACCTTGGAGGAAAGCCCTTAGGTGAACAAGTGCCAGGTGTCCTGCTTTTGAGGATAAAAGCTTGGCCCTCTTGCAGAGGGGTGGGGTGTCTATCTGTGAAGTGGATACACTTTGCAGTGTTTCCCTGTTGTGGGAAGGGCCTCCTTATTCTGTCTGCAACTGGGGCTCCTGGCAACAATAAACAGGACAGGCAGTCAGGTTTGGCACTTGCAATCATGACCTCCGTAAGACCAGTATGGGGCTGCTTTCCCTCTATGTTGCCAGCCTCTCGGCTTGGATATCTCCCTATTCTGCTGTGCCTCTCGCTATGGGAAGCTTCATTACTTTATTTGTCCCCCTGGCCGTTGGCTGTGTCGCATCTTTCTTGTGTTCGCTGGTGTTGATGTCCATTATGAACAACTTCATTGATTTGTTTGTTCCCCCAGCTGTCACCTATGTTATGACCCTTTTGTGTAAAGAGTACTGGTTTGTTCTACTGCTGGCTGCTTCCTTTGTGCTGGGCCTGATAATCGGCAAAACAAAATTGGCATCACGGACAAGCTCGTCTGAAGTTCCTGGTTGGGAAGATCCCACATACAGTTTGCTGGCTCTCGAATGGGCTAAATTTGGGGGACCATGCGAACAGTGGGTGAAGCGGTTGGCAGAGGCCGAACTGCAGAACGTATTGGAAACCATTCAAAAATTCTCTAATAACAAGGCACAGGATGCTGCAACTTTCAGAAGACTGGGATTGATTTAGTTAACAGCATATAAGAAACAGCACCAGCAGAAAGAACAATTACTGGTAGAATGCTCCAACATGCAAAATCAGATTGCAACGTTGGAATCCTTAAATAAGCTCCTTGCCAACATGCTGGAAACTTGCCAAACTGTGCCTGAAAAGGCTGCAGTGCAAGTTTCCCAGTGTAAAAATAGGAATAGAAGGGGGCGACTTAATCATAGGAAGGTTCACTCAGGAGTCATGCAGGTGAACATGCAGTGGAACCCTGATGAGTCAGATGAAGATATTTGGTACCCTGTGGATTCTGATGGGGCTGGTTCCTCAGATGACTCTGCAGATGCAAGGCCAGTAGTCAGGCGAAAGATAGAATTTACCAAAAATGAGTAGCCAGTGAATAAATCTACAATGGAGGATTTTACTCAACAGGAGGTAAATGATATCATTGCATGGTTTAGGCAGAGACCAGGAGAGCCCCTGCTTACTTGCATGGTACATTTTTACAATCAGGGAGCGTCAGGAATTAACCTGGATAGCATAGACTGTAACAAGTTAGTGACGCTGAGTTCGGGCTCTTTTGTACAGGAAGCATTTTGAAATAATGATCAGGGTACTAATTTATTAGCTTTAGCTGCTGCGGGGTGCAAGGAAAAATACCCTCTAGAGAATGCCTGCCCAGGATCTGACCGACCGTGGTATACTCTGTGGGATGGTATACAGCGATTGAAGGAAATAGGAATGAAACTGGCTATTCATGTAGGACATGTTGAGGTGTTGGTGCAGCTTATACTGTCTGTGCCTATGAGGAATGCAGTAATTAAAACTGCTCCACCAGCATATAGGAATATTATTGTGACTCTCCTGCTTAATGAGACAAGGAATTCCATTAGGGAGGTAATTGACAAGATGCAGCAGTTGGGTGACCTTGGAGAATGAGGCCCCCGGGAGCGTCAGGTGTATCGAGAATACTGACGTCGATGAGGCCCCTGGGAGAGTGCAGGGAATCGAGATACCTGACACTGTAAAACTAGCAAACATAAGATGTCTCGAGGAGAACTGTTTAAAGCTTTACTAAGAGATGGTGTACCTCCTAGGAGGACTGAAGGTGTTGACACCAGTGAATTATGGAGGCTATATAAACAGAGAGGGTTACATAAACCCCACAGAAAAGTACAAAATTATAAAACAAATAGGGAGCAGTTCAGCCTAGAGCACCCCCTCTAGAACCTCAACAGGACTTCATATCTGCTCACGGAGGACCCCCTGTGAGTGGATCGGCTGTTCTGGGGGAGGAAGGACGGATGGCAGCTGTACTCTGACCTGTATCCCTATAGAGAAACTAGGGAAATATTTCAGTTGGATTTATAATGCTGCATTGCTGGCCAAGCTCCAGTACATTGGGCGCAGGAGGACCAGCAACCCCACATGGAGCTGCAAATATTTTGGAAAAACCGGTCCTCACAAATAGTAAAAGCCTTAGTTGATACTGGAGCAGAGGCCTCTTTAATTTATGGAAATCCTAAGAAATTCAAAGGCTGTGCCCAGTTTGCAGATACAGCCATTGACAGTGACTGAAACTTTGATTTACTGGGAAATTGTCCCAGGTGCAATGGCCCCCTACTGGGCCACTCCAAAGGCTGCTGGGCTAGACCTTTATATATTAGAACTGGTAAAGAAAAATCAAAACCAGACAAGAGTTATTAACACTGGGATAGACATCCAAATTCCCCCAGGACACTTTGGTCTGATAACTGCTCACTCAAACTTAGCCCTGAAAGGCGTTCATGTCATGGGAGGAGTGATTGATGCCGACTATCAGGGAGAAATTAAAGTAATCCTGTTAAATAACAGCGAACAAGATTTGGTTATTCAACCCCACGATAGAGTAGCACAACTATTGATATTGCCAGTTTTAAAAACAACTGTGAGAAGGTGGGATCCACCCCAAGTTACCACCATTCGTGGGGACAAAGGATTTGGATCCACCAACTTTAATAATGGAGCAAAAGTATGGGTCCAAGGGCCAAGTGGCTGCCCTGAACTAGCTGAAGTGATAGCTGTAGGGAAAGATAATACCATCTTAATCATGAAGCCCGGGTAAGAAAAATGGGAACATGTCCCCGCAACTAAATGTTATTTGTGAGAATAACTAGATGGTGTAGAATTTTATCTTACAGATCCTGCGTGGCTCCGCTAAGAGTGCGAGAACAGAGTGTGATGAATCTCAATTTCCACGTAGTGATGAACGCTATCCTCCTTTTCTATGGAGACATGATGATGATGAAGATTGTTCAGATGACAGTACCAAGAGCACCTATGTGAAGATGTGTACTGAATCTGACCTTGTGCTTCAGTGGGCAGTATGATGAAGATCCGGACAGCAAGGATGGATTTGATGCTGAACTGTGCCAAGTAGATGAAATCAGCTCTAGACCTCAGTCAACATGATCTATCTCAGCATCTTGGAAATGTGAAGATGTATACTGAATCTGACCCTATGATGAAAAAGACTGTGATCAAGCAATGACCAAGATGACTGCAGCAGTGTCTGTAGTTGATGAACTGAAGTTAAATGAAAGATAAAGAAAGATGCCTTTACACCTAGGGGTAGTATGAAGGTCGTGGTCCACCCATATGTCAAAGGGCCGAATGAAGTGCTGGGGTCTGTACCCCTGATCCCTGAATTAAGGTTGACATATGGGTGGTTCCCACAGTCCTTCAAGGCAGATAATGTCTTTGCTGGGAAGGCGGCTGCATGTTATGGGAAGAAGCCCATTTCAGTGAAAAAAAGGAGGCAATGAACGTGCCTTTTGGCTTTCCTCCAGGGTGTGGTCAACCTTGGAGGAAAGCCCTTAGGTGAACAAGTGCCAGGTGTCCTGCTTTTGAGGATAAAAGCTTGGCCCTCTTGCAGAGGGGTGGGGTGTCTATCTGTGAAGTGGATACACTTTGCAGTGTTTCCCTGTTGTGGGAAGGGCCTCCTTATTCTGTCTGCAACTGGGGCTCCTGGCAACAATAAACAGGACAGGCAGTCAGGTTTGGCACTTGCAATCATGACCTCCGTAAGACCAGTATGGGGCTGCTTTCCCTCTATGTTGCCAGCCTCTCGGCTTGGATATCTCCCTATTCTGCTGTGCCTCTCGCTATGGGAAGCTTCATTACTTTATTTGTCCCCCTGGCCGTTGGCTGTGTCGCATCTTTCTTGTGTTCGCTGGTGTTGATGTCCATTATGAACAACTTCATTGATTTGTTTGTTCCCCCAGCTGTCACCTATGTTATGACCCTTTTGTGTAAAGAGTACTGGTTTGTTCTACTGCTGGCTGCTTCCTTTGTGCTGGGCCTGATAATCGGCAAAACAGTGGCCCATTCCAATGTTTGAGAACCCTTTCGGGGAAGAAATTCTTCCTAATATTCAGTCTAAACTTCACCTGGTGCAACTTGAGGTCATTGCCTCTTGTCCTATCACTTGTTATTTGGTTAAAGAGACACATCCCCACCTCTCTACAACCTCCTTTCAGGTAGTTGTAGAGAGCAATGAGGTCTCCCCTCAGCCTCCTCTTCTCCAGACTGAAAAACCCCAGCTCCCTCAGCCACTCCTCATGAGACTTGTGCTTCAGACCCTTCACCAGATTTGCTGCCCTTCTTTGGACACACTCCAGTATCTCAATGTCCTTTTGTAGTGAGGGGCCCAAAAGTGAACACAGTACTTGAGGTGCGGCATCACCATTGATGAGTACAGGGGTAAGATCACTTCCCTGCTCCTGCTGGCCACGCTATTCCTGATACAAGCCAGGATTCCATTGGTCTTCTTGGCCATTTGGGCACACTGCTGGCTCATGTTCAGCTGGCTGTCAATCAACACACCTAGGTTCCTCTCTGACTGGCAGCTTTCCAGCCACTCCTCCCTAAGCCTGTAGTGCTGTTGAGGGTTGTTGTGGCTGAAGTGCAGAACCCAGCATTTGGCCTTATTGAAACTCATACAGTTGGCCTTAGCCCATCAATCCAGCCTAAGTCCCTCTGTAGAGCCTCCCTACCCTTGAGCAGATTGACACTTCTACCCAACTTGGTGTCGTCTGCAAACTTACTGAGGGTACACTCGATCTCATCCAGATCACTGATGAAGTTGTTAAACAAGAGTGGGCCCAATAACGAGTCCTGGGGAACACCACTCATGACCGGCCGCCAACTAGATTTAACTCCGTTCACTACAACTCTTTGGTCCTGGCCGTCCAGCCATTTTTTTTTCCCAGCAAAGCATATGCCCAATACAAGCCATGAGCAGCTGCTTTCTCCAAACATTACCAACAAAAGATGTATTGGCAATTTGGGAAAACCTGTGGAATTTAAACTCAAACTACAATTATAATTAATGCAGCTAGGTACAAAGCCTGTGCCTATGTACACACTCAGCCCACTTAGTCCCAGCTTCATGTTGATAAGATAATCAATAGATTGACAGGAACTCCAGAGGCAATTCCTGCTTTGCACAGATAAAGTAACTGACCAACTGATAGATGCTATTTGTATGTTTAGATGTGTTTATTATTGAATAGGACAATAGTTAAGATGTACATAGTTAAGATAGTTTAACTACTCAATAGAAACTGACCAAGCATTTGCTAGAGTGGTATTGTAGGACCAGGAGCCAGCCAGATTATGAAAATTTACAGAACAACAATTTAGGGAGTCTCATCTGATCCAGCTGAAGATGCCATTACAAGGACCTTTGCAATTGAGACACCTGTCAACATCCAGACAACATCTGGCCATCTTGTTTGAGCAGTTCCCCAAATGAGCATTACCCGATGCAGAGGACTGCAATAAATCAGTTTCTTTAAATAACACTCAGTGTGCGAGTATGCAACAGCACACAGTGACTGTACAACTGAATCCTGACCACAGAACCTTCAACTCTAATACTTTTCTCTCTTCCACATTTCCACCATCTGTTCTACACTTCTGATATATCATATAATAGTGATATATCGTATAGCCCACTATCTACGTTTAGCCTGTATCCAGGGCTAAACTGTAGCAGTTGCTCTAACACCTGATGACCCCTCCCCAGCTCAGAAGGGGAATCAGGGAAAAAATGGAGAAGCCCCATGAGTTAAAATTTAAACAGATTAAATCATATAATAGCCTTGGTTGGAAAAGACCTCTAAGATCATTAAGTCCAACCGTTAACCAAGCACTGCCAAGTCACCACTACACCATGTCCCTCAGCACCTCATCCACATGTTTCTTAAATACCTCCAGGGATGGGGACTCCACCACTGCACTGGGCAGCCTGTTCCAATGCTCGATAACCTTCTCAGTGAAAAAAATTTTCCTAATATCCAATCTGAACCTCCCCTGGAACAAATTGAGGCCATTACCCCTCGTCCTGTCACTAGTTACCTTAGAGAAGAGACCAACCCCCACCTCAATACAACCTATTTTCAGGTAGTTGTAAGAGAGCAATGAGGTCTCCCCTCAGCCTCCTCTTCTCTAGACTAAACAACCCCAGCTCCCTCAGCTGCTCCTCATAAGACTTCTGCTCCAGACTGATTGCCCTTCTTTGAACACACTCCAGCAGCTCAGTGTCCTTCACCAAGGGGAAGTCATGCTTGATCAACCTGATAGCCTTTTATGAGGACATAAGCCGGTGGATAGATGATGGTAAAGCAGTGCATGTCTTCTATCTTGTTTTCAGTAAAGTGTTTGATACACTCTCTCACAGAATCCTCGCAGCCAAACTGAGGAAGTGTGGTCTGGATGATCGAGTAGTGTAGAAGAATTCCTTGCAGAGAATGGACATGACTTGTATTTGACCGGTATGGACAATCCAGACATGGCCTTAACTTAGCGTGAGAAAAGCCTGCCCTTAGCATAACTAAGGCTTAAGCAAGAATTCCTGAACCGTCCTTGACAGAGAGATAAGAGGAACTTGGCTAAGCACTGCCAGCATAAACAAGACAAAAGACAGGATGTGAAAGCCATTGAGTTGGCAGGCAATTAGCAAGCTTGCAGCAAGAACCTTTGCAGGAGCCTGCCGTGTGTTAACCAGTCAGCAGCTGCCGAGTATGTATAAACTTTTAGCTTGAGCCAATAGAAGGAGTGCTTGGAACACATAAAGATGTATCGCTTGTGCAATAAAGTGAGAATGACCTTAATCACATTGATGTCCAGTTGTTTTTCGGGGTCCGGCACTTGCTTCAGGGTCTCTCTTCAGAGTAGTGGGGTGGATTGTGAACTGGCTGAAGGAAAGAAGCCAGAGAGTTGTGGTCAATGGGACAGAGTCTAGCTGGAGACCTGTATCTAGTGGAGTCCCTCAGGGGTCGGTACTGGGACCAGTACTATTCAGTATATTCATCAATGATTTGGATGAGGGAATAGAGTGCTCTGTCAGCAAGTTTGCTGATGACACCAAAGTGGGAGGAGTGGCTGACACACCAGAAGGCTGTGCTGCCATTCAGAGAGACCTAGACAGGCTGGAGAGTTGGGTGGGCAGAAATTTAACGAAATATTACAAGGGCAAGTGTAGAGTTTTGCATCTGGGGAAGAACAACCCCATGTACCAGTACAGGTTGGGGACTGACCTGTTGGAGAGCAGCATAGGGGAAAGGGACCTGGGGGTCCTGGTGGACAGGAGGATGACCATGAGCCAGCAATGTGCCCTTGTGGCCAAGAAGGCCAATGGCATCCTGGGGTGTATTAGAAGGGGTGTGGTTAGTAGGTCGAGAGAGGTTCTCCTCCCCCTCTACTCTGCCCTGGTGAGGCCGCATCTGGAATATTGTGCCCAGTTCTGGGCCCCCCAGTTCAAGAAAGACAGGGAACTGCTTGAGAGAGTCCATCACAGAGCCACAAAGATGATTAAGGGAGTGGAACATCACCCTTATGAGGAAAGGCTGAGGCTGCTGGCTCTCTTTAGCTTGGAGGAGACTGAGGGGTGACCTCATTAATGTTTATAAATATGTAAAGGGTGAGTGTCATGAGGATGAAGCCAGGCTCTTCTCAGTGACATCCAATGATAGGACAAGAGGCAACGAGTGCAAGCTGGAACATAGGAGGTTCCACATAAATATGAGGAAGAACTTCTTCACAGTGAGGGTAACAGAACCCTGGAACAGGCTGCCCAGAGAGGTTGTAGAGTCTCCTTCTCTGGAGACGTTCAAAATACACCAGGACGCGTTCCTGTGTGGCCTGATCTAGGTAAACCTGCTCCATCAGCGGGGCTGGCCTAGATGATCTTTTGAGGTCCCTTCCTAATCCTAACATTCTGTGATTCTGTGACATTCCCTGCTCACTGCAGGGGTGTTGGACTGGATGATCTTTAAAGTTCCCTTCCAACTCGAACTGTTTTATGATTCTATGACATTCCCACTTTTTATTACCTGTGAGAGTCAATATGGTAAACCAGATATATTTAGAATAGCAAGGTAATGCAAACAAGAAGAAAAATATGCTACAAGACAAATATCTCTTTAATCAACTAAATAGATTGTCTTGAGTGAACTAAGTACACATACTTTTTAAAAATCCAAAGTGTAACATTGGAAGTTATCTACTGGGCCTGGAAAACAAACTCTATTAGTACAGTCAAATTAGTGTGGTTCATTAAAAAATGCACCTTGTAAATGAAACATTTATGCAGACCTTACCTTGTCACTGTCATTGCTGCAAATGTGATCTTGATGGATTGACTGGCATTGAAACGAAGTGCCAATGCTACCTACAAGAGAAGTGGGGGAGGGGAAAGAAAAAACCCACATTAAAACAAAAATCCAATTCCTATGAACACTGAAAATAGATATAGACAACTGTACCAGCCATAAAATAGTTTTACACAGCAAAGATATTTACTTGCAGATATCATCTGTATCAGACAGCTCTTATATTCAAGACAATAAGCAGCAGAGACATTTTTCAGTGTGCCAGCAACTTCACCCAGATTTTTATTTTTAAATGCTTAAAGATAACAAAATGAGCACTGGCTTATTGTCCTGGTTCCCCAGGCACAGACCCATGGGCCAGCCATGCAGGCAGACTATGAGTAGTCCTGAGTCTGCTGAGAGATCCAATCAAGGCAGCTGACTCACAGGTGTGTCCCATACCATTTCATCGTGCTCATTGTAAAAGGAGGGAGTTAAGGGCCAGTGGAGCTCCTTTTCTTGGGGCTTCTCTCTTTTGAGTTTTTGCTCATGCTGTTGACCTGGAGGACTAGGCTGAGTAGAACCTTGTGTACTTTATGTTGGTGATTATATCAGTTTTATTTCATTCAGTCTGTTCCTATTTCAACCCATGGGCTTTCTCCCTTTTTTCCCTGGTTCTCCTTCTCAGCTAGGAAGGGGACATGGGGTGGCGAAACAACTGCTACAGTTTAGCTCTGGGTACTGGATAAACGTATACGCTTATTATCCCGAACAAAAATATGCAGTAGAATACATATGCACAAACTTAAGTAGGGACTGAGCTGTACTGAACCAAAATAATTAGAAGCTGGGAACAGCTTTTGGCTCACTTGCAAATTAATACATGTATAGAGCCTGTATGTTGTGGGAAAAAAGTCTCCCTCTTCCCATCGAGCAAAGAGACTTAAAAAAAGTAGAAAAAACAGTCTCTTTTGTAAAGCTGCATTACTACATGGTTTTCTTGTGGAAGATATGCTTAAAGCTTTTCCCTAACAATTTCTTGATGGTTTTGAAATATGGATATTTTTATTTTGTGATTTCACATACAGCATTTTTTATGTATTTGTGGTCTACATTGCTTTGGACCATAAGATGACTGATCAAAGATCTTGTAAGAATGCTTGACAGAATACAGTCGAGGTACGGGCAGAAATCATTGCCAGTGCAAGGAATCCTTAGACATCTCTCCCAACACAGTTATTTGGGAAAAAAAATTGTAATGTGACATTGCTTATTGCCATCACTTCTTTACTTAAACAAAAATTTACCAGATATTAAAATTGCTTTCAATATTTTTTCTTGCTTTTAAAGTAGAAAGTCAAGAATCATGTGTGAGCTTCAGTTAATTGTTGAGTACATTCACTTTACTCTAAACTTATTTTATTCAAGGACATAATTTTCAAAGTTAATTTTTTAGAGAAGTTTTAATTCCTCCATTTTCAAATGGATAGAATGCTTAAGAGCATGTCTTTTGGTTATGCACTCCCTCCTCATGTAACCCATAATTGTATTCTGGGAAATAAAAAATGGTAGAATATCCCTATTAGTCTGAACACCCCTCACTCATGATTTCAATACACCAAAATTGTTAAATTGTTACAGACTACTTAAGTAGTACATAGATGTAAGAAATGGCCATTAAACCTAGATAGATTTTTGGCTTGAACCTAAAAAATTGCTACCAGTTGCAAATCCAGCTGTCACAGCTTATTTAAAACTGTTAGCATTTGTGCTCACAGGCAGGCTTTGAAGTGAATCTAAGTTTCTGTGGTGGGTTAACATTGTCTGGCTGCCAGATGCCAGCTGAGTAGCTCTCACTCTATCTCCTCAGCAAGACGGGAAGCTCGTGGGTCAAGATGAGAACAGGGAATCAGGGAATTTGCTCACCAGTTACCATCACGGGCAAAACAGACTCAACTTGGGGAAATTAATTCCTTGCCAAATAAAAATAGAATAGCATAGTGAAACAATATCCCAAAAACTATAAGCACCTTTCCGCCCCCCCCCCCCCCTTTGTTCCTAGGCTCAACTTTACTCTTGACTCTTCTGCCTCCTCTCCCCACCACGAGCGGCACAGAGGGACAGGAAATGGGTATTGCAATTAGTTCATGACAATCTGTCTCTGCCACTCCTTCCTCCTCAAACAATCCACTCTCCGTGGTGGGGTTCCTTCCACAGGAGGCAGTTCTTCATAACCTTCCATGGGACCTGATGAGATGCATCCATGGGTCCTGAGGGAACTGGCAGATTAAGTTGCCAAGCCACTGTCCTTCATATTTGAGAAGTTCCCACTGACTGGAAAATGGGAATCATAACCCCCATTTTTAAAAAGGGAAAAAAGGAAGACCTGGGAACTACAGGCCAGACAGTCTCACCTCTGTGCCTGGCAAGATTGTGGAGCAGGTCCTCCTGGAAACTATGCTAAGGCACATGAAAAATAAGGATGTGATCTGTGACAGCCAACATGGCTTCACTAAGGGCAAATCATGCCTGCCAAATTTGGTGGCTTTCTATGACGGGGTTACAGTGTTGGTGGATAAGGGAAGAACAGTGGACATAATCTACCTGGACTTGTGCAAAGCATTTGACACTGCCCTGCATGATGTCCTTGTTTCTAAATTGGAGAGTCATGGACTTGATGGATGGACCACTCGGTGGATAGGGAACTGGCTGGATGGTTGCACTCAGAGAGTGTGGTCAATGTCTTGATGTCCAAGTGGAGATCAGTGATGAGTGGCGTTCGTCAAGGGTCTGTATTGGGACCTGTGCTGTTTAACATCTTTGTTGGCAATATGGACAATGGGATTGAGTGCATCCTCAGCAAGTTTGCTGATGATGCCAAGCTGTGTGGTGCAGTTGACATGTTGGAGGGAAGGGATGCCATCTAGAGGGACCTTGACAGGCTTGAGAGGCGGGCGCATGCCAACCTCATGAAGTTGAACAAAGCCATGTGCAAGGCCCTGCTCATGGATTGGGGCAAGCCCATGCACAAATACAGGCTGGGCAGAGAATGAATTAAGAGCAACCCTGAGGAGAAGGACTTGGGGGTGTTGGTTGATGAGAAGCTCAACATGAGCCAGCAATGTGCACTTGCAGCCCAGAAAGCCAACTGTATCCTGGGCTGCATCAAAAGAAGCATGGCCAGCAGGTCAAGGGAGGGGATTGTGCCCCTCTACTGTGCTCTTGTGAGACCCCATCTGCAGTACTGTGTTCAGCTCTGAGGCCCCCAACTTAAGAATTACATGGACCTATTGGAGCAAGTCCAGAGGAGGGCCATGAAGACTATCGGAGGGCTGGAGCACCTCTGCTATGAAGACTGGCTGAGGGAGTTGGGGTTGTTCAGCCTGGAGAAGAGAAAGCCTTCCAGTACCTGAAGGAGGCCTACACGAAAACTGGAAAGGGACTTTTGACAAGGGTGTGTAGTGACAGGATGAGGGGTAACAGTTTTAAACTGAAAGAGGGTAGATTTAGGTTAGCTGTTAGGAATAAATTCTTTACTGTGAGGGTTTCAAGACACTGGCCTGGGTTGCCCAGGGAAGTTGTGGCTGCCCCCTCTCTGGAAGTGTTCAAGGCAAGGTTGAGTTGAGCTTTGAGCAGCCTGGTCTAGTGGGAGTTGTCCCTGCTTATGGCAAGGGAGTTGGAACTAGATGATCTTTGAGGTCCTTTCCAATCTGTCCTGGTTTGGCTAGGATAGGGTTAATTTTCACCAGCAGTTGGGAGGGAGCCACAGCCAGGCTATTTGATACCATGCTGACTTCATGTCCCAGAGGCCAGGTGCGGGAGGGGTGTGGGGTGGTGTTCAAGAGCGGCTTTTGTCCTGACCTATACCCTCGTGCTGTATCCTTGCGGTATATCTCTTGTTTTGTACATTATCATCACTATTGTTGTTACTGTTGTTGTTCAGTCTGTTGTTGTTGTTGCACTGCTGTATTAAATACTCCTTATCTCAGCTCCGGGGTTTGTATTTTACTCCCTGTCCCGTCCCCGTCCGAGGGTGGGGGAGGGGCAGCAGCAACATGGTCTCTGGTCTCGGCAGGGTCTAAACCACCACACAATCCAAACCATTCTGTGATTCTCCAACTTTGGTTCTTCCTACAGGCTGCAGTTCTTCAAGAACTGCTCCAGTGTGGGTCCCCCGCAGGGTAACAGGTCCTGCCAGAAAGACTACTCTGGCATGACCTCTCCATGGGCTGTGGCTTCCTTCAGGACATACCCACATGCTGCGGCATGGGGTCCTCCATGGGCTGCAGAGTGGATATCTGCTCCACTGTGGATCTCCATGGGCTGCAGGGAGCAACCTGTGTCACCATGGTCTTCACCACGGGCTGCAAGGAAATCTTTGCTCTGGAGCACCTCCTCCCCCTCCTTGTTCACTGACCTTGGTGTCAGCAGGGTTGTTTCTCTCACATATTCTCACTCTTCTCTCCCAGATGCTGCTGCACAAAATTTTTTACCCTTTCTTAAATATGTTATCACAGAGGCACTGCCAGTGTCATTCATTGGTTAAGGTTTGGCCAGCAGCAGGAACATCTTGGAGCTGGCTGAAACTGGGGGCTGTCCAACATGAGGACAGTTCCTGATTTCTTCTCACAACAGCCCCTCCCTGCTCCCCACCCCCGTAGCCCCCGCTTCTGCTATCAAAATCTTGCCACATAAACCCAATACAATTTCACAGGGTTTTTTATTGCTATTATTTTGGTCTATGTGGTAAGGATGAAATAAGAATAGTTTTATTTAGGATAACTGTTGAATTTGGGTAATGAGGACAGCCTTGTCCTGTGTACACCAGAACTCTAAAGAATGACCTTGCTAAATCTCGTGTAACCTGGGGGAGTGACAGCTTGCTCATCTTGTCACAGGATACAACTGAGTAGGGGGCTCTGTGGAGATGGAGGCCTATAGCTCTGGCCAGCAAGACACAAGAATCTTGTGTAGTTCTTTGTCTCCTTGAAGGCTAACGTGTCCGATGACTGACCTTTGCCTCGTTAACTGTGAAATGCATAATAAAGTTGACACCCCTGAATATGCTAATGGAGATTATAGAGATCATACCTGTATGACCATAGCACTCGTCTCTCCACCCAAATCATGCTACACGTCACCTAGGGGAGGAAGCCTCATAGTTTAGGGGATAAAAGATGGAGAAAGGGATCATTACATTGGGAGAGAAGTAACCTGGACACCAGAAGTCACATTGAGGGGAAAGAATGAGGAAGAGCAACGATTGCTTCACTCCGGAATGAGAGAGTAAGCAGAAAAAGCAGATAATATTAACCAATTGAACACTGCATGAGAAGAGCTTGAAGAACCAACGGGAGCTGAACTAAGCTGCATGCTTGCCTCGTGCAGAAGGACTCTAACCAATCAAATAATGCATGATCGCAGATAGGGAAAGAGAAATTGTATATAAGGGACAGGCAAATTAAATAAAGGGGCTTCTGCTTGATTCACATTGAATTATGTGGAGTCCAGTCATTTCTCCTCAACGGGCTGTGTCTCTTTCTCCACCCCAGGCAGGGATGCCTCTCTGGGTAAGAATCGTGCATTTCACCTTATGGGTGAAAGCATCCCCGAGTGTATTTTGTAGTATTATCACTAGCAGTATTAACATTGATTAGCAGCGCTATTGTAGTTCAGCAGATTTATCAACGGCTATTCCGATCTTGTTATATTTGTAGCTTTAATAAACCACCTATTTTGTAAGTTGGTGCATCTGTCTCACGGCGGTTCTTGGGGGAGGACAGTGGAACAGACCCATGGTGACAGGTGGCTGCATACGCACATAACTATCTCATTCCAAATGTATTTCTCGTGAGAGAGAACACATTTTTTTCCATATAAGTGTGGTTTTAAATCTTGAAAGCTTCACTGTTAATTCAAACATCAGTCATTATTTAGCTTCATATTCTTTCTGGTATTATTTTCATGGGAACATGTGCTTAGGGTACTAGAAATGGCAGAAGAGTTTTTCACCTTTGGGGACAGTAATTTCTGTCAAGACTAGGTTGACAGACACCCAAATAATTATCAGTCATGTGTGAACAGTAAAAAATGAAAGTGATAGCCTCCATTTAATTCTTAGAGGAGATGCATGCACATTGCAAAATCTATTAAAACAACTAACTGTCACCTATGGTAAATTCTATGGAATTTAATTTTTAATTGTTATATAAGGAGTAAATTATAATTGTGGTGTAGCTGGGTATCATTGCTGTGCTTGTGTGTATACCCAGTGGGCCTAGCCATCAGTTACCTGGGTAGTCCAGGAGCTCCCCAGCTAGTCTATGCTACATGAGACAATGGGCTGACTTGAGACAAGGTGATTGAGAACTCCTGGCCCCTTCACAGCAAAGCTTTTGACTAATTTCTACAGGACCTCTCCCAGTGGGAGGTTCAGACAGTTCAGAAGATTCCCACAGGCAGCCCTTGCTGTGCATAGGCCAATTGATAGGCACTACTTATATGCTTCAATATGTTAAGATCCTCAGTGGAGAATCTAGCAGTCCGAGTGACTCACCCAAGCAGTTCCTGCCGTAGAATTGACCTAACTGTACATAAATAAGATACCTGTAAGTAGTCAGTAGAAGCTGTTCATGCAGATGCAGAAATGGTCATGTAGGACAGTCATTTGTACATAGTTAAGAGGAGATAATCAATAGCAACTGCTCATGCATGCGAGTGGTCATGTAGGAGGAGCCATCTGGATTATAAGAATTCACTAGAAAAATAGCTCAGGGAGTTTCAACTGATCCAACTGAAGACACTGTTCCAAGGAGCCTTACAATGGAGGATCCTGTTGCCATCCAGACAGCAGAAGAATCAGCCTGTCAGAGAGATTTGACTCATGTGGTGGGTTAACCTTGGACAGCAGCCAGACGCCCACCCAGCCACTCTACCACTCCCACTCTCCCACTCTGCCTCCACGTCCTATCATTAGTAATTTGGGAGAAGAGACCAACACCAGCCTCACTACAACCTCCTTTTGGGTGGCAGTAGAAAGCAATAAGGTCTCCTCACAGTCTCCTCCAGACTAAATAACCCCCGTTCCCTCAGCCGGTCTTCATAAGGCATGTTTTCCAGACCTCTCACCAGCCTTGTTGCCCTTCTCTGGACTCGCTCCAGCACCTCAGTGCCCATCTTATACTGTGGTGCCCAGAACTGGACGCAGTACTCAAGGTGTGGTCTCACGAGCGCCGAGTACAGGGGTACGATCACCTCCCTACTCCTGCTGGTCACACCGTTTCTGATACAGGCCAGGATGCCGCTGGCCTTCTTGACCACCTGGGCACACTGCTGGCTCATGTTCAGTCGGCTGTCAACGAACACTCCCAGGTCCCTTTCCACCAGGCAGCTTTCCAGTCACTCTTCCCCAAGCCTGTAGCGTTGCATGGGGTTGTTGTGAACAAAGTGCATCACTCGGCACTTGCCCTTGTTAAACCTCATGCAACTGACCTCAGCCCATCGCTCCAGCCTGTCCAAATCCCACTGCAGAGCCTCCCTACCCACAAGCAGATCGACACTCCCACTTAATTTCGTGTCATCTGCAAATTTACTGAGGGTGCATTCGATCCCCTCATCCAGGTCACTGATAAAGATATTAAACAAGACTGGCCCCAAAACTGAGCCCTGATGGACACCGCTTGTGACCGGTCTCCATCTGGATTTAACCCCATTCACCACAACTCTCTGGGCTCGGCCATCCAGCCAGTTTTTAACCCAGCAAAGAGTCCACCTGTCTAAGCCATGAGCAGTCAGCTTCTCCAGCAGAACGCTGTGGGAAACAGTGTCAAATGCCTTACTGAAGTCCAGGTAGACAACATCCACCACTTTTCCCTCATCCACTAGGCGGGTCACCTGATCATAGAAGGAAATCAGGTTGGTTAAACAGGACTTGCCCTTCATGAACCCGTGCTGGCCGGACCTGATCCCCCTCTTGTCCTGCACTTGCCACGTTATGACCCCCAAGATGAACTGTTCCATAATCTTCCCCGGTACCGAGGTCAGGCTGACAGGCCTGTAGTTCCCCGGATCCTCCTTCCTGCCCTTCTTGTAGGTGGGTGACACACTGGCAAGTGTCCAGTCATCCGGGACCTCACCCTATAACCAGGACTGCTGATAGATGATGGAGAGGGGCTTGGCAAGTTCCTCCGCCAGCTCCCTCAGCACTCTTGGGTGGATCTCATCCGGCCCCATAGACCTGTGGGTGTCTAATTGACTCAGCAGGTCCTTTACTACTACTTCCTGGATTATGAGGGGATTATTCTGATCTCCATCCCAATCTTCCAGCTCAGGGGACTGAATACCATGAGGAGAACTGGTCTGACTGTTAAAGACTGAGGCAATGAAGGCATTAAGTACCTCAGCCTTTTCCTCGTCCTTGGTAACAAAGTTACCCCTCACATCCAATAAAGGATGGAGATTCTCCCTGGTTCTTTTTTTGTTGTTATTATATTTGTAAAAACTCTTCTTATTATCTCTTGCAGCAGTGGCCAGGCTGAGTTCCAGCTGAGCTTTTGCCTCCCTAATATTCTTTCTACACAACCTCACTAAATCCCTATACTCTTCCCGAGTAGCCTGCCCCTTCTTCCAAAGGTGGTAGACTCTCTTCTTTCTCCTAAGTCCCAGCAGAAGCTCCCTGTTCAACCATGCCGGTCGCTTTCCCCGCCAGTTTGTCTTACGACACATGGGGACAGCCTGCTCCTGCATCTCTATCAGTTTCTTCTTGAAAAAAGTCCATCCTTCCTGGCCCCCTTTGCCCTCTAGGACTGTACCCCAAGGGACTTCCTCCACCAGTGTTCTAAACAGGTTGAAGTCTGCCCTTTGGAAGTCCATGGTAATAGTTTTGCTGCCCCCCCTCCTAACTTGGCTAAGAATTGAGAATTGTATCATTTCATGGTTGCTTAGCCCCAGACAGCCTCCCACCACCACATCACCTACCAGTCCTTCTCTGTGAACAACAGGTCTAGCACGGCACCTTCCCTGGTGGACTCACTTACCAGCTGAGTTATCTTCCACGCACTCCAGGAACCTCTTGGACTGTTTCCTCTCTGCTGCGTTGTATTTCCAGCAGATGTCTGATAAGTTGAAGTCCCCAACAAGGACAAGGGCTTGCGATTTTGCAGCTTCTGCCAGTTGTCTATAGAACAGTTTATCAATCTCTTCATCCTGGTCGGGTGGTCTGTAATAGACTCCCAACAGGATATCTACCTTGTTGGCCTTCCTCAACTTTACCCATAAACATTCAACTGATCCATCACACTTTTTGGCCTCCATGCAGTCAGAACCTTCCCTAATATAGAGCGCCACCCCACCGCCCTTTCTACCTTGCCTATTCCGCTTGTAGAGCTTGTAGCCATCCATTGTAGCACTCGGCTCATGAGAGTCATCCCACCACATTTCCATGATGGCGACTACGTCGTAGCTGTCGTGCTGCACAATGGCTTTCAGCTTTTCCTGTTTGTTGCCCATGCTGCATGCATTAGAGTAGAAGCACTTGAGCCAGGCTAACGACTTCATTTCCAGCCTTGGCCTGCCACCCTTAGGCACAGCTCTAGCGGGCTCAGTTTTACCCCCTTCCCCCTTCGAACCTAGTTTAAAGTCCTTTCAATGAGCCCGGACAGCTCATTTGCTGCGATTCTTTTCCCCCTTTGAGGTAGATTAACTCCATCTGCCACCCACAGATTCCACGCAGCATAAACCTCCCCATGCTCAAAAACCCCAAAATTCTGTCTGTGGCACCAGTCTCTCAGCCACATGTTTATCAGGTGGGTCTTCCTTCCTCTGTCAGTATTCTTCCCTGCCACTGAAGGAACTGAAGAGAATACCACCTGGGCTCTCAATCCCTCAAGTGATCTCCCCAGGGCCCTGAAGTCTTTTTTAATTGTTTTCAGGCTCCTCTCTGAAACATCATCACTACCAACCTGGATAACCAACAGTGGGTAGTAGTCTGTTGGCTGTACCAGACCAGGGAGTTTCCTAGTAATATCCCTGACCCTGGCCCCAGGGAGGCAGCAGACTTCCCTATGGAGTGGATCCGGTTGGCATATGGGGGCCTCTGTTCCCCTCAGAAAAGAGTCTCCAACTACAATTACCCTTCTTTTATTCTTGTTGGAGCTGGTCCTAATGCGTGGGGGAGACTGATTTGCCTTGGGTGACTCCTCTGATGGACCTTCATCTCCATTTTCATTTGATGGTCCCTCAGTTTCCAGAGACCCATACCTGTTCTGTAAAGGTAGCCAGGAAGGGGAGGGAGGCCGGGAGGGAATTTGCCTGCCTGTCCTGGGTTACAATGTATTCTGTTACCATGAGCTGTTGAAACCAGGTATGCCGATGTTCCTTGCCTCCTCCCTCGGAACTAGCTTCTGTTAATAGGCCCAACAATGCCTTGCCGCATGACTCATAGATAACCTGCACCTGGACTATTCTTCTGTTAATGGGCCCATCAGTGCCTTGCCCCATGACTCACCATCCCATTGTGAGATGCTCCGGCCCAGGGGGAAGGAGCCAAGCACTCCCACCGGGATAAAAGTCTGGGGTTTGGAACAGCACGGGCAGCCTTACCTGCTGGGATCCCAGAGGACAAGGACTACACCACCACTGGATTTTCGGAGGAGGACCAGACTTCTCTTCTACAAGATCACCACTTCAACAGAACCATTTCAAAGAGGACTGCAGCTACCACTACATCGGACTGCTACTAGCACCCTGCCCGGCAGGGTGCCAGGTTGTATCCCTGACTCTGTCAGGCTTTAAACCAGTTTCTCTGTATTATTGTTTTGTTATACATATATTAGTAAAAACTGTTATTCCCATTTCCTCATATCTTTGCCTGAAAGCCCCTTAATTTCAATTTTATAATAATTCGGAGGGAAGGGGGTTGTATTTTCCATTCCAAGGGGGGCTCCTGCCCTCCTTAGCAGACACCTGTCTTTCAAACCAAGACACTGCCTTGCCGAGCCAGGGACCTGTTTCCATTCCCCCTCATCTCGTAGGTCCTCTCCTTGTACCTGATGGCAAGGGAAGAGGGGATCCTCTCTTTCTAGTGGAGCCTCCACCCACTGCCCTGTCCTCAAGGATGGTAGGGCCTGACTCCACCAGGCTATCTCCTTCTCACACTCCCTTATTGTCCTCAATCTTTCCACCTCGTCCTTTAACTGAACCACCAGGCTGAGCAGACCATTCACCTGGTCACACCGGACACAGGTGTTATACCTGTCACACTCAGCTAGGCTTTGGCATTCTCTGCAGCTGGAGACCTGGACACCTGCATGCTTCCGTGGGACCTCTGTCTGGGTCGCCACCGTCTTTCTCACAGGAGCTTTTCCCGGGTCGCAACCATCACTGGTCCTGCTCAGTTCTTAACACCTCAGCTACTTGCTCCCTCTTCTAGGTTGCAGCTCCTTGGTGCCTTCCCCGCATGCCCTCCCCACACGAACTGCCCCGTGCAAACTGCGGTGCCCCGCCTTACAGACTTGCCACACCCCTGTTTGCCCGCTCCTGTTTGCTGAGCTCCAGGTCACTCGCGCTCCCCAGGGGCGTTTAAAAATCTCCCACGTGGCTCGGGGCCACACCTCTGCCGTGCCTGATTGGCTCTCGCCGACTTCCTGGAACCTTTGGGGCTCCGGCTGCGAGTGGGGGGGTCCCTGGCTCAGGAATCCCTCTGCACAATGTGATCAATCCCTCACCGCCTCGGCCTTACCTCAGTCTTGTCGTTGCTGCTGCTGCTGCTGCTGCTGCTGCTGCTGCTGCCTCACCGACTCGTTTTGTACATTATTATCACTGTTAATGTTGTTGTTGTTCGGCCTGTTGTTGTTACACTGCTGTATTAAATCTTCCTTATCTCAACCCTGGGATTTGTATTTTACTCCCTGTCCCGTCCCTGTCCGAGGGTGGAGGAGGGGCAGCGGCAACGTGGTCTCGGGTCCCGGCAGGGTCTAAACCAACACACTGGCCCATGGGTCTGTGCCTGGGGAACCAGGACACCATTCTACCCCTTATCCCATATCGTTTACATCATGCCCAAGTTGCTGCTCTTTTCATTTCTCAATATTTACAGAAGTATCAATCTGCTAGTGTAGGTCAAAATGGTGCAATGTGCATCCAGAGCTCTACTCTAGTATGCGTTGTTCAGTCCATATTCACGATTTGTGGTGAGGATGCTGGTGTTGGTGAAGTCACTGGGTGCTGAGGTTCATTCTTCATTGATCTGGGCAATTCTGATTTTTAAGCTAGAAAAGTAGTAACAAGCAGTATCATATGACAATTAACATCACACAGTTCAAATTACTGCCTGTTCTCACCCAGAATCAAATCTCCTTGAGGTATGCACTTAATCTGTCCATCCTCCTTCAATATCCACCAATGCACCCAGGTCCGTGAGCAAAGGCAACCCCACAAGTTGGTTTGCCTTGGCTTGAGGCAGGACCAACCCAGACTGTTTTCCCCAACATATTTCTCATGTGTACCACTGGGACTTGGTCTCCTACAGTACAGAGAAGTTCCGACTGAGCAGGGCCAGCTCAGTTGAGAGACCCCCTGGTATTGACTAACCAAGTAGCTTTTGCTAGATGTTGGTCCCAGTTTTTACATGTCCCATCACCCATTGTTTTGAGCACAGTCTTTAGTAGCCCATTGCTTCGCTCGACTTCACCAGCAGCTGGTGGATGATAAGGGATGTGGTATATCCATTCTATCCCATGCTCCTTAGCCCAGGTATCTATCAGGCTATTTTGGAAATGGGTTCCATTGTCTCACAACTCACTAAGGGACAGAGACCAAGTAGTGACTTCTTCCTGACACATATATCACACAACTAATTGTTGCTTAGCCTTGTGCCTGACAAATAGAACATCTGTGTTTACATAACATGCGCCTGTGATAGACTCAGAGACGCCCTTCTCAAAAACATGCTTGAGATTCCTGCCCAGAAGCAGGAGGCCCTTGAGTTGAAAAAGAAACAAATTTAATGAAAAAACAAAATTAATACAACAATTGACATAAAGTATAGAAGGTTTTACTCAGCCCAGACCTTGATGTTGATAGCAGAAGCCCCTAAGGAAGAAGCCCCACAAAAAGGAGAAACTCCACCCTCACTGAGCTCCCTCCTTTTATAATGACCATGATTAAGTGGTATGGGACACACCTGTGAGTCAGCTGCCTTGATTGGAACTCTCAGCTGACTCAGGGCTACTCATAGCCTGCCTGCATGGCTGGCCCATGGGTTTGTGCCTGGGGAACCAGGACAATGCTGTTTTTATTTTGAAGGCATGTGTTGCTTCAACCTAACTGATGAATCAGCCAGAACAGAGGACGACATTCGACATCTCTAGGACTTAATGCACCAAATGAATCAATCTACTGATGGTGCCTGGCTGGCCGAGTGGTTTAATTCCCTGACAGGATGAATGGGACAACTATTATTGTAGAGATATTTTCATTCTTTTTTCTGTATGTATTTACTGTATATCTCTGTAAACTACTCTGCATTACACCCGGCAAGCCCAAATGGACACCTCCAGCTTTACCAGCCCCAGTGGTACGGGTCGCTTGAGCGAGGGGGTGGAATGTGGGACTATAATGGAAGATTGACGAGGAGGATTATAAACATGCTCAAGTGACCTACACCTGGGGTGTCAAAAACCACATATATCACACAACTAGTTGTTGCTTAGTCTTGTGCCTGAACATCTCCGGTAAGATAACATGGGCCTGTGATAGACTCAGAGGCACCCTTTTCAAAAACATGCTTGAGACTCCTGCCCTGCTGTAGGAAAGACCAAAGCACAGAGGAAAACTACTGCCAACAAAAAATCCTCAATGTATAGGAAAAAGCAGCAGGTTCAGCATCTGTCACTCTGACACTATAAAGGACCGAGCTCTACGGTCCTGCATTCCTGCCTACACGCCTGTACGGGCACCAAGAACAGACCCAGAAGCCAGCCATGCAGGCAGAACATAGGCAGCCCCGAGCCAGCTGAGAGATCCAATCAAGGCAGCTGACTCACAGGTGCATCCCATACCATTATAATAGAAGGGAGCTCAGTTGTTACCAATCTAAACAGGTTTTGATGATTTTGATGATTTTAGTTTAGCTAAAAGAAAGTTAGGCCTAATCGAATCATATGAGGGAGTGACTGTGTTTTACTTCAGTAGTCACAGAAAGCACATGAAGCGAACAGATGGTACAAGTAGCTAGGGCCTAGTATTGTATTTAACTAGAAACCGTATAGTCAAGAGAGTAAGATATTATGTTTAAGCAACCACCGTGGAAAGAATAATACAATAATTAATCATATAGTGGCTAAAGTCACAGTGACCAGTTACGCTGCCTGAAGATCCCATTACCCTTCCCATCCTGATCTGAATATTAGGGGCTACAATCAATAGCGCGACTATGGTGTGACTACAGGTGACCAATGATTCTTATTAGAAATGAATATACATGAAGTGATGTGACTCGAAAGATTGTTAGGGGCCAATCAAGGTAAAGGTTAACTTTAATGAGTAATTATAGTATAGCAGTATATGCATTTTTATGTTAAACAGCTTATACAATGGAAATTGAATGTATAAAAACCGTGTTAAATGTAACCCAGGATACGCTAGGCGGAGTTATCCCCTGTATCCTCCACGAGTCAATAAAGAAGTGTCTGCTTATCTACATCACATTGGTGTTGATAAGTTCTTTGTCCTGTTTGGTGACAGTTTTGGCAACCCAGATGGGACCTCGTTGAAAGAGACCAGAGGAGTCGGGGACCTGATCGGTTCCAGCCGGCACGGAGGAACTTCTCGGGGATACCCATCGATCCCCGATCCATAAGGCTCTTCACGACGTCCCCTGGAATTGGTAAGACACTTCTTAAATTATCTGGTCTGGGACAGGGGTTCGAGTCCCCTAGTCTGCCTGTCAGATGCGGCGAAAGCTGTGCAGGGTTGGACTGAGAGGCTACCCGTCTGTGGAAGCCTAGGCGCCGCCCGGTAAGACGAATACGAAAGTATCGCAGGGTTGGCATCAGTGTATGCAGGTTGGAGTCCTGCCGTATCTGGTATCTGGGTAATTTGAGTATTCTCAGGAATTTGTTGTGCACACATCCGGTATTTCTGTAATAATTGTGGAGTGTGATTGAGTGAGTTTGAGACGCACAATTGCGTGCGAAGCGAGAGGGAGCTTTGATCTGCGGTTCTGTTATCCCATGAGGGGTGCAGCTGGAGATAAGCAAAGCAAAAGGACGAAACGAGTGTTGAACATATTATATAATATTATAATATTATATTATACTATACTATTATAATATTATTACTGTTATATTATTATATTATATTGTGGTGGTGTAACGATGGCATTTAAGTTCCCAAAGTTGTTTAAGGAGGGAAATGAGGGTTCTATACCAAGGACCTCTCCTTTAGGTTGCCTTTTGGCTCACTGGAAAGAGATGCATGAATTATGTAAAAATCAACTTATTGAATATTGTAATCCCGTATGGCCAATGTATAAATTAGAAGATGGGACAACCCCTACTTGGCTGCAGGACCTGCTGAGAACAGAACTCCCTAGGGTACCCCCGGGATTTCCTGAAGGGACTCCTCGCCTCATCCGGGTCACTGCAGGAGCAGACAGGGACCATCTACAAGAATAAGGTATTCTTTAAAATTTGTTTTGGAGTCAGGGGTCGGTCATCAGACGCTTCCCGTAAGTCGTAGGAGACATCCTAGGCAGGGCGCCGTATATCAGGCTATTAGTGCCTGAGGGTATACATCTGGGCTCCCGAAAGGGGCATCTGGGTATCTGAAAGGTACAGTTCTGGTCGGACGGATTACGCAGTCTAAGACATTTTGATTTTGCATCTGGACTTTTAATTAAGAAAGTATTCCTGAACCTCAACGGATCCCGGGAGCGTTAGACCTCTCCAGCTAGCACTGAGCATTTCTCAGGGAGAGTCTTTCGACCCCTGGACAGGCGAGCCAGGAACAGGGTTCCTATTGTACTGTGCCCCTCCCCTCCCATTCAGGGAATTCCTGCCTGTAAAACGCAGCAGCTGCTTATAAATCGTAGCAGGAGCCGCGCAGGGTTGGAGTAAGAGTTAGAGTTTGTTTGGTATTCAGGGTTAGAGTTTCCTTTAAATGATTGTATTATCAGACCTGCGGATTTGTGTTATTGCTATTGGTTGTGTTTTAGTTTTAGTTATTTTGTGTTGTTGTATGTGTAAGCACTGTCCAGGACACCCCTCTTGTGTGTGTGTTTAAGATAGAATGGTAAGAGAAGGCAAAAACACAAAGAGGAGAGGTGTTGGAAATTTAATATTTGGAGAGGAGAAGGAGTTGCGGCAACAATATATTTTATACTCTGTGTCAGCAAAAGTAATGGTTCTGAGAGAGTACACAGCTTAACGGGGACCGGAGGCAAACCCAGCTGAGCCTCTGGTTACCATCAAGATGGGAGAAAAAGAGGTTACATTCTTGGTAGATACAAGAGCAACTTTCTCAGTTTTGAATACACAGAAAAGAATGATAGGAGCAAAAATGTCAAACATAATTGGAGCCACAGGGAAGGAGGAAAACTGGCCATTCCTACAACCCTTGGATTTGAAATTTGGAAGCAAAAGTATAACACATGAATTTCTGTATGTTCCAGAGTGTCCGATACCCTTAATGGGAAAAGATCTGTTTTCTAAATTAAATGCACAGATCGTTTTTGAAGATGGGAAGCTGTTGTTAGAAGTACCTGAATTAAAAACAGGAAAAATTTTGATGATACAAGAAAAAACAAAGGTACAGGAAATTCCCCCAGAAGTGAAAAATGCATGGTATGGGAAACTGATATCCCAGGAAAATCCAAATTAGCCCAACCTGTGAAAATTGAATTAAAGGAAGGAGCAAAGCCGGTAAGGATTTAACAATATCCAATCAAACCTGAAGCAAAGCAAGGAATTAAGAAGCTGATTGATAAATTTTTGAAGTGTAAAATTTTATGAGAGTGTGAGTCAGTACAATACTCCTATCCTACCAGTACGGAAACCTTCGGGTGATTTTAGATTAGTGCAGGATCTGTGACCCATAAATCAAATTGTAAAAGGTATTAACCCAGTAGTGGCAAATCCATATACGTTATTAACTGCCCTCAGAGAGACATATCAGTGGTTTACAGTGCTTGATTTGAAAGATGCTTTCTTTTGCATACTCCTGGAACAGGAAAGTCGTAACTTGTTTGCTTTTGAGTGGGAAGACCCACAGACAGGGCACAAAACACAATTAACATGGACACGGCTACCCCAAGGATTTAAAAACAGCCCAGCAATCTTCGGTAACTTCTGCTTGTACCACCTGTTCACTTCATGTACTTTAGCTGCTGGTACCACCTGTTTGTTCTGTGTGCTTTCTGTGGTTACTAAAGTAAAACACAGTCACTCCCTCATATGATTCGATTAGGCCTAACTTGATTTTAGCTAAACTAAAATCATCAAATCATCAAAATCATCAAAATCTGATCAGATTGGTAACAGTCTCGGGTCCCGGCAGAGTCTGAACCACCACAGTGTTTATAGCACCCAACGTGCGGCTCGAGAGGGTTGAGATAAGGACAAAAAAACCTGACCAGAGTGTGTTAAAACAATCTGTTAGGCGCAATTTTCTGTTTATATATTTATATTGCTTGAATAAGGTATGTTTACAATGCTGGCCAATTTGCTTGCGTGGTGGGGCTGTATTAATCCTTGTATCAACTGTGTGTTCCCAGTCCTGGTGTTTATTACCTTTGGAAAATGTGTCAGGAGTCTCTTATTTTGCTGTACTGGATACCGACTGCTTATGATATGGTTGCACCACTGCTTGTGGGGGTGAATTGGTACCTGTATGCAGCCTGCGCATTTGTTAGTGGTCTCACCTCATCTATGGGTGAGCCAGGGGAAGAGATCTGCCCCGTTTTTGAGAATTTTATCTATCCTTGGCACGTCCAGGCCAGCATGCTCGTGGCACTGTGTTTTCTGAATGCCTGCCAAATCCTGTTTAGGGTTATACAGCTCTTCTCCAATAATAGTATCACCCGGAGACCTGCCCCGAGGCCAGATAGTTATGAGTGGCAAGGTGTGTGGGAAAACATGGGCAAGTGCCTAGGTCAGTAGTCACCCCCAATGTTTTCGAATTTCACTCCTGAACAAATACAGAGTCCTGATAAACTAGTGGAGCATTTAGAAAAGGTGTGTTGCCAATCTGACAAATCGCAGGAGACACAACTCACTGCAATGTGTTGGGGACTTGCCCATGCCTACCGTGTCCTCTTTAACACTACTCGTTACCCATCTAATCAGATTTTGATGATTGTGATTGCATACCCCTGGAACAGGAAAGTCGTAACTTATTTGCTTTTGAGTGGGAAGACCCACAGACAGGGCGCAAAACACAATTAACATGGACACGGCTACCCCAAGGATTTAAAAACAGCACAGCAATCTTCGGTAACCAGCTGGGAAAGGAACTGGAAATTTGGACAAAAGAGAAGACAATGACTCCACGACCAGATCACCTGCTCCTACAGTATGTGGATGATATTCTGATCGCTACCGAAGAGAAGCCTGCTTGTATTCAGGTAACCATTGAACTTTTAAATTTTCTGGGATTTAATGGGTATAAGGTGTCTAAAAAGAAAGCCCAAATAGCAAGCCAAACAGTAATATACTTGGGCTTCGAGATTTCAAAAGGGCAGAGAAATCTGGGAGCTGAACAAAAGGAAGCAATTTGTGCCATTCCTGAACCTCGGACTATGCATGAATTAAGAGCATTTCTGGGAATGACTGGGTGGTGTTGTTTTTGGATTATGAACTATGGGCTGATAGCCAAACCTCTCTACGAGGCCCAGAAGTCTATTCCTCTTGTGTGGGGTTCCCAAAAACAACAGGCCTTTCGAGACCTTAAGCAAGCTTTAATGTCAGCACCAGCTCTAGGATTGCCTGATGTAACCAAAGACTTTCAGTTGTTTGTCCATGAGAGGCAACACCTTGCTCTGGGAGTCCTGACCCAAAGGATGGGAAGCTGGAAAAGGCCGGTGGGATACTTTTCCAAACAACTGGACACAGTGAGTAAGGGATGGCCTGCCTGTTTGTGAGCAGTAAGAGCAACAGTAATATTGATACAAGAAGCCCGCAAGCTCACTCTGGGGAGAGTCATCACGGTTTATGTCCCACACATGGTTATTACAGTGCTGGAACAAAAAGGGGGACATTGGCTCTCCCCTAGCAGAATGATGAAATACCAAGTAATCCTTACCGAACAGGATGATGTGGTCCTGAAAACAACTAATCTTGTGAATCCTGCAGTTTTCTTAAGCGCTTCACAGGAAGAAGAGAGACCCGAGCACGACTGCTTAACGACTATTGAGCACACATACTCCAGCCGAGAAGACCTGAAGGATGTCCTGTTTGAGGACCCTGAGTGGGAGCTGTTCACAGATGGCAGTAGCTTTGTGCAGAACGGAACTCGATACACTCGATATGCGGTAACAACTGAAAATTCTGTGATAGAAGCAAATGCATTACCCTACACGACATCAGCTCAGAAGGCAGAACTGATTGCCTTAATACGAGCTCTAGAACTAAGTAAAGAAAAGAGAGTAAACATATGGACAGACTCAAAATATGCTTTTGGAGTAGTCCATGTCCATGGAGCCTTGTGGAAAGAAAGAGGGCTATTGTCCTCCCAGGGCGCAAATATTAAGCATCAAAAAGAAGTCTTACAATTATTATTAGAGGTTCAAGAACCGGCCCAAGTAGCAATCATGCACTGTAAAGCACATCAAACGGGAAACACAAAAATAGACGAAGGAAATAGATTGGCAAATGAAGCTGCTAAGAATGCAGCCCAAAAACGAGCACTACAACTGGCATTAATTCCTACTAAACTGTAACACTCCCTAAGGAACTTCCGAAGTATTCAAAAGAAGATGAAAAATTGGCTCAACTTATAAATGCAAAGAAAAATCCGGAAGGATGGTGGACAACCTCTGAAGGTCAGGTTGTAGTACCCCCATTAATTATGAAAGAAATTCTACAGATAAAACATCAGGAATGCCATTGGGGCGTGGAAGCCTTGGTGACATTCCTGAAAAGGCATGTAATATCAGTAAGAATGTTAGAAATGGCTAAATCAGTTACTGTTAAGTGTGAAGTATGCCTAAAGAATAATCCAGTCATACAAAGGAAGGTTCAAATGGGTAAGTTAAAAAATGGAATGGAACCTGGTTATTACTGGCAGATTGATTTTACTGAATTACCCAGATGCAGAGGGTATCAGTAAATTCTGGTCGGGGTTGATAGCTTTTCAGGATGGCCAGAGGCCTTTCCCTGTCGTACAAACCAAGCTAAGGAAATGGTCAAGTGGCTTTTACAAGAAATAATCCCAAGGTTTGGGGTGCCCCTCGGGATATCATCAGATAGGGGCCCACCTTTTGTAGCAACTGTAGTACAAGATGTGAGCAAAGCTCTGGGGATAACCTGGGATTTACATGCCTCTTGGAGGCCACAGTCTAGTGGAAAAGTAGAAAGAATGAATCAAACTTTAAAAAGACAAATTAGCAAAATCTGTCAGGAGGCTAATTTGAAATGGCCTCAGGCACTCCCATTGGCATTTACGCGTATTCGAATACGGCCAAGAAGTGAGATGTCAGTCAGCCCCTATGAATTAATGTATGGAAAACCATATAAAAATGCCTGAACCCAATCCAAGTATGCATGTAAAAGGAAAACAAGTGTATAATTATTTGCTTTCGCTTGGAAAAACTTTAGCTAGACTCTCGAGCGCAGTGGTGTAAAATCGGCCCTTAACTTTGGAGAATCCTGTCCCTAACTTCCAGCCTGGATACTATGTCGACATAAAGACCTGGACAATGGAGCCTCTACAAGAAAACTTGAAGGGACCTTATCAAGTGCTGCTAACCATGTTCACTGCAATCAAGATTGCTGAATCCGACACTTGGATCCATTATACCAGATTGAAGAAAGCACCATCCTCGAACTGGAGAGTGATTGGAGATCCAGAGACTTGAAAATTGACACTGAAGCATGATTAACTATCAGAATTTTATTTTTCTGTTACAGGCTATGATGGTGGAAACCTTGATAGAGGAGAGATCGCTACCAGACCTAGGACAGTGCTTAGTCTAGCGTACAAATGTTTAGAACGACAATTGACTCAAAGAACAGAATTTAATCGGATGATTATACAAGCAGCGGCGAGACAACGAGATAAACGATCAAAAAAAAAAAAAAAAATCCACCATCATACGACAACCTGGGGTTCAGCGAGATCACACTGTGAATAAGTGAAAGTACTGAGTATGATTATCAGTACTTTCAAAGGGGGGAAATGTTACCAATCTAATCAGATTTTGATGATTTTGATGATTTTAGTTTAGCTAAAAGGAAGTTAGGCCTAATTGCATCATATGAGGCAGTGACTGTGTTTTACTTCAGTAGTCACAGAAAGCACATGAAGCGAACAGATGGTACAAGTAGCTAGGACCTAGTATTGTATTTAATTAGAAACTGTATAGTCAAGAGAGTAAGATATTACGTTTAAGCAACCACCGTGGAAAGAATAATACAATAATTAATCATATAGTGGCTAAAGTCACAGTGACCAGTTATGCTGCCTGAAGATCCCATTACCCTTCTCATCCTGATTTGAATATTAGGGGCTACAATCAATAGCGTGACTATGGCGTGACTATAGGTGACCAATAATTCTTATTAGAAATGAATATATATGAAGTGATGTAATGTGAAAGATTGTTAGGGGCCAATCAAGGTAAAGGTTAACTTTAATGAGTAATTATAGTATAGCAGTATATGCATTTTTATGTTAAACAGCTTATACAACGGAAATTGAATATATAAAAACCGTGTTAAATGTAACCCAGGATACGCTAGGCGGAGTTTTCCCCCGTATCCTCCGCGAGTCAATAAAGAAGTGTCTGCTTATCTACATCACATTGGTGTTGATAAGTTCTTTGTCCTATTTGGTGACATACTCAGTGTCCTCAAGGGGATGATAAGGTCTCGGGACCTGAAAACAAATCAACTAGTACGGCAGCTGAGCCAGAGAAACAGCCTGTGCCTGAGAAACAGCCAGTGCCAGTATCAGTCGTCCCTACACAGAAAAAGAAATATACCAAGAAATCAGTTTGCATAGTGAGGGAGGGAGATGAACCAGGCCTACCACGAGAACAGGAGGAAGAGCCAGAGGTTATCACCCGATCTCTATCCCTGAGTGAGTTGCAAGATATGCGGAAGGATTTCAGCCGTCTTCCAGGCGAGCAGATTGTCACGTGGCTGCTCTGATGCTGGGATGGTGGAGCTGGTGTTTATGAATTAGAGGGGAAAGAGGTCAGGCAGCTGGGATCCTTATTCAGGGAAGCTGGCATTGACAAGTGTGGTGATTTATACCTGGCTGGGACCCGAGACCATGTTGCTGCTGCCCCTCCCCCACCCTTGGATGGGGACGGGACAAGGAGTAAAATACAAACCTCAGGATTGAGATAAGGACGATTTAATACAGCTGTGTAACAACAGGCCGAACAACAACAATAACAGTGATAATAATGTACAAAAAGAGATATACCGCAAGGATACTGCACGGGGTACAGATCCGGACAAAAACCACTCTTGCACTCCCTACGGCTGACTTCCGGGACATGACATCAGCATGGTATTGAATACCCTGGCTCTAGCTCCCTCCCAGCTTCTGGTGAAAATTAACCCTATCCTAGTCGAACCGGGACATAATCCCCCCCTTATTCTATACCATCTATGTCATGCCCAGCAGCCATTTAACAATTAACAGAAAAACCCCACAATTAACAAAAAACCCAATATGATTCACTGTATATTCTCAACCAAAATCAAGTCCCCTTGTGGTACACATCAGACCTCTCCATCCACCCGCATCACCCACCAGGGGCACCCGGGTCCTTGAGCAAAAGCAAACTCGTGGATGCATCTGGCTTTGCCTGCCGCAGGACTAACCCAATACATCCCTCATGTGCACTACAGGGACTTTATCTCTGTCAACTGTACGTGAAAGTTTTGACTGAGACGGGCCAGCTCGACTGGCAGGTTGTCTTGTGTTGACTAACCAGGTGGCCTTTGCCAGATGTGTGTCCCAGTGTTTGAAGGTTCCACCTCCCATTGCTTTCAGTGTAGTTTTTAACAGTCCATTATAGCATTCAATTTTTCCAGAGGCTGGTGTGTGGTAGGGGATGTGGTAGGCCCACTCGATGCCATGTTCTTCTCCCAGGTGTCTATGAGGTTGTTTTGGAAGCAAGCCCTGTTGTCTGACTCAATTCTCTCTGGGGTGCCGTGTCGCCACAGGACTTGCTTCTCAAGGCCCAGGCTGGTGTTCCGGGTGGTGTCATGGGGCACTGGATACGTCTCCAGCCATCCAGTGGTTGCTTCCATCACTGTGAGCACGTGGCGCTTGCCTTGGCGGGTCTGTGGCAGTGTGATGTAGTCGATCTGCCAGGCCTCTCCGTATTTATATTTCAGTCATCGTTCTCCATTCCATTGGGGCTTTACCCGCTTGGTTTGTTTGATTGCAGCACACGTTTCACATTTGTGGATGACCTCTGCGATGGTGTCAATGGTTAGGTCTACCTCTCGGTCTCGAGCCAATCTGTATGTTGGATCTCTACCTTGGTGGCCCAAGGTCTCATGGGCCCTCCGGGCTATGAACAATTCACCTTTACGCTGCCAGACCAAATCCACCTGAGCCACTCTGATCTTGGCAGCCTGGTCCGCCTGCTGGTTGTTTTGATGTTCTTCGGTGGCCCGACTTTTGGGCATGTTGGCATCCACATGGCGCACCTTCACAACTAGGTTCTCCACCCGAGCTGCAATATCCTGCCATACTTCAGCGGTCCAGATGGGTTTACCTCTGCGCTGCCAGTTGCTCTGTTTCCACTGCTGCAACCACCCCCACAGGGCATTTGCCACCACCCATGAGTCAGTGTAGGGACAGAGCCTCGGCCACTTTTCTCACTCAGCAATATCCAAAGCCAGCTGGGTGGCTTTCACCTCTGCAAACTGGCTTGATTCACCTTGCCCCTCAGCAGCTTCAGTGACTCATTGTGTGGGACTCCACACAGCAGCCTTCCATCATTGATGTTTTTCCACAGTGTGACAAGACCCATCAGCGCATATTGCTTCTCCTCGTCTGGCAGCTAGTTATATGGTGGGGCCTCCTCAGCACGTGTCACCTCCTGCTCTGGTGACATCCCAGAATCTTTGCTCTCTGGCCAGTGTGTGATCCCCTCCAATATTCCTGGGAAGCTGGGGTTCCCTATTCGAGCCCGTTCTGTTATCAATGCAGCCCATTTACTCCACGTGGCATCTGTTGCATGATGTGTAGAGGAGGCTGTTCCTTTGAACATCCAGCCCAGCACTGGCAGTCGGGGTGCCAGAAGGAGCTGTGTTTCAGTGCCGACCACTTCTGAGGCTGCTCGAACCCCTTCATATGCTGCCAGTATCTCCTTTTCAGTTGGTGTATAGTTAGCTTCGGAGCCTTTGTATCCCAGGCTCCAAAAGCCTAGAGGTCAGCCTCAGGTTTCCCCGGGTGCTCTCTGCCAGAGGTTCCAGGTAGGACCATTCTCCCCGGCTGCGGTGTAGAGCATGTTTTTAACCTCTTGTCCTGCCTGGACTGGCCCGAGGGCTACTGCCTGAGCAATCTCCCGTTTAATTTGTTCAAAAGCTTGTTGTTGCTCAGGGCCCCATTCAAAATTGTTCTTACAGGTCACGTGTTAGAGAGGGCTCACAATCAGGCTGTAGTTTGGGATGTGCATCCTCCAGAACCCCACAGCACCCAGGAGAGACTGAGTCTCCGTTTTACTGGTTGGTGGGGCCATGACTGCTATCTTTTTTATCACCTCCTTTGGGATGTGGCGACGGCCATCTTGCCATTTTATTCCTAGGAATTGAATCTCCTTTGCAGGCCCCTTAACTTTCCTTCGTTTTATGGCGAAACCAGCCTTCAGGAAGATTTCAATTATCTTTTTTCCTTTTTCCCGATTTCTGATGCTGTGTCCCCCCATACAATGATGTTGTCAATGTACTGCAGGTGTTCTGGAACCCCACCTTGTGTGAATGCTCATCATTCAGATCACCGTAAATCATATCCAACACAGCTAATTCCATGAGATACTGAGTACCTCTCTCTATGTTGTCCCACTTGTCTAACTGACGTAGGATATCATCCTTGAAGTGGTACCTTTCCCTTACACTAAACAAGAGTCGCCTCCTGAGACTGAGAGCTTGAGCTTGTTTCCCAATTACCTTGTCAGTGCCAGCTTCCCTGGACAAGGATCCCAGCTGCCTGGCCTCTTTCCCCTCTAATTCCAAAACACCATCTCCACCATCCCAGCATCGGAGCAGCCAGGTGATAATCTGCTCGCCTGGAAAGCAGCTGAAATCCTTCCACGTATCTCGCAACTCATGCAGGGATAGAGATCGGGTGATCACCTCTGGCTCTTCCTCCTGTTCTTGTGGTGGGCCTGGTTCATCTCTGTTCCTCACTGCCAAAAAATCAGCTCGTGTATATTTTGTACAAATCCGGACAAAAGCTGCTCTTGCACTCCCTGTGCCTGGCCTCCCGGACATGACATCAACATGGTATTGAATAGGCTGGCTGTAGCACCCTTCCAACTGCTGGTGAAAATTAACCCTATCCTGCCCGAATCAGGACAACAAGGCAATAGAGAAACAGGCTCAACAAGGCAATAGAGAAACAGGCTCACGCCCTTAGCCTTTGGAGGCGACTCCTGTTAAATGTAAGGGAAAGGTACCCCTTCAAGGATGATATCATATGTCAGTTAAGCAAGTGGGCCAACATGGAGAGAGGTATTCAGTATCTCAGGGAATTAGCTGTGTTGGATATGATTTACAGTGATCTGAATGATGAGCAATCACCCATGGATCCACATCAGGCCCACTGCACGTCCCCCATGTGGCTGTAGTTTCTGTGAAGCACACCATCATCATACGCCAATGCATTGCCAGTAGTGTCTTGGAGACACGGCCAGGTTCAAACAGTGGATGAAGTGGCAGGCCAGCTCCAGCAATATGAATGAAGTCTCCCTTCCTCTCAACATGCCTGTGTTTCAGCTGTGAGGGAACGGTCTCAGAAGGTCCAGAGAATGGAAGAGAACATGTCCTATACTCCAGCTGACCAGGCCCCTATCTTGGACATTAGAAGCAGACGCTTCCCCACCCAAGAGAAAGACAGTGGAAGGTACACACCACGGGGTACTCTGTGGTTCTACCTGCGTGACCATGGAGAAGACGTGAGGAGGTGGGATGGAAAACCCACTTCCACCCTAGCTGCACGAGTGCAGCAGCTGCAAGGGAAGATGACCATGAAAGGGGAGACATCCAAGAAAAACGTCGCTCCAGTTTCCAGTCGGAGATCCGCCAGAAAGACTAGAATGGCCGATCTTATGTCTGACCCTCTTCAGGGGATCTCTGAGTCATTCTTACAACAAGTGAATGATTCTGAGCAGGATTAGAGGGACCCTGCCTCCAGCCAGGTGGAGGAAAGTGATAATTGGATTTATTGGACGGTGTGGATCCAATGGCCTGGCACATCAGATCCACAAGAATATAAGGCCTTGGTAGATACTGGCACACAGTGCACCCTGATGCCATCAAGCTATAGTGGGGTTGAACCCATCTGTATCTCCGGAGTGACAGGGGGATCCCAAGAACTGACCCTATTGGAAGCTGAAGTGAGCCTGACTGGGAAGAACTGGCATAAACACCCAATTGTGACTGGTCCAGATGCCCCGTGCATCCTGGGCATAGATTATCTCAGGAGAGGGTACTTTAAAGACCCAAAAGGGTACCAGTGGGCCTTTGGTAAAAAAAAAAATCCACCATCATACGTCAGCCTGGGGTTCAGCGAGATCACACTGTGAATAAGTGAAAGTATTGAGTATGATTAACAGTACTTTGAAAGGGGGGAAATGTTACCAATCTAATCAGATTTTGATTTTGATGATTTTAGTTTAGCTAAAAGGAAGTTAGGCCTAATTGCATCATATGAGGCAGTGACTGTGTTTTACTTCAGTAGTCACAGAAAGCACATGAAGCGAACAGATGGTACAAGTAGCTAGGACCTAGTATTGTATTTAACTAGAAACCGTGTAGTCTAGAGAGTTCTGTTTGGTGACACAGTGAGGGTGACTTTCTCTGTTTGGGGCACCTCCCCTGTGGCCTTTTGCTCCTGATGTTCACCTGGAAGACCAGGCTGAAGAGATCCTTGTGTACTGTATGTTGGTGATTGTATCAATTTTATTTCTTGAAATCTGTTTCTTCTTTGTCTCATGGGGCTTCTCTCTTTTTTCCCCTGTTGTTCTTCTTAACCAGGAAGAGAGCATCAGGTGGTAGAAAAACCCCTATGGTTTAGCCCCAGGTACTGGCTAAATATAGATGGTTTATTTGGTGCCCAATGTGTGTTTGAGCCTTAACTCATCTGGGTGAGATACAGGGTTGAAGTTTTAACAGATTTCACTGGATAACTCATCCACTCACTGTGGTGATGTGGGTGGGATGGTCCCTTGGTGGACTGCTTTGCTATTTGGTGTTGGAATTACATTTGAGAATTGGATGGCTTTATCACTGTTGCCTTTTCGATTTGCACAGGTTATTGCTTTTCATTGTGGGCTAGTTGGCCTCTAGTTGGCCTGTTAGGTTTCTTAGCATTAGGTTATGGTGTAATAAGTTCATTTGTAGTTAAGTCAATTTCTCATCTGTGTGACATGGCAATGGGCAACATGACTCTGGAACATTCTTGAGATGCTCTGACAGCTAAAATGATGTTACCTGGTCTTTTGAAAATTGTTCAGTTTCTCGTCCTGTTCAAAGTGAAATCATGGCATAGAGTTGGGTGCTCTGACTGCTACATCCTCTGTGATAGGCCCTGCAGTCATCTTGGCCCCTGCAGGAAGTAGTGCAGATAGTCCAGCCCTGGTAGTGGATGGTGCAGCTGCCCTGTGTATTCAGCAGGTGCCAACCGCCCCTGTATGTAAGAGACAATACACAAGAAGAGCAGGTTGGGAAGAAGTCACTGCTTGGTCTTTCTCGTTTCATGAGTTGTGAGACATCCGCAGAGATTATGGTCATTATAAAGGCGAGCCCCTGGTTTCTTGGCTGCTTCAGTGCTGGGATAACAGAGCTGATGGCTTAGAACTGGAAGGTAATGAAGCCAAGTAGTTGGGTCAGATAGCAAGAGATGTGAGCATTGATAAAAATCTCAAGAGAAGCACTGACTCTCAATTTTTGGAGGTGACTCTTACTGAATGTGAAGAACAGGTATCCCTATCGAGATGTTGCTGTGTACAGGCCAAACAGGTGGATGACCATTGACAGAGGTGTGCAGTATCTAAGAGAAATAGCTGTGCGGAAGCTGATTTTCGCTGCTGTGGATGACCCTCTGACACGAGTGGATCCAGATGCTCTTAGAATTAGTGGACCCATGTGGCACAAGTGGGTGTTGAACAAGCTGCCGTCTTATGACAATATGCTGATGTTATTTAGCTGGAAAGATGATGAGGCACCAACAATAGGTGATCTGGAGGCTCGGCTAAGGCGATATACATATAATCCTTCTTCCACACAGGCTGGCTTCTCTGCTGTGCCAACACCATCAGATAAAGTCACAGCACTGCTCACTAAAGTTCTTGACAGGCTGTCCCAGATGGAGGATGACTTACACTTCCTGTAAGGGCCAACAAATGTTTCTGCTGTGGAGAGAAAGCGCTCCCCTGAAAGGCCTGTGTGAGACAGTACAAATCACAGGGTACCCTGTGGTTTTTCTTAAGAGACCATGGAGAGGACATGAGAAAATGGGATAAAGCCTATGCCAGTTTTACAGGCACGGGTCCAGGAACTGCAAAACAAGGTTGCAAGAAGTGGCCCTTCTTGGAGAAGTGCTGCTGCAGTTTCCAGAAAGCATCCGCTCCGACAGCATAGATGGGCTCCAGATCCCAACTTATGACACATGACCGATGATATAAGTGTAGCCCATGTGAGTAGCTTGGATCTGTATGCCAATGATGGCTAGTTTTCTCAGGATTAGAGGGGCCTTGCCTCCAGCCAGGTGGTGCAGAAAGATTACAGAGTCTACAGGACCGTGTGGATTTGATGGTGTGGCATGTCGGTACCAAAAAAAACACAAGGCTCTGGTAGACACTGGTACACAATGCATAATGCCATCCAATTACATCGGGATGGAATCCATTTCTATTGCAGGAGTGACAGGAGGATCTCAGGAATTGACTGTAGTTGAAGCTGAAGTCAGCCTGACTGCATCCTTGGCGTGGATTATCTTAGAAGGGGATACTTGAAAGACCAGAGGGGGTACTGCTGAGTGTTCGGCATAGCCGTGGTAGAGGCTGATGAAATTGAAGCGCTCACTACCCTGCCTGGCTTGTCGGAGGACCCTTCAATTGTGGGGCTGCTGAAGGCTGAGGGCCATAAGGTGCCTGTTGCCACTCCAGCAGTGCACCGGCGACAGTATTGGACAAATCGAGACACCCTGAACCCCATCCAGAAGCTGACTGGCCAACTAGAGAGCCAAGGGGTGATCAGCAGAACACATTAACCCTTTAATAGTCCTATTTGGCCAGTCTGAAAGTCCAGTGGAGAGCGGAGACTGACTGAGGACTATCATGGCCTGAATGAAGTCATGCCATCACTGAGTCCTGCCGTGCCGGACATGCTAGAACTCCAGTATGAACTGGAGTCCAATGCAGCCAAGTGGAATGCCACAAATGATATTGCCAATTCATTCTTCTCAATCCCGTTGGCAATGGAGTGCAGGCCACAGTTCGCTTTCACCTGGAAGGGTGTTCAGTACACCTGGAAACTACTGCCCCAGGGGTGGACGCACAGTCCCACATTTTGCCAGGGACTGATCCAGTCTGCCCTAGAAAAGGGTGGAGGGCCTGAGCATCTGCAGTATACTGATGACATCTTTCTATGGGGTAACACAGGGGAAGACATTTTCAAGAAAGGGAGTAGAGTAATTCAAACTCTACTGAAAGCTGGTTTTGCCATCAAAAGAGGCAAGGTCAAGGGACCTGGTGGAGAAATCCAGTTCCTAGGATTTAAATGGCAGGATGTGTGTTGCCAGGTCCCATTAGATGTAATAAACAATGGTGTCTTCAACTAACAAAAAGGAGACACAAGATTTCTTAGGTGTTGTGGGTTTCTGGCAAATGCATATCCCAGACTACAGTCATATTGTGAGCCCTCTACATGAAGTGACATGGAAAAAGAATGACTTTGAATGGGGCCCTGAGCAACAACAAGCTTTTGAACAAATTCAGCAAGAAATTGTCCATGCAGTAGCCCTTGGGTCAGTCCAGATGGGTCAAGATGTTAAGAACATACTCTACACTGCAGCTAGGGAGAACGGCCCTCCCTGGAGCCTGTAGCAAAAGGCACCAGTGGAAACTTGAGGTCGACCCTTAGGGTTTTGGAGCTGAGGAAGCAGAGAATCAAAGGCCTGCTACACTCCCACTGAAAAAGAAATACTGGCAGTGTATGAAGGAGTTAAAGCCTCTTCAGAAGTAGTTGGCACTGAAGCACAGCTGCTCCTGGCACCACGATTGCCAGTGCTGAACTGGTTATTTAGAGGCAAGAATCCTTCCAAACACCATGCAACTGATATGACGTGGAGTAAGTGGGTTGCACTGATCACTCAGTGGGATAGAATAGGGAATCCCAATCGCCTGGGTATCCTGGAAGTAATCATGTAGTGGCCAGAAGGCAAAGATTTTGCAGTGCCACCAGGAGAAAAGGTGCTGTGTGCTGAAGAGGCCCCCCCATACAATGAACTACCAGGAAACGAGAAGCAGTATGCTTTGTTCTCCGATGGATCCTGTCATCTTGTAGGAGAACAGTGTAGGTGGAAAGCTGCTGTGTGGAATCCTACACAACGGGTTGCAGAAGCCGCCAAGGGTGAACGTGAATCAAGTCAGTCTGCAGAAGTAAAGGCCTTCCTGCTGAGTGGGAGAAATGGACAATATTTTATCTGTACACTGACTCATGGATGGTGGCAAATGCCCTATGGGGGTTGTTAAAACAATGATAAGAAAATAACTGGCAGCGCAGAGGCAAGCCCATGTGGACTGCCGCATTGTGGCGAGATATTGCTGCCTGATTAGACAAGCTGGTTGTAAAGGTCCACCCTGTAGATGCCCACGTACCCAAGAGTCGGGCCAATGGGGAATACCAAAACAACCAGCAGGTAGATTGGGCGGCAAAGGTAAAAACATCACCAGTGGACCTGGCCTGGAAACACAAGGGTGAATTATTCTTAGCTTAATGGGCGCATGGCACGTTGGACCATCAGGGCCGAGATGAGACATACAAATGGGCTTGTGACAGAGGGGTGGACTTACTCTACTATAGCACGAGTTATCCATGAGTGCGAGACATGTGCCACAAATAAACAAGCCAAACTGTTAAGACCACACTGCTATGGAGGGCGCTGGCTGAAATACAAATACGGCAAGGCCTGGCCGATTGACTGCATCTCGCTTCTGCAAACACAAACACTATGTGCTCACTATGCTGGAAGCCACCACTGGATGTCTAGAAACATATGCTGTGCCCCATGCCACTGCTCGTAACACTATTCTGGGTCTTGAAAAGCAAATATTGTGGCGTCATGGAACACCCGAAAGGATCAAGTCAGACAATGGAACCCATTTCTGAAACAGCCTGATAGACACCTGGTCTAAGGAGCACAGGATAGAATCGATCACAGAATCACAGAATGTTAGGGATTGGAAGGGACCTCAAAAGATCATCTAGTCCAATCCCCCTGCCAGAGCAGGAACACCTAGGTCAGATCACACAGGAACATGTCCAGGTGGGTTTTGAATGTCTCCAGAGAAGGAGACTCCACAACCTCTCTGGGCAGCCTGTTCCAGTGTTCTGTTACCCTCACTGTGAAGAACTTCTTCCTCACATTTATGTGGAACCTCCTATGTTCCAGCTTGCACCCATTGCCCCTTGTCCTATCTTTGGATGTCACTGAGAAGAGCCTGGCTCCATCCTCATGACACTCACCCTTTACATATTTATAAACATTAATGAGGTCACCCCTCAGTCTCCTCTTCTCCAAGCTAAAGAGACCCAGCTCCCTCAGCCTTTCCTCATAAGGGAGATGTTCCACTCCCTTAATCATCTTTGTGGCTCTACGCTGGACTCTCTCAAGCAGTTCCCTGTCCTTCTTGAACTGGGGGGCCCAGAACTGGACACAATACTCCAGATGTGGCTTCACCAAGGCAGAATAGAGGGGAAGGAGAACCTCTCTTGACCTACTAACCACACCCCTTCTAATACACCCCACGATGCCATTGGCCTTCTTGGCCACAAGGGCACATTGCTGGCTCATGGTCATCCTCCTGTCCACCAGGACCCCCAGGTCCCTTTCCCCTACACTGCTCTCCAGCAGGTCAGCTCCCAACTTCTACTGGTACATGGGGCTGTTCTTCCCCAGATGCAAAACTCTACACTTGCCCTTGTTGAATTTCATTAAGTTTCTCCCCGCCCAACTCTCCAGCCTATCAAGGTCTCGTTGAATGGCAGAACAACTGTCTGGTGTGTCAGTCACTCCTCCTAATTTGGTGTCATCAGCGAACTTGCTGAGGATACATTCTGTACCCTCATCCAGGTCGTTGATGAAGATATTAAACAACACCGGTCCCAGTACCGACCCCTGAGGGACTCCACTAGTCACAGGCCTCCAACTAGACTCTGTCCTATCGACCACAACTCTCTGGCTTCTTTCCTTCAGCCAGTTCACAGTCCACCTCACTACCTGATCACCAAACCCATACTTTATCAGCTTATCTACAAGGATGCTGTGGGAGACAGTGTCAAATGCTTTACTGAAGTCAAGATAAACCACATCTACCGCTCTACCATCATCTATCCACCTAGTTATTTCCTCATAGAAGGCTATAAGGTTGGTCAAACATGACTTACCCTTGGTAAAACCATGTTGACTGCTCTTAATTACCCCCTCATCCTTGATATGCCTAGAGATAGTGCCAAGAACAAGCTGTTCCATCACCTTTCCAGGGATGGAGGAGAGGCTGACCAGTCTATAGTTACCCGGGTCCTCCTTCTTGCCCTTCTTATAGATTGGAGTGACATTTGCTATCCTCCAGTCCTCAGGCACCTCTCCTGTTCTCCATGACTTACCGAAGACGATGGAGAGTGGCCTAGCAATGACCTCTGCCAGCTCCCTCAGCACCCTTGGGTGCATTCCATCTGGTCCCATCGATTTATGGATATCCAGATTGCTCAACTGATCCCTAACCCATTCCTCATCTACCGAGGCAAACTCCTCCTTTATCCTGACTTCTTCTGGGGCTATAGGGAAAGCCTGGGGAAAGCCTGCAGGAGTAAAGACAGAGGCAAAGAAGGCATTCAGCACCTCTGCCTTCTTTATATCCTCTGTCTCTAGGGCACCCACCTCATTCATCAGTGGGCCTATATTGCCTCTAGTGTTAGTTTTATTAGCTATGTATTTGAAAAAGCCCTTTCTATTATCCTTGACCTGACTTGCAAGGTTAAGTTCCAAGGAGGCCTTAGCTTTTCTGATTGCCTCTCTACATCCTCTGACAACTGTCCTATATTCCTCCCAAGTGACCAGCCCCTCCTTCCATGATCCATAAATTCTTTTTTTCCACCTGAGTTTGCCCAGCAGTTCCTTGTTTAACCATGCTGGTCTCCTAGCTCCCTTACTTGATTTCATACCCATTGGGACGCTCTGATCCTGAGCTTGCAAGAAGTGGTCCTTGAATGTTGACCAACTATCTTGAGCCCCTTTACCATCTAGCACCCTGTCCTATGGGACTTCCCTTAACAATTGATTGAGGAGGCCAAAGTTGGCCCAGCGGAAGTCCAGGGTTCTGGTCTTGCTAGGTACTCTATTCCTCCCACACAGGATCCTGAACTCCACCATCTCATGATCACTGCAGCCAAGGCTGCCATCGACCATCACTGCTTCAACAAGACCCTCCTTGTTGGTGAGTACAAGATCCAGCAGCGCTCCTCTCCTAGTCGGCTTATCCACCATTTGCATTAAGTAGTTATCATCAATGCACTGGAGGAACCTCCTAGACTGTGAATGGCTGGCTGTGTAAGTCTTCCAGCAGATATCAGGATAGTTAAAATCCCCCATGAGGACCAAGGCCTGTAGTTGCGAGGCTGCTTTCAGCTGCCTGTAGAAAGCCTCATCAACTCCCTCGTCCTGATCAGGAGGTCTGTAATAGACCCCCACAACTGTATCACCCATGCCTGCCTGCCCCTTAATTCTTACCCACAGACTGTCAACTTGCCCCTCATCAGACCCTGGAGAAAACTCTATACATTCTAGTTGCTCCCTCACGTAGAGAGCATGTTGCAGAATGGCGGAGAAGGCGAGGGAAGCAAGACGCAACTCAGTATGAGTTATAAGCAAGCTTCTACTTTATTCGAGTTCTGCTATGCCTTTTATACACTGGAGGTTAATTATGCCTACTTATGTTAAATTATGCCTACATATCTATGTCTAATTGGCTAAGCACAAATTATGCCTACTCGTCTACATTTGATTAGTTAAGCATAGAGCTACATTTGCATATTCCAGCCTCTTGCGGTTATCTACTTCCGGATTCTTCCCGCAGGTTCTACCTTGCAACTTTCCACTAGCTTCGGACTTGTCAGGACTTGCCTCGGGGCTTGTCCTGACTTGGAGCTTTCCGCAAGCTTCCAGGTCAGAGTGACCGTGGGAAGCTACAGCTATCAGCAGTACAGCTCCCGTTATCAGTACTGCTCGCTCACAGCTGTTACATTCGGCCCTGTGCTCACAGTTGTTACATTCAGCCCTGTTCAGCAAGCCATTCCTCCACAAGAGCAACTCCACCACCTCGCTTCACTGACCGATCTTTCCTAAAAATGACATAGCCATCCATGACCACATTCCAGTCATGTGAGCTGTCCCACCATGTCTCTGTAATTGCCACCAGGTCATAACCTTTAGACCGCACACAGACCTCGAACTCCTCCTGTTTATTCCCCATACTGCGTGCATTGGTGTACAGGCATTTCAGAAAGCAAGCAGAGCGCACTGGTGGGACCCCTGGGAGGCAGGAGGCCTTGTGGTCAGGGCCTAAACATCTATCCCTTCTCTTCAATGATTGAAAATCCTCCCTAGACCACCTTCCTTCAGGTCCTAGCATATTGCTCTTGGGCTTGTCCCTAACAGACTCAGTTGTCTCCCCTTCCCCCTTCACATCTAGTTTAAAGCCCTCTCAATGAGCCCTGCTAACTCCTGCCCCAAAAGCCTTCTCCCCCTCTGGGACAAATGCATTCCACCTGCCACCAGGCCAGGTGTCCCATATAGCAGCCCATGATCAAAGAACCCAAAGCCCTGCCTTTGACACCAGTTACGCATCCATTCATTAATCTGTGAACTCTTCCTGCTTATCTCTTCACCCATTCTTGCAGGAGGTATGGAGGCAAACACTACTTGCACTCCAGACCCCTTAACCAGCCGTCCTAGGGCCCTGAAGTCACTCTTCATTGCCCTTGCACTTCTTGTAATAATTTCGTCCCTGCCAACCTGAAAAACCAGCAGTGGGTAGTAATCGGAGGGCTTTACAAGATCAGGAAGTTTCTTTTTAATTTCTCTAATCTGAACCCCAGGGAGGCAGCAGACTTCCCTGTGGGATGGGTCGGGTCGACAGATGGGCCCTTCTGTTCCCCTCAGAAGGGAGTCGCCCACCACAATTACCCTCCTTTTCTTCTTAATTGAAGAAGTCCTAAGGCATCGGGGTGACTGACAAGCCCTAGGTGATTCACTAGACTGATCTACCCCTCCAACTTCATTTACCTCTCCCTGAAGTTCCAAGGCCTGGTACCTGTTACTCAAGGGCAACTGGGAGGGTGAAGGGGGTTTGGAGGGTTTTTGCTTGCCTCTCCGAGGACAGACCACCCTCCATTCCTCCCTGTCTCCTGAGCCCTCTCCTTCTGTCTGATGACAGGAGGGGAGGGGATCCATCACTTGCTCACCCTTTTCTGACTGCCCTTGCCTCAGGGTGAAGCTCCACCAATCTTTTTCTTTTTCACATTCTCTAATAGTTCTTAGTCTTTCTACCTCCTCCATCAGTTTAACCACCTGCCAGAGCAGATCATTTATCTGCTCGCACCGCACACAGGCGGTGTCACTGGCTCCCTCTGGTACCAGTGCCAGGCTCAGGCATTCGCTGCAGCCAGAAACCTGCACAGCTGCATGTCTGCTCGGAGGATCCGTCTGAGTCCCCATATTCTTTTTCACAACAGTTTTTGGGCGCGTTGCAGCCATGGTCTATGCGGTCTATGGTCTATCTAACTAATCCTCTCCACGTGCCACTCTCCTCGCGCCGTTCTCCTCGCGCTCGCCTCTCCAGAGACAGCCGCCGCTCGCTGCTCCGTGTGCCGCTTGCTCTGAGGGAGCTGCCGAGATGGCCGCTTTTAAAGTTTGCCGCGGTTCTCAGTCACGCCCCCCGCCACGTCAGCCTTTTGGTTTGTCTCAGGTTTCTCAGGATTCCCGCTCAGACTCGGGTTTCCTTGCTCTGCCCCGGCTTCACCGTCTCCGGGAAGCCCGGCTCCTTCTCAAAGCCTCAGCAAAAGTGAACAGCACTCACCACAGCCGCAGCCGCCCCACCGCTCCCACAGCCGCCGCTCTCTGCTCCGCGTGCCGCTTGCTCTCAGTACCACATCCTTTACCATCCACCAGCTGCTGCCAAAGTTGAGCAGTGCAATGAGCTACTGAAGACCGCCCTCAAAGCAATGGGTGATGGGACATTTAAAACTGGGACCCACATTTAGCGAAGGCTACTTAGTTAGTCAATACTAGGGAGTGTGTTCCGTAGTGCTGGCCCCGCTTAATCAGAACTTCTCTGTACAGTAGGAGGAGACAAAGTCTCAGTGGTACACATGAGAAATATGTAGGGGAAAACAGTCTGGGTTACTCCTTCCTCAAGCCAAGGCAAATCCACTCGTGGGGTTGCCTTTGCTCAAAGACCTGGGTGCACTTGGTGGATAATGCAGGAATATGGGCAAGTGAAGTACATTTCACACGGAGATTTGATTCTTGGTGAGTGCAGGCAGGCATTTTAGCTGTGTGATGTTAATTGTCATATGATGCTGCCTATTATTACTTCTCCAGCTTAAGAATCAGAACCGCTCAGATCAATGAAGAACAAACCTCAGCGCCCCGTCATTTCCCCAACACCAGCATTCTTGTCACAGTTTGAATATAGACTGAACAAAGCATCCCAGATTAGAGCTCTGAGTGCCCATTGCATCATTTTGTCCTACCCTGAAGGACTATCGTGACATGAATGCATGGCCATGGAATAAAAGGACTGATACTTTTGTAAATATTGAGAAATGGGAGGAGCAGCAACTTGGGCATGATGTAAGGGGTGGAATGGTGTCCTGGTTCCCCAGGCACAGACCCATGGGCCAGCCATGCAGGCAGGCCATGAGTAGCCCTGAGTCAGCTGGAGAGATCCAATCAAGGCAGCTGACTCACAGGTGTATCCCATACCACTTAATCATGCTCATTATAACAGGAGGGAGTTCAGTGAGGGTGGCGTTTCACTTCCTGGGTCTCCTCTTTCTTGGTCTTCTGGGCCACCTGGGTGAGTCAAACCTTGGACACTTTATGTTGTTGATTGTATTAGTTGTGTTTCTACTTTAACTCACTAGGCTTTTCCCTTTTTCCCCCCATTCCCCTTCTTATCTGGGGAGGTGTCATCGGGTGGTAGAATTACTGCTGCTGTTTAGCCTGGGGTGCAGGCGAAGTGTAGTCAGGGATACATCAAGAACCTGAGGAGGTACCACTGTGCATTTGGTGCAGCGGTGGTGGAGAAGGGGGAACCTAAACTGCTGCTTACCTTGCCTGACTTATTGGAGGACCCTTCTGTTGTGGGGCTGCTGAGGGTCGAGGAACAGAAGGTGCCCACTGCTACTACAACAGTGCACTGTTGACAATACTGTAGTAATTGAGACTCCCTGAACCCCATCCAGAAGCTGATACATCAACCAGAGAGCTAATGTGTCATCAGCAAGACTCACTCACCCTTTAACAGGCCTATTTGCTCTGTGTGGAAGTCCAATGGAGAATGGAGACTGACTGTGGACTATCGTGGACTGAATGAAGTGACACTGCCACTGAGTGCTGCTGTGTTGGATGTGTTAGAACTCCAATATGAACTGGAGTCCAAGGCAGCCAGGTGGTCTGCCATGATTGATATTGCCAATGCAGAGCGCACTGGTCATTGTAATCATTGCAAGATTTCAAAAGGAGCGTGGTTGGGGGGTGGACAAGCTGGGATAAGAGATGGAGAGGGGGGCGGAGGCGGGAAATGCGGGAAAAGGATTTGATCCGTGTCAAAGATGGAGAGGAGTTATTAAAAAAAACCCAAAAAACAAACCACAGGAGAAGGCTTTGATGGTGTCTGTAATTGCTGTCAGAACTATGGCACCGTGCTACTTAATGTCGCTCCAAATGGAGAAAGAATGGGACACCTTTGGGAAACGCGGTAGTGAGTGCTCTGAGGCCAGGTGCGATGAAATCTGGTCTCAGGCTGCTTGGATGGCATCTCCGCCGCTACAGCAGGAAGTGCTTGAGTGGATGTGGAAACAACAATAGAAACAACATTGACTGATTCACAGATATAATGTAACCCAACTAATATGAGTTGTCCGCTAGGACATGGGTTGAGTGCCCTGTTGTTAGGGCGTTCGTCTACAACCCAAAAAGGTCTTTTTGTGTTACCTGGAGTAATTGATTCTGATTTTACAGGCACCTCGGACATTAACAGAAGAAGCAAAGCAAGCTTTAAATCACATAAGCACTAAGATTGTCACAGCTTACATGCATCTCTGGAACCCAGAGTACAGGATAGGCCTATTGATTATTAATCATGAACAACATCCTTTTGCTTTGATAATGCAGTGGATTACAAGGAAGGACCCACTGCACATTTTGGAATGGGTGTTTTTGTCACTGCAGCCGAAAAACACAATCACTACACGAGTAGAAGCTTTAGCACAGTTGGTAATAAAAGGTAGGCATAGAGTTGTAGAAATAGTTGGCTTTGAACCCACTTTTATAGTATCCAAATGGGTACCGGCAAAGTGGGTGAAACCATGGCTGTCAGAACCAGATCCGCAGCTGTCCTAGGCTGACATATGGATAGTTCCCATGGTCCTTTAAAAGGAGGGGATGAGTTTGCCTTTTGGCTTTCCTTCAAGGTGTGGCCGGCCTTGTGGGGGGAGCCCTTGGGTAAACAAGCCCCAGGTGCCCCACATTGGATAAATGAGTGCCAGGTGTCCTGTTTTGGGGATGGAGGCTGGGGCCGCTTGCGGAAAGAGTGGAGTGTCTGTCTGTGAGGTGGATGCACTTTGCAGAGTTTTCCTGTTGGGGAAGGACCTCCTGACTCTCCCCGAAACTGGGCCCTGGTCACGTTTGGCATTTGCAAATGGAGGCTTCGTGGGGAAACAATATGGGGCTACTTCTATATGATGAGCCTACTGACTTGGTTGTCTCCCATCTCTTCTGTGGGAGACTTTGTTTCTTTGTTAATTCCACCTATTATTGAATTCCACCTATTATTGGTCGTTATTGTATTAATGACTGTACCTTGTGTTTTCGAAAAGGCAACAAGCATGATTAAAGATGCCATGAGGAACGTATGGCTGGCTCAAGAAGAAAAAGGGGAAATTGTAGGAATGTATTTAAAAGATAATGACCATATAGTGAACCAGCCATATGGGATGTTGGCCTAGGCAGGTAGCCAAATTCTAGAAGCTACTTCAAAGGAAGAAAAAATAAGAAAGAGCAATGACCGCTTCACTAAGGAATGCAGGAGCGAGCAGATAAGTGACCAATTGGACACTGCATGAGAAGAACTTAAGAACCAACGGGAGCTGAACTGAGCTGCGTGTTTGCCTCGTGCTAGAGACCTTTAACCAATTAGATAATGCGTGACCGTGTATAGGGAAAGAAAAATTGTATAAAAGGGACAGACAGAATTAACAGAAGATTTAGATAGCGTTAGGCATGCTGTGTTGCAAAATAGAGCCGCTGTTGATTTTTTGTTATTAGCCCAAGGTCATGATTGTGAAGATTTAGATGGAATGTGTTGTATGAATCTGTCTGATCACTCTTCCTCTATTCATAAGCAACTGCAGCAATTAAGAGAAAATATGAAGAAACTCACCGTTACAACTTCTCCATTGTCCCCATTATTTGAGTGGCTGAGTTCACTAGGTATTACTGGATGGTTGTTAGAGTTAGTAAAAGGAGGGTTAATCGTGTTGATTGTGATTCTTGTGCTATCAATAGTAATACCTTGTGTTCTGCGCTTTGTATCGAGAATGATTAGCAAAGCCGTAAAACAAGTTTGGATTGCTCAAAAACAAGAAGGGGGATTTGTTGAGGTTTTTTTAGCAAGCAATGGACATGTGAGCAATCCAACCTTTGAGTCTGAGCTATAGGCCTTAAGGGCCTTAGTCAAGGACGAACCAAGGACATCAAATGAGGAAGTCAGTGAGAGAAGCAAGTCCTGGATGCTGAAGCACGATGGGGAGGTGGAGAAGGAGTGACGGTGTAAACGCATGCTTTAAGGCTGTGAACCAACCTATGCTTCACTCTAGTGTTATTAGCCAATCGGTAGCTAGATGAAGCCGCGTGATCTGGTATTCTGTCTATCGTGGACTGAATGAAGTGACACTGCCACTGAGTGCTGCTGTGTTGGATGTGTTAGAACTCCAATATGAACTGGAGTCCAAGGCAGCCAGGTGGTCTGCCATGATTGATATTGCCAATGCATTCTTCTCGATTGTGTTGGCAGTGGAGTGCAGGCCACAATTTGCTTTCACCTGGAGGATTATCCAGTACACCTGGAATTGTCTGTCTCAGGGGTGGAAACAGTCCCAAGATTTGTCATGGATTGATCCAGTCTGTCCTAGGAAAGGGTGGAGCACCTGAGCATTTGCAGTGTATTGATGACATCATTGTATGGGGTAACACAGCAGAAGAAGTTTTTGATAGAGGGGTGACAGTACTTTAAATTCTACTAAAAGATGGTTTTGCCATCAAAAGAGGCTCGGTCAAGGGACCCGCTTGAGAGATCTAGTTTCCAGGAATTAAATGGCAGGATGGGCATTGCCAGATTCCAATAGATGTAATTAACAAAATAACAGTGATGTGTTCCCTGAATAATAAAAAGGAGACACACATTTTCTTAGGCATTGTGGGATTCTGGCAAGTGCAAATCCCAGACTACCACCAGTTTGTGAGCCCTCTATATGAACAACGAACCTCATCACCTGGTGCCCAGTGACTTCCCCAGCATCAGCTTCTTCACTACAAATTATTATTCTGGACTGAACCAAATATACAAGGTGAGAGCTCCAGGTGCACTTCACTCTCTTTCGTCCTGCCCGACTCTCATGAGATAGAATCTATGGCTTTAGACTAAATGAATTCAATGAACTTTATGAAAGATACCTCATGGACTTAAAGGACTAATATGTAAGTGTATTGAGAAATGGGAAGAGTAGTGATTTGGGCGTGATGTAAATAGTATGGGATAAGTGGTGGAATGGTGTCCTGGTTTCCCTGGAACAGACCCATAGGCCAGCCATGGCAGTCAGGCTATGGGTATCCCTGAGTCAGCTGGGAGTTTCAGTCAGGGCAGCTGAATCAAGCTGACTGGCAGGTGTATCCCACACCACTTACATCAAGCTTACTATAAAAGGATGGGGTTTACTGAGAGTGGAGTTCTTTTACCTGGGGCTCCTCTCTCAGATTTCTGCTCCTTCTGCTGCTCCCAAGGACTAGGCTGACTATACGTTTGTACACTTTTTGTTGGTATTTCTATTAGTTTTGTTATTTCATTAAATCTGTTTCTACTTCATCCCCTGAGGCTTCTTCCTTTTTTTCCCCTATTTCCCTTCTCAGCTGGGGAGGTGCCACTAGGTGATAGAGCAACTGCTACAGTTTAGCCCTGGATACAGGCTAGACATAGATATTGGCATACAAGCATGTAGAAGGCCACAAGTAGAAAGGCTTATTTATGCTTTAGGCCTTTGCTAACAAAAATCACTAGTAATAGAAATGTTATCTCAGCTATGCGAGAACAGAATCGTCGTACAAAAAAATCCTTATACTTACTTTTCTTATTCTTAATGTCAATATATTGCAGTATTTTACAGTGTATTACATTACTGATGCTGAACACCACCTTAATGCCATTCAAAAACGATATGAATACTAACACAATTTAGCAAGTTAATACAACTAGGGAAGACTGATGATAATTTGCACATTTCCATAGCAAAAGTCAGTCAATGAGGCAGCGGCAGCGGCGACAGCAGCGACAAGACTGAGGTAAGACTGAGGCGGTGAGGGTCTGATCGTGTTGTGTAGAGGGATTCCTGAGCCAGGAACTCCCCCCACTCACAGCCCAAGCCCCAGTGGCTCCAGGAAGTTGGCAAGAGCCAAACAGAGGCAGAGGCATGGACCTGAGACGCGTGGGAGATTTTTAAATGCCCCTGGGGAGCACAGTGACCTGGAGCACGGTGAACAGGGGCGTGGCATGTCTGTAAGGCGTGGCACGGCAGTTTCCACGGGGCAGTTCGCAGGAGCAGGGCACTCTGGGAAGGCACTAAGGAGCCATGAACTAGGGAGGGGAGCGAGAAGCTGAGGTGCTAACAACTGTTTGCTGCAGAGACCAGCTCCTGGGGGCAGTTAGCACTGCAAGAACAATGGTCTCCACCAGGCAGAGGAAGACCAAACTGGATGTGGGAACCCAGACAGAGCTCCCACAGAAGGATGCAATTGTGCAGGCAGCAGGCTGCAGGGAATGCCACAGCATCTCCCTGGTAACAGGGGGCTGTGTGCGCTGTGAGCAGGTAGATGATCTGCTCAGCTGAGCAACACAACTGCAAGATCAGGTCGAAAGGCTTGAAGCCGAAGTAGAAAGGCTTAGGAGCATCAGGGAGGCTGAAATGGAGATAGACTGGTGGAGCCAGCACCCGCCAGAAAACACCCAGGATTGAAGTGCCCCTGTACTCTGCCCCTCTCAGGAGGATGACAGAATCCTAAATGAAAGGGGTGAGTGGAGGCAAGTTTATGGCCATGGCAGAAGGTGAGCGCCCTCCTTGCCCACCTTGCCTCCCCAGGTGCCTCTGAGAAATAGCTATGAGGCCCTGGTTGAATACAGCCAGACTAATGAGGATGTGGTGGATAGACAACCTACATCAGAGGTGTCACCACAGACAGGAAAACCTCACAGAAATATAACAACCTCTTCCACAAGGAAGAAGAGAAGAGTTCTAGTTGTTGGGGACTCGCTCCTAAAGGGAACTGAGGGCCCAATATGCAGAGCTGACCCTCATCACAGGGAGGTCTGCAGTATGCCTGGAGCCCAGATCAGAGATATCACCCAGAAACGCCCCAACCTGGTGCAGTCGACAGACTACTACCCGTTACTGATCTTTCAGACAGGAGGATGAAGTGCTGGGGTCTGAACCCCGAGCCCTGAATTAAGGTTGACATATGGGTGGTCCCCACAGTCCTTCAAAAGGAGGGGATGAGTTTGCCTTTTGGCTTTCCTCCAAGGTGCAGCCAGCCTTGTAAGGAAAGCCCTTGGGTAAACAAGCCCCAGGTGCCCCGCATTTGGATAAACGAGTGCCAGGTGTCCTGCTTTGGGCATAAAAGCTGGGGCCACTTGCAGGAAAGGTGGAATGTCTATCTGTGAGGTGGATGCACTTTGCAGAGTTTCTCTGTTGGGGAAGGACCTCCTGACTCTTGGTGCAACTGGGACCCGGTCAGGTTTGGTGCTGGTGAACGCGGGCTTTGTGAGAACAACATGTGGCTACCTCTCTCCTATATTATCCGTCTATTGGCTTGGCTGTCTCCCATCTCTACCATGGGAGACTTGGTTGCTTTGTTTGTTCCACCGATTGTTGGCTGTGTTGTATCGTTCCTGGGGTCACTGGGGTTGGTGTCTGCTATCTGTAATCTGATGGGCTTGTTTGTACTCCCAGCGTTCACCCATATACTGACTTTCTTGTGTGCAATAGAATCTGGTTACTGGTTTGTTTTTCTGCTGGCTGCGTCCTTTGTGCTAGGCCTAGTAATTGGCAAAACAGAGGGGAGGAAGCTGCATCCCGTAGCCTGAGGGGGATGAAGAAAGACTTCAAGGCCTTGGGACGGTTGGTGAAAGAGTCTGGGGCGCAGGTTATTTTCTCCTCCCTCCTTCCATTTTCAGGTGATGACATGGGACAGAATAGGAGAATTCATTCCATAAATGCCTGGCTACGAGACTGGTGCTACAGGCAGGGCTTTGGGTTCTTTGATAATGGCTGGTTTTATAAGACAAGAGATCTGACAGTAATACATGGGGAAGGTTTATCTCGCAGGGGCAAAAGGGTCCTGGGGCAGGTATTAGCAGGTCTCACTCGGAGAGCTTTAAACTAGATTCGAAGGGGGATGGGGTTGTAGCTGTCCTTGCACCACTGGGGCAGTACTCTAGTACTGATGAAGACCAGGAGGCCTCCCATCCCCCTAGGGTGAAATTGGCATGCTCAGTTCACCCCCTGAAATGCCTGTACCCCAATGCACACAGCATGGGGAATAAACAGGAGTTAGAAATCCGTGTTCAGTCAGGGGGTTATGATCTAGTGCCAATTACAGAGACTTGGTGGGACAGCTCGCATGACTGCAATGTGGTCATGGATGACTATGTCCTGTTCAGGAAAGACAGGCCAGCAAGGTGAGGTGGTAGAGTTGCTCTTTACGTGAGTGAGCAGCTAGGGTGCATTGAGTTCTGTCCAGGGGCGGATCAGGAGCAAGTTGAGAGCTTGTGGATGCTAATTAAGGGTCAGGCTGGCATGGCTGATACTGTTGTGGGTGTCTATTACAGGCCACCAGATCAGGATGAGGAAGTTGATGAGGCCTTCTCCAGGCAGCTGATAGCGGTCTTGCAAATGCAGGCCCTGGTTGTCATGAGGGACTTTAACTACCCTGATGTTTGCTGGGAGGCCTACTCAGCCAGCCATCCACAGTCCAGGAGGTTCCTTCAGTGCACTGATGATAACTTCCTGATGCAAATGGTGGATGAGCCAACTAGGAAAGGAGCGCTTCTGGTTCTTATTCTCATGAACAAGGAGGGCCTGGTTGAAGTGCTGAAGGTTGAGGGTAGCCTTGGTTGCAGTGACCTTGAGATGGTGGAGTTCAGGATCTCATTTGGCAGGAATAGAATACCTAGCAGAACTACAACCCTGGACTTCAGTATGGCCAACTTTGGCCTTTTCAAGCAATTGCTAGGGGAAATCCCATGGGACAGGGTACTAGAAGATAAAGGGGCCCAAGACAGTTGGTTAGTGTTCAAAGAACTCTTCTTCCGAGCTCAAGATCAGTGCATCCCAAAAGGTAGGAAGTGAAGTAAGTGTGCCAGGAGACGTGCATGGTTAAACAGGGAACTGCTGGGTAAACTCACATAGAAAAAGAGAGTGTACAGATCATGGAAGGAGGGGCTGGCCACTTGGGAGGAATATAAGTCTGTTGTCAGAGGATGCAGGGAGGCAACTAGGAAATCCAAGGCCTCCTTGGAATTAAACCTTGCAAGAAAGGTCAAGGACAACAGAAAGGGCTTCTTCAAATACATTGCAGATAAAACTAACACTAGAGGCAATGTAGGCCCACTGGTGAATGAGGATGAAAAGAAAGCAGAGTTACTGAATGCCTACGTTGCCTCTGTCTATACTGCTGGAGGCTCTCCTGAGGAGTCCAGGACCCCTGAGGCTCCAGAGGAAGTCAGGACAGGGGAGGAGTTTGTCCTGGTTGATGAGGACTGGGTTAGGGATCAGCTAAGCAACCTGGACATCCATAAATCCATGGGTCCCGATGGGATGCACCCGTGGGTGCTGAGGGAGCTGGCGGATGTCATTGCTAGACCACTCTCCGTCATCTTTGTTAAGTCATGGGGAATGGGAGAGGTGCCTGAGGACTGGAGGAAAGCAAGTGTCACTCTGGTCTTCAAAAAGGGCAAGAAGGAAGACCCGGGTAACTGTAGACCGGTCAGCCTCACCTCCATCCCTGGAAAGGTGATGGAACAACTTATCCTTGGCGCTGTCTCTAGGCATATCAAGGATAAGAGGGTCATTAGGGGCAGTCAGCATGGCTTCACCAAGTCATGCTTGACCAACCTGATAGCCTTTTATGAGGACATAACCCGGTGGATAGATGATGGTAAAGCAGTGGATGTGGTTTATCTTGATTTCAGTAAAGCATTTGACACAGTCTCCCACAGCATCCTCACAGCTAAACTGAGGAAGTGTGGTCTGGAAGATCAGGTAGTGAGGTGGATTGTGAACTGGCTGAAGGAAAGAAGCCAGAGAGTTGTGGTCAATGGGACAGAGTCTAGTTGAAGGCCTGTACCTAGTGGAGTCCCTCAGGGGTCGGTACTGGGACCAGTAATATTCAATATATTCATCAAGGATTTGGATGTGGGAATAGAGTGCACTGTCAGCAAGATCGCTGATGACACAAAACTGGGAGGAGTGGCTGACACGCCAGAAGGCTGTGCTGCCATTCAGAGAGACCTAGACAGGCTGGAGAGTTGGGCGGGGAGAAATTTAATGAAATATTACAAGGGCAAGTGTAGAGTTTTGCATCTGGGGAAGAACAAGCCCATGTGCCAGTCTAAGTTGGAAACTGACCTGCTGGAGAGCAGCATAGGGGAAAGGGACCTGGGGGTCCTGGTGGACAGCAGGATGACCATGAGCCAGCAATGTGCCCTTGTGGCCAAGAAGGCCAATGGCATCGTGGGGTGTATTAGAAGGGGTGTGGTTAGTAGGTCGAGAGAGGTTCTCCTCCCCCTCTACCCTGCCCTGGTGTGAGGAGAAAAAAAAAGTGGACTCCACACGATTCAATGCGAATCATACAGAAGCCGTTTTATTTACTTTGCCTGTCCCTTTTATACAATTTTTCTCTCCCTACACGCGGTCACACATTATCTGGTTGGTTAAAAGTCTCTAGCACGAGGCAAGTATGCAGCTCAGTTCAGCTCCCATTGGTTCTTTAATCTCTTCTCACGCAGTGTCCAATTGGTCACTCTTATCTGCTTTTTCTGCTTACTTTTGCATTCCTTAATGAAGCAGTCGTTTCTCTTTCTGATTTTTTCTTCCTTTAATGTAGCTTCTAGAATGCGGCTACATGCCTAGGCCAACATCCCGTGTGGCTGGTTTACTATGTGGCCATTCTCCTTTAAATACGTTCCTACACTGGTGAGGCCGCATCTGGAATACTGTGTTCAGTTCTGGGCCCCTCAGTTCAAGAAGAGCCACAAAGATGATTAAGGGAGTGGAACATCTCCCTTATGAGGAAAGTCTGAGGCCGCTGGCTCTCTTTAGCTTGGAGAAGAGGAGACTGAGGGGTGGCCTCATTAATGTTTATAAATATGTAAAGGGTGAGTGTCATGAGGATGGAGCCAGGCTCTTCTCAGTGACATCCAATGATAGGACTAGGGGCAACAGGTACAAGCTGGAACATAGGAGGTTCTGCATAAATATGAGGAAGAACTTCTTCACAGTGAGGGTAACAGAACACTGGAAGAGGCTGCCCAGAGAGATTGTGGAGTCTCCTTCTCTGGAGACATTCAAAACCCACCTGGACGTGTTCCTGTGTGACCTGATCTAGGTATTCCTGCTCTGGCAGGGGGATTGGACTAGATGATTTTTTGAGGTCCCTTCCAATCCCTAACATTCTGTGATTCTGTGAACACTAAATTTTGCAATGTATGCGTTTGTGTTTCCAACAGTAGGAAATTACAGTATACTTCCTTTTTGTCACGTATGTATCGGCCTTGTGAGAAGTGGTTTAGTTGCTGAAAGAAGGGCAACATGCAGATTTGGCATCACTGTTTGAAAATTCTAATCCACAACAGATCAGAAGTTTTTTACAGTAGTACATTCCTCTGGTCTCCATGACATCATTATGCAATAACAGTGAAGAGGTACTCTCACAGCTGGTCTGTCAAATGTATTGTATTGATCCTGCCCCCTCTACCCTTTTTTCCTCTAGGGAGACCAGTTTTGAGGGTGTTACTTGATGTTCTCAGCAGGAAACTTGACATGTGGCACTGACAATTTTGCTTACTGGAAACTAATTAAAATTCAATATTGAGAAAGCTTTATCCCTTTCTTTTCGCTTTCTACATGGAGTGTTTGCTGTTTAATTTCACTTTTACATTATGGCTAATCTATCCAGTAGCCAACATGGATACGTAAATTGAAGTGTTACTAAGGATACTGAAGGAATGTATCTGTGTGGTTTATGGAGGAAAAAATGTAGGAAAATAGAGGGATAAAGGGAATAATAAGGGCCAGTTGTGTGTGAACAACTCCTGATCCTTACACTTGCCTGGACATGCCCTGAACAGGCTGCCCAGGGAGGCGGTGGAGTCACCGTCCCTGGAGGTTTTTAAAAAACAAGTAGATGTAGCACTTGAGGCTATAGTCTAGTGGTTAGGGAGATGTTGAGATAAAGGTTGGACTTGATCCTAGAGGTCCTTTCCAACCGTAGTTATTCTATCATTCTATGAACCTGATCAGCACTGTCTGTTCTATCTTCTCATTAAGCTCCATTTCTAACACTTTTCTTGCGTGAAGGACCCTCTGTCCTGTGTGCAGCTGTGTTTATGGAGACCTAAGTGCCAGCAACTGGAGTGGGACCATTGGTCAGAGGGCCTGTGTGTCTCTGGTGCAAGCAACTGGAGTGAGTGTGTGAGTGCCAGTGAAAATCAATCCAGAGTAGCTGGTGCGGAATTTGGGTAATGAGGACAGCCTTGCCCTGTGTACAACAGAACTCTAAAGAATGACCTTGCTAAATCTTGTGTAACCTGGGGGAGTGACAGCTTGCTTGTCTTATCACAGGATACAGCTGAGTAGGGGGCTCTGTCGAATGGGGGGCCTCCAGCTCTGGCCAGCAAGATACAAGAATCTTGTGTAGTTCTTTGTCTTTTCAAAGGCTAACATGTCCAGTGAGTGACCTTTGCCTTATTACCTGCGAAATGCATATTAAAGTTGACACCTCCAGGGATGCCTGAGACCAAGCTTGAGTGGCCAGAACCATCATGCTCAGCACCCTGACTTCTGACAACCGCCATTCCTGTCAGCAAGGAACGGGGAAGTAGAGATAACCAGTTTTCTGTAACTTTGTAGCATTCTTTGCATTATTAATCACTCTTTTACAGAGGCTATATCTAAACTCTGTCACACAGATCCAATTATTGTATAGTAATTAATATGTACATTTAGTCTGTGCTGACCTAAACCATGACATTAATAAAAAAGGTGTCATAAGTGGGATCCAAAGGAGGTTTTGGACTGTGAAAAGAGGATTGTACAGCTGTGGTACTGTCCAACAAATGTCCGCCAGGCTGAGACTACCTACAGCTGCCAAATTAGTTTGCCCAGGTGTAATTTTGTAGAACCTGAGTGTGGGCACTTAGGGTAGGAGTCCAGTGGGAAGCACACTTAGTACTCCTTCTTAAGGCAGTGTTTTAATGGTGCATATAGGATAACACTAACATATATAAGATAACACTAACTTCTACTTGATATAATGTGTCAATACTGTATATAAGATACCACTACATCCTACTCTATATAGTATGTTAATAGTGTATATAAGATAGCACTAAAATTTTGAAACATGTTCAAGCATAAAACAGTAACAAATGTAATGTAGCTCTTTCCCCTTCCTGATATGTCTTCTGTAATCACTCAGCAACTCCCAGTATATAGTCCATCAAATCCTTTCTGCACTGTCTGAAACATTCTTGGTATGAAAATGTACTTCTTGGAAGGAGGGGCCGAGACACTGTGTACTCCTTTGTCCTGGTTTTCCAGGAACAGAATCATGGCAGGCAGGCCATGAGTAGCCCTGAGTCAGCTGGGAGTTTCAGTCAGGGCAGCTGACCCAAGATGACTCATAGCTGTATCCCATACCACTGAAATTAGGAAAGATTTTATTGGTGGTGGGGAGTTCCTTTTCGTGGGGCTCCTTTCTCTTGGCCTTTGGCTCCTGCTGCAGATCCTAAGGAAGAGGCTGAATAAAAGCTTGTATACTTTGTTGGTGATTGTATTAGTTTTGTTATTTCATTAAATCTGTTTCTACTTCAACCCACAGGGCTTCTCCCTTTTTTCCCCCATTCCCCTTCTCAGCTGGAGAGGGGTCATCAGGTTCTAAAAGAACTGCTACAGTTTAGCCCCGGGTACTGGCTAAACATAGACAGTTTATTTGGTGCCCAGTGTGTGTCTGAACCTTGAATTAAATAGCTCATCTGGGTGAATCATAGGGTTGAAGTTTTAACAGATTTCACCAGATACATTATCCACTCACTATGTTGGTGTGGCTGGGATGGTCCGTGGGTGGACTGCTTTGGTATTTGGTTTTGGAATTACTTTTGGAGAACTGGATGGCTTTACCACTGTTGCTTTTTGGCTTGGTACAGTTTATCGCTTTTCGCTGTGGGCTTAGATGTGCTGTCCTGTTATGTTTCATGGTACTAAGTTATCGTGTAATCAATTCATTTGTAGTTACAATGGTTTCTGATCTCTATGACCTGGTGATGGGCAATGTGACTTGGGAACACCCTTGGGATGCTTCAACAATTGTGCTTGTGCTACCAGGCTTTTTGAATATTTTTCAGTTTCTTGTCCTGTTTAAAATGAAAGGATTGGGTGCTTGGTAGCTTCTACAACCTCTGCAACGGGCCCTGCAGCAATGTTGGCCCCCACAGGAAGTAGTGCAGATACTCAGACCCTGGTAATGGGTGATGCAGCTGCCCCGCGTACTCAGTCAGTGCCAACTGCTCCTGTATATAAGAGACAATACACAAGAAGAGCAGGTTGGGAAGAAGTCACTACTTGATCTCTGTCCCTTAGTGAGCTGCGAGACATCTGCAAAGATTATAGTTGTTATGACGGCAAGCCCCTGGTTTCTTGGCTGCTCTGGTGCTGGGATAACGGAGCTGATGGCTTAGAACAGGAAGGTAATGAATCCAAGCAGTTGGGACAGATGGCAAGAGACGTAAGCATTGATAAAAGTCTCTCAAGAGAAGCACGGCCCCTCAGTCTCTGGATATGACTCTTATTGAGTGTGAAAAACTGGTATCCCTTTTGAGATGATGTTGTATACAGGTGTCTATGGTTAGCCAGTACTCCAAGCTAAACTGTAGCAGTTGGTGTATCACCCAGGGCTCCCTCCCCAACAGGGAAGGGAAATTGGGTAAGAAAGAGAAAAAAGCCCGTGAGTTGAAGTATGAACAAATTTAATAGAATAAAAAAATTGAGGCAATAACCAACATAAAGCATAAATGGTTCTACTCAGCCTGGTTCTCGATGCTGACAGCAGGAACAGAGCACCACCAACAAGGAGCCTCATAGAGAGGAAGAAGAACCCCACCCTCACTGAGCTCCCTCCTTTTATAATGAGCATGACTAGGTGGTATGGGATACACCTGTGAGTCAGCTGCCTTGATTGGAACTCTCAACTGACTCAGGGCTACACATGGCCTGCCTGCATGGCTGACCTATGAGTCTGTGCCTGAGGAACCAGGACAACAGGCCAAGCAGGTGGATGACCATTGAAAAAGGTGTGCAGTATATGAGAGAAATAGCTGTATGGGAGCTAAGTTTTGCTACTGTGGGTGACCCTCAGACACCAGTGGATCCAGATGTGCTTAAAGTTACTGGACCCACGAGGCACATGTGGGTGCTTAGTGTGCCACCAACCTATGCCAATACATAGGCGTTATTTAGCTGGAAAGATCACGAGGCACCAACAATAGGTGACCTGGATGCTCGGTTGAGGCAGTATGCAGATAATCTTTCTTCTTCCTCATGGGGTGGCATCTCTGCTGTGGAAACACCAACAGATAAGTCCACAGAACTGCTCAGTAAAGTTCTTGACAGGTTGTCCCAGGTGGAGGATAAGTTACACTTCCAAAATGTTTCTGCCATGGAGAGAAAGTGCTCCCCTGAAAGGCCTGTGTGTAACAGCTCACATCACAGGGTACACTGGTTTTTCTTACGAGACCATGGAGAGAACATGAGAAAATGAGACAGGAAGCCTATGTCAGTTTTAAAGGCATATGTCCATAAATTTCAAAACAAAAAGATTGCAAGAGTGGGCTTTACCAGGAATAGTGCTGCTGCAGTTTACAGTGGGCAGCCCCCCAGATGGGTCTCAGATCGTAACTTACAATGCATGACCGATGATCATAGAATTACAGAATAGCGTTGGTTTGAAAAGTCCTCTAAGATCATCAAGTCCAACCATTAACCTAGCACTGCCAAGTCACCACTTGTCCCTCAGTGCCGCTGTGATGCTTGGCTGGTGGTAAAGCTGTTGCTTTTCCCTAAGAATTCCAGACTCAGGAACTCCTGGCGGTGCTCAGCACCTCGCGTACAGCTTTCTCTCACCCGTGCGATGGAAGCACGTGGCCAAGCCCACACAGAGCTTGCTAGCTTGCTAGCTCTGGCGATATCAGAAGTAAAGAGTCCAGAGGAGGCCCTGCTAGGTATCCGATGTTTATTTCTGACCAGCTCCCATGCCAGGCCAGGTAGCAAGAGCGCGGGCCCCGCCCGCTGGGTTCTTTATCAAGGGACACAGACAGGGGAGGGACCACAGCTGAGGGCCAATGTAGTGTGACCCAAGGTTAGAGTGACTGTCTGGCTGCTGGCCAACCAGGGAGACCCTCCTCACACAGGTCACAAGACCAGGTGAGGAGGTTCCTGGCTTGTGGGGGGTGCAAGATCTCTGAATTCACCCACCACCGAGCTGCTGGGCTCCTTGGTCCCCCAGGCATCCCAGCTGGTGGCTCGGGGACTACAACACCTCAGCACCACATCTACACGTCTCTTAAATACCTCCAGTGATGGGGACTCCACCACTGCCCTGGGCAGCCTGTGCCAGTGCTTCACAACCCTTTCAGTGAAGAAATTGTTCCTAATATCCAATCTAAACCTCCCCTGGCACAACTTGAGGCCATTACCCCTCGTCCTATCACCTTTCAGGTAGAGAGCAATGAGGTCTCCCCTCAGCTTCCTCTTCTCCAGACTGAAAAAACGCAGCTCCCTCAGCCACTCCTCATAAGACTTGGTCTACAGACCCTTCACCAGCTTTGTTGCCCTTCTTGGGACATGCTCCAGCAGCTCAGTGTCCTTCCTGTAGTGAGGGGCCCAAAACTAAACACAGTATTTGAGGTGTGGCCTCACCAGTGCCGAGTACAAGGAGAGAATAACTTCCCTACTCCTGCTGGCCACACTATTTCTAATACAAGCCAGGATGCTGTTGGCCTTCTTGGCCACATGGGCACACTGCTGGCTCATATTCAGCTGGCTGTCAACTAGCACCCCCAAGTCCCTTTTGGCTGGGCAGCTTTCCAGCCGCTCTTCCCCAAGCCTGTAGTGTTGCATGGGGTTGTTGTGACTCAGGTGCGGCATCTGGTACTTCGCCTTATTGAATTACATACAGTTGGCCTCAGCCCAATGATCCAGCCTGTCCTAATCCCTCTGCAGAGACTTCCTACCCTCAAACAAATCAACACTCCCACCCAACTTGGCGTCGTCTGCAAACTTATTGAGGGTGCACTGAATACCCTTGTCAAGATCTTTGATTAAGACATTAAACAAGCCCTGCCCCAAAACTGAGCCCTGGGGAACACCACTTGTGACCAGCTGACAGCTGGATTTAACTCCATTCACCTCAACTCTCTGGGCCGGGCCAGCCAGCCAGTTTTTAACCCAGCGAAGAGTACACCTGTCTAAGCCATGAGCTGCCAGCTTCTCTAGGAGAGTGGTGGGGGAAACAGTACTGAAGGATTTACTAAAGTCCAGGTAAACAACATCTACAGCCTTTCTCACATCCATCAAGCAGGTCTACTTGTCATAGAAGGAGATCAGGTTAGAGTAGCATGACCTGCCCTTTATGAAATCGTGCTGGCTGTGCCTGATCCCCTGATTGTCCTGGACATCCTGTGTGATCGCACTCAAGATGATCTGCTCCATAACCTTCCCTGGTACCCAGGTGAGTCTGACAGGCCTTGTAGTTCCCCGAATCCTCCTTCCGGCACTTCTTGTAGATGGGCGTCACATTGGCAAGCCTCCAGTCATCTGGGACCTCCCTCATTGACCAGGACTGCTGGTAAATGATGGAGAGTGGCTTGGCAAGCTCTTCTACCAGCTCCCTCAGTACTCTTGGTTGGATCCCATCTGGCCCCATAGACTTGTGAGAGTCTAGTTGACGTAGCAGGTCTATAATTGCTTCCTCCTGGATTGTGGGAGGGTTTACTCTGTTCCCCACTCCTGTCTTCCAGCTCTGGGGTCTGAGTACCCTGAGGATAACAGGTCTGACTATTAAAGACTGAGGCAAAGAAGGCATTTAGTACCTCCGCCTTATCCTCATCCTTCCTCACAGTGTTTCCCTCCACATCCAATAAAGGATGGAGATTTTCCTTGGCCCTCCTTTTGCTGTCAATGGATTTGTAAAAACATTTTTTATTATCTTTTATGACAGCGGCCAGATTGAGTTCCAAGTGGGCTTTTGCCTTTCTAATTTTCTTTCTGCATGACTTAATGACATCCTCGTACTCTTCTTGAGTTGCCTGTCCCTTCTTCCAAGGGATATAAACTCTCTTTTCCCCTTGAGTTCTAGCAAAAGCTCCCTGTTCAGCCAGGCTGGTCGTCTTGCCTGTCAGTTTGTCTTACTGCGTGTGGGGATGGCCTTCTCCTGTGCCTTTAAGTTTTCATTCTTGAAGAATGTCCAGCCTTCCTGGACCCCTTTGCCCTTCAGGACTGTCTCCTAAGGGACTCTCTCAGCCAGTGCCCTGAACAGGCCAAAGTCTGCCCTACAAAAGTCCAAGGCAGCAGTTTTGCTGACCATCCCCTTAGCTTCTCCAAGAATTGAAAACTCTCATTTCACGGTCTCTATGCCCAAGACGGCCTCCGACCACCACATCTCCCACCAGTCCTTCTCTGTTTGTAAAGAGCAGGCCTAGCGAGGCACCTCTGCTGGTAGGTTCGCTTACCAGCTGTGTTAGGAAGTTATCTTACACACACTCCCGGAACCTCCTAGACTGTCTCCTCTCTGCTATGTTGTATTTCCAGCAGACATTTGGTAAATTTAAGTTCCCCACAAGAACAAGGGCTGGTGACTGTGAAACTTCTTACAGCCTCTTGTAGAATGTTTCATTTGCTTCTTCACCCTGGTTGGGTGGTCTGTAACAGACTTCCACCATGGTATCTGCCTTGTTGGCCTTCCCCCTGATCTTTACCCATAAGCACTCAACCTCATCATCACCATTGAGCTCTATACAGTCAAAACACTCCCTAACATACAGAGCCACCCCCCCGCCTCTCCTACCTTGCCTATCCCTTCTGCAGAGCGTATAACCATCCATTGCATCTCTCCAGTCATGAGAGTCACAGAATCACAGAATGTTAGGGATTGGAAGGGACCTCAAAAGATCATCTAGTCCAATCCCCCTGCCAGAGCAGGAATACCTAAATAAGGTCACACAGGAACATGTCCAGGCGGGTTTTGAATGTCTCCAGAGAAGGAGACTCCACAACCTCTCTGGGCAGCCTGTTCCAGTGTTCTGTTACCCTCACTGTGAAGAAATTCTTCCTCACATTTATGTGGAACCTCCTATGTTCCAGCTTGCACCCATTGCCCCTTGTCCTATCATTGGATGTCACTGAGAAGAGCCTGGCTCCATCCTCATGACACTCACCTTTGACATATTTATAAACATTAATGAGGTCACCCCTCAGTCTCCTCTTCTCCAAGCTAAAGAGACCCAGCTCCCTCAGCCTTTCCTCATAAGGGAGATGTTCCACTCCCTTAATCATCTTTGTGGCTCTACGCTGGACTCTCTCAAGCAGTTCCCTGTCCTTCTTGAACTGGGGGGCCCAGAACTGGACACAATACTCCAGATGTGGCCTCACCAAGGCAGAATAGAGGGGAAGGAGAACCTCTCTTGACCTACTAACCACTCCCTTTCTAATACACCCCAGGATGCCATTGGCCTTCTTGGCCACAAGGGCACATTGCTGGCTCATGGTCATCCTGCTGTCCACCAGGACCCCCAGGTCCCTTTCCCCTACACTGCTCTCCAGCAGGTCAGCCCCCAACCTGTACTGGTCATCCCACCATGTTTCAGTGATGGTAACTAAGTCATGGTTATCCTGCTGCACAATGGCTTCCAGCTCCTTCTGTTTGTTTCCCATGCTGCGTGCATTAATATTGATTTCGTCCCTGTCTGCATATCACCCCTGGGCTCATCCCCAGCGAGCCTGGTTTTACTCCCTTCCCCCTTCGAACCTACTTTAAAGCCCTCTCAATGAACCCTGACAAATGAGCCAGAATCCTTTTCCCCCTTTGAGACAAATGAACTCCGTCTGTCGCCAACAGGCCTGGTGCCGTGTAAACCGCCTGAAGACAAGAAGATGACAGATGCGTCCTGAACCCTGATTGGCTGGACCATCCAGAAACACAGACTGGTGATCTCTTATCTCTCTACCAGTTTCTCTCTGACCTTTATAATTCTTTCTCTTCTCCTTTTTTCTTTTTCTTTTGAATGACACAAGGCATATCATACTGCTAGCTTAATTGATACTTAGCCTTTCTTTCTTGTTATCATTAAATTTAGTCCTTTTTTTCTGTGTTATCATTAAGTAACACAAGGCATAACATACGGCTCGTTTTAGTTGGTTGTACCACCTAGTCTTTTCTTAGCTACCATTGTCATATTATATCGCTTGCCCTAATGTGTTATGCGCTTAACCGATTATCCTGAGTCCAATCTATACATTGTGGGAAATGAATAAATGTTTGTGTATGGACCTTGAGACTTTGTCTCAACACTGTCCACTCCGTTGGGGACCTACAAATCTAAGTCACTTGTCTCCCTCCTCTGGGCGGGACGTGACATTTTATTGGTGCAGCCAACAGGGTTGCCTCAGTGTTGGAAGGTCCTAAGGGATACTGGTTCTCTATCTGATTATCTCAGACGGGGACAACCAGGAAGTGACTTCTCATCTATAAGCCAAGAGAAGTTTGAGCAATTGCAAGCCACGACAGGCTGGGAAATGTTGGTGCTTGACTGCTCCCCAGTTCTTGAGAAAGTGAAGGAGTACGAGGCATGTCCACCAGGAATGACCTGGGCTCACAATAACTGGCATAACCCTAAGATAGTGGCAGACCGCATAAACACCCTTGCAAAAGAGCAGAGGTGGTGTTGGGGTAAAGGCAAAGCTAGAGTGTATACTGGTTTACGGGCTTTGATGATAGCACCAATAAAAAGACATTCAGTGAGGCTGGCGGAATGTGAAGCAATCAGGTATTTAAAAGACCAATTAACAGAGTAAAGCGAGATAAGCGAGTTGGTGAAAACAGCTTGAGAACTTACAAAAACAGCTAACTGCTGAGCATAACGCTACTCTCCAGCTTCAGCCGGCTCTATCAGATGCATTTTACTGAGAAAAAATCTTATGGTCTGAATTGGAGGAAAATGAGTGGGGGGCCTCCAATCAAACAGATTTTAACTTGAATCCAGATAACAAACCGGAATTTTCGAGTTTGGCAAACCTAACTGAAAAGCAGGCATCAAATTTTAAACCCCCATACCCGCTCAAAGAATTGAAAACTTGTCAAGAAATATTTTTATCCCGAAATTGAAAAGCAGCGGGCTATCCTGAAGTCATTAATTAAAAGGGAGACCATCGACGGCCAAGGTGGGAGAGCTTCACAAGTCACCCTCCAAACAGTGCTGTACTTGGCAACTGACCTGGCAAAAATTCAGGAACAATATACTAGATGAGATCAAGAAACTGAAATGGAATATTTATGGAGAGTATCAATGACTGGTGGAGATAGGGTTTTACTATCAGAAGATAAGGCATGGGGTGTTCCAGTATATTCTTAACCACTGATGGCCCGAGAAAACTATGGTCCCTTACTCAACGACTTGCCTATAGGGCAGGGACGTTAGATTCCATGGAATGATGGGACCCCATATGTACTGGAACCCCTACTATAAACCACTTGACAGGGAGTCCGCAAAAAACTGTGTGTCTCCAGTTGATGCATGACAGGCATTTAGTGCCTCAGCCACCATCCCCAATGCTGTTAAATGCTAGCCCAGACAGAATAAATCCCTTAATCAGGAGTTGCCTGACTCTCTACAATTATATGTGGTCCAACTCCAGGACCATTTGCAAGATGCATTAGCCTCGAGGGGAGGGAGGATGGAAACATCAGGGGGGAGCTATGACCTGGGGGGAAGTGGCACAGGAGTTAAATAATTACCACTGAAGGATGGGTCTCACAGAGGGAATGGGTAAACCTCAACCTGCGGTGCATAGGATAGAACAAAAAGAAAACCATACCCCTCAACTCGAAATTTAGGGATAAAAAGGGGGCAGAAGGGATCGAAAGAGGAATCCCATGAGAGGTAATGGATGAACTCCCTACTTCTAATTTGGAGAACCTAGTGAAAAGTTAGGATAAAGTAAGAAGACATGTCTACGTTTAGCCAGTACTCAGGGCTAAACAGTAGCAGTTAGTCTATCAACCGATGACCCCTCCCAGGTTGGGAAGAATCAGGGAAAAAAGGCAGAAGGCCCGTGAGCTGAAGTACAAACAGATTTAATAGACTAACAAAACTGAAACAACAATTGACATAAAGTATGGAAGGTTCTTCTCAGACCAGTCCTTGATGTTGACAGCAGGAACAGAAAACCACAACGGAGGAGTCCCAGGAAGATAAGGAACTCCACCCTCAGTGAGCTCCCTCCTTTTATAATGAGCATGATGAGGTGGTATGGGATACACCTGTGAGTCAGCTGCCTTGATAGGAACTCTCAGCTGACTCAGGGCTACTTATGGCCTGCCTGCATGGCTGGCACATGGGTCTGTGCCTGGGGAACCAGGACACCATTCCACCCCTTATCCCATACCATCTACATCATCCCCAATTTGCTGTAAATATTGAGAAATGAGAATAGCAGTAGTACCAGTTATGTTCTTCCATGGCCGTGGGTTCATGTCACGATAGTCCTTTAGGGTGAGTGGAAACAGTGCAATGTGCATCTGGAGCTTTAATCGGGGATGCTTTGTGCAGTCCATACTTAACTTGTGGTGAGGATGTTGATTTAGGGGAAGTCACTGGGTGCTGAGGTTCTTTAATCATTGATCTGGGTGGTTCTGATTCTTAAACTGGAGAAGTAGTAACAGGCAGTATCATATGACAGTTAACATCACACAGTTCAAATTACTGCCTGTTCTCACCCAGAATCAAATATCCTTGTGGAATGCACTTCACTTGTCCATTCTGCTGCATTATCCACCATGTGCACATGGGTCCTTGAGCAAAGGCAACCCCACAACTAGGATTGCCTTGGCTCAAGGCAGGAGTAACCAGAACTGTTTTCCCCAACATATTCCGTACATGCACCACTGGGACTTTGTCTCCTTCTACAGCATGAAGAAGCTCCAACTGAGCAGAGCCAGCTCAACTGACAGATCCCCTGGTATTACCTAACTAAGTAGCTTTTGCTAGATGTTGGTCCCAGTTTTTAAATGTCCCATCACCCATTGCTTTGAGTGTGGTCTTCAGTAGCCCATTGCATTGCTCGACTTTGCCAGCAGCTGGTGGATGATAAGGGATGTGGTATATCCATTCTGTCCCATGCTCCTTAGCCCAGGTGTCTATCAGGCTATTTCAGAAATGGGTTCCATTGTCCGACTCAATCCTTTCTGGGGTTCCATGATGCCACAATATTTGCTTTTCAAGACCCAGAATAGTGTTACGAGCACTGGCATGGGGCACAGCATATGTTTCTAGCCATCCAGTGGTGGCTTACACCATACTGAGCACACAAGTGTTTGCCTTAGCATGTTCACAGAAGTGAGATGTAGTCAATCTGCCAGGCCTCACCTTATTTATATTTCAAACAGCGCCCTCCATACCACTGAGATCTTATCCATTTAGCTTGTTTAATTGTGGCACGTCTCACACCTATGGATGACTTGTGCAATAGTGTCCATGCCTCGGTCACGAGCTCATTTATACATTGCATCCCTACCTTGATGGTCTGATGTATCATGGGCCCATCAAGCTAAGAACAATTCACCCTTGCATTGCCAGTCCAGGTCCACTTGAGATATTTTTACCTTTGCAGCCCGATCCACCTGCTGGTTGTTTTGATGTTCTTCATTGGACCAACTCTTCAGTACATGGGCATCTACATGGCGTACCTTTACAACCAGCTTGTCTAATCGTGCAGCAATATCTCGCCACAGTGAGGCAGCCCAGATGGGCTTGCCTCTGTACGGCCAGTTATTTTCTTTCCATTATTTAGGCACCCCCCATAGGGGCATTGGCCACCATCCATGAGTCAGTGTGCAGAAAAAGTATTGGCCGTTTCTCCCGCTCGGCAATATCTGAAGCCAGCTGGAAGGCCTTCACTTCTGCAAACTGACTTGATTCACCTTCACCCTCAGCTGCTTCTGCAACCTGTCGTGCAGGATTCCACAAAGCAGCTTTCAACCTACGCTGTTTTCCTACAAGATAACAGGATCCATCGGTGACCAAAGCATGCTGCTTCCCATTTTCTGGTAGGTCATTGTATGGGGGGGCCTCTTCAGCACACAGCACCTTTTCTTCTGGTGGCACTCACAGAATCACACAGAATCACAGAATGTTAGGGATTGGAAGGGACCTCAAAAGATCATCTAGCCCAATCCCCCTGCCAGAGCAGGAAAACCTAGGTCAGGTCACACAGGAACATGTCCAGGCGGGTTTTGAATGTCTCCAGAGAAGGAGACTCCACAACCTCTCTGGGCAGCCTGTTCCAGTGCTCTGTCACACTCACTGTGAAGAAATTCTTCCTCACATTTATGCGGAACCTCCTATGTTCCACCTTGCACCCATTGCCCCTTGTCCTATCATTGGATGTCACTGAGAAGAGCCTGGCTCCATCCTCATGAAACTCACCTTTTACATATTTATAAATGTTAATAAGGTCACCCCTCAGTCTCCTCTTCTCCAAGCTAAAGAGACCCAGCTCCCTCAGCCTTTCCTCATAAGGGAGATGTTCCACTCCCTTAATCATCTTTGTGGCTCTGCGCTGGACTCTCTCGAGCAGTTCCCTGTCCTTCTTGAACTGTGGGGCCCAGAATTGGACACAATACTCCAGAATCTTTGCCTTCTGGCCACTCCATGATTACTTCCCGGATACCCGGATGGTTGGGATTTCCTATTCTATCCCACTGAGTGATCAGTGCAACCCACTTACTGCATGTTACATCTATTGCATGGTGTGTGAATGGAGTCTTCCCTCTAAACATCCAGTTCAGCACTGGCAATCGTGGTGCCAGGAGGAGCTGTGCTTCAGTGCCAACTACTTCCAAAGTGACTTCAACTCCTTCATACACTGCCTGTATTTCTTTTTCAGTGGGAGTGTAGCAAGCTTCTGATCTTCTGTATCCTTAGCTCCAAAACCCTAAGTGGCTCCAGGTAGGGCCGTTCTGCCCAGCTGCACTGTAGAGTATGTTCTTAACATCTTGACCCATCCAGACAGGCCCAAGGGCAACTGCATGGACAACTTCCTGTGTAATTTCATCAAAGGCCTGTTGTTGCTCGGGGCCCCATTTGAAGTCATACGTTTTCCACATGACTTCATGTAGAGGGCTCACAATATGACTGTAGTCTGGGATATGCATTCACCAGAAACCCACAACACCTAAGAAATCTTGTGTCTCCTTTTTGTTAGTCAGTGGGGACAGGGCTGCTATTTTGTCAATTACATCTAATGGGGTCTGGCAACACACATCCTGCCATTTAATTCCTAGAAACTGGATTTCTCTACCAGGTCCCTTGACCTTGCCTCTTTTGATGGCAAACCGGATTTTAGTAGAGTTTCAATTACTCCCTTCCCTTTCTCAAAAACTTCTTCCCCTGTGTTACCCCATACAATGATGCCATCAATATACTGCAAATGCTGAGACACTCTACCCGTTTCTAAGAAAGACTGGAGCAGTCCATGGCAAATTATGGGACTGTGCTTCCACCCCTTGGGCTGTCAGTTCCAGATGTAACGGACACCCCTCCAGGTGAAAGCAAACAGTGGCCTGCACTCCACCGCCAATGGAACTTAGGAGAATGCATTGGCAATATCAATCGCAGCGTACCACTTGGCTGCCTTGGACTCCAGTTCCTACTGGGGTTCTAACATTTCCAGCATGGCAGCACTCAGTGACAGGCCACGATAGTTCACAGTCAGTCTTGGCTCTCCATTGGACTTTCGCTCTGGCCAAATAGGACTATTAAAGGGTTAATGTGTTCTGCTAATCAACCCTTGGCTCTCTAGTTGGCAAAGCAGCTTCTGGATGGGGTTAAGGGAGTCTCTATGTGGACAGTATTGTGTCTGGTGCACTGTTGTAGTAGCAATAGGCACCCTCTGGTCCGCAGCCTTCAGCAGCCCCACAACAGAAAGGTCCTCTGATAAGCCAGGCAGGGTAGACAGCAGTTCAGTTTCATCCATCTCCACCACTGCTATACCAAACGCCCAGCGGTACCCCCTTCTAAGATAATCCACCCCAAGGATGCATGGGGTATCAGGGCCAATCACAATACGGTGCTTCTGCCATTCACATCCAGTCAGGCTGACTTCAGCTTCAACTACAGTCAATTCCTGGGATCCCCCCGTCACTCCAGCAATGAAAATGGATTCTGTCTCAATGTAATTGGACATTATTATGGTGCATTGTGCACCAGTGTGTACCAGAGCCTTATATTTTTGTAGTACCGACGTGCGAGGCCATCAAATCCACACAGTCCAGTAGACTCGGTTATCTCTCTCCTCCACCTGGCTGGAGGCAGGGCCCCTCTAATCCTGAACAAAGTAGCTGTCGTTGGCATATGGGTCCAAGCTACTCACATGGGCTACACTTGTATCATCATTGGCCACGCATCGTAAGTTAGGATCTGAGGCCCATCTACAGGGGAGCTTCCCTCTGGAGACTGCAGCAGCACTTCTCCTTGAAGGTCTTCCTCTTGCAATTTTTTTTTCTTTTGCAGTTCATGGACATGAACTCACTCACGTAGGCTTTCTGTCCTATATTCTCACGTCTTCTCCGTGGTCTGTTAAGGAAAATCACAGGGTACCCCGTGATGTACGCTGTCTCGCACAGGCCTTTCAGGGGAACGCTTTCTCTCCACGGCAGAAACATTTGTTGGCACTGACAGGGAGTGTAACTTGTTCTCCACCTGGGACAGCCTGTCAAGAACTTTGGTGAACAGTGCTGTGAATTTATCCAATGGTGTTTTCACAGCAGAGATGCCAGCCCGTGGGGACAAAGAAAGACGATCTGCATACTGCCTCCGTCAAGCATCCAGATCGTCTATTGTTGGTGCCTCATCATCTTTCCAGCTAAATAATGCCAGTGTATCGGCATAAGCTGGCAGCACACTGCACACCCACATATGCTACGTGGGTCCAGTAACTCTAAGTGCATCTGGATCCACTCGTGTCAGAGGGTCATTCACAGTAGTAAACAGCTCCTGCATGGCTATTTCTCTTAAGATACTGCACACCTCTGTCAATGGTCATCTACCTGCTTGGCCTGTACACATCATCTCGAAAGGGATACCTGTTTTTCACACTCAGTAAGAGTCATCTCCAAAAACTGAGGGGCCGTACTTCTTTTGAGAGACCTTTATCAATGCTCATGTCCCTTGCTATCTGACCCAGGTGTTTAGCTTTATTGCCTTCCAGTTAGACACCCTCATCTCCATTATCCCAGCACCGAAGCAGCCAAGAAATCAGGGTCTCGACCATATTCTTTGCAGATGTCCTGCAACTCACTAAGCAGCAACGACCAAGTACTGACTTCCTCTCGACCTGCTCTTCTTGTATATTGCCTCTTATATACAGGAGCAGTTGGCACTGGCTGAGTATGCCAGGCAGCTGCACCATCCACTACCAGGATCTGACTAACTGCAGTAAATCCTGCGGGGGCTGAGCTGACAGTAGGGCCCGTGGCAGAAGATGTAGCAGCCACAGAGCACCCAACTCTATACCATGGTTTCATTCTTAGCAGGATGAGACAATGAAAAATATTCAAAAGACCCAATAACACAATTAACTGTCAAAGCATCCCACGAGTGCTCCAGAGTTATGTTTCTCATTACCGTGTCATATAGATCAGAGATGGGTGTAACTACAAGTGAACTTACTACACCATATCCTAATGCTCGGAAACACAACAGGGCAACACCTCTAAGCCCATGGCAAAAAGCAATAAACTGTACAAATCCAAAAAGCAACAGTGGTAAAACCATCCCATTCTCAAATAGTAATTCCAACACCAAATACCAAGAGAATCCACCAAGGGACCATTCTGTCCACATGACTATAATGAGTGGATGAGTTACCCAGTGAAATCTGTTAAAACTTCAACCCTGGTTTTCACCCAGATGAGCCATTTAGTTTAAGGTTCAAACACATGCTGGGCACCAAATAAACTGTCTATGTTTAGCCACTACTCAGGTCTAAACTGTAGCAGTTAGTCTACCACCTGATGTTCCCTCCCAAGTTGAGAAGTAGAATCGGGGAAAAAAAGCCAGAAGGCCCATGAGTTGACATAAAAACAGATTTAATATAATAACAAAACTGATACAACAACCAACGTGAAGTATGGAAGGTTGTACTCAGCCCAGTCCTTGATGGTGACAGCAGGAGCAGAAGACAACAAGTGAATAGCCCCATGAAGAGGAGAAACTCCATTCTCAGTGAGCTCCCTCCTTTTATAATGAGCTTGATTAAGTGGTATGGGATACACCTGTGAGTCAGCTGCCTTGATTGGAACTCTCAGTTGACTCAGGGCTACTCAGGGCCTACCTGCATGGCTGGCCCATGGGTCTGTGCCTGGGGAACCAGGACAAGACCCTACCCCTCTGATCTCCCAAAGACATCCCTGCCACAGGAAAAGGGAGTTGTCATACCAACAGCACCCCCTGCAACTGTTGTAAAGGGCCCCAAGCAAGAATGCAAACAAGGACATAATTTTCGAAACTGTGACTGGTACATCTTGAAGGACTCAGATAAACCTACAAGAACTGGTTGAGACCAAGATAAGGAACTTGTGAGCTCTACAAACAGGAAAGATGAGTCAGGACAAGACCATTTATGGAAGAGACCCAAAGTTCATGGAAAAAGATACTTGAAGACATCTCTTGAAGAACTGCTATGGACCATCAGAGACCACTGAAGACCCCTCCAGCGACCCCCGAGAGACTTAAGACACATGTGCTAGTGATACATTAATGATATGCAAGTATTATAATTAGTTCCAGGAAATGTAATGAATATGGATAATTATTCCAGGAAATTTAATGCATATGTATGTAACAGGGGGATATAAGCTTGGATTGATGCCACGGAAAGCATGCATGTTAAGTGGAACGAACCACCATGCATCCAGCATCGCAATAAAGAGAATGCCTGCTTCTTAATGCTACATTGGTGTTAAGAGGTTTATTTCCAATTTCAGAGACACAACTGACTTTATTAATCTAACTACTCCCAGGGCAAGAAACTGTCCCAGCCTTCCCCTGTAAGCAAGCAGGGAGACAACACGTGGCCTTCCCTGATGTGGTGGTTTAGACCCTGCTGGGACCTGAGACCACGTTGCCGCTGCCCCTGCCCCTACCCCACCCTCGGATGGGGACGGGACAGGGAGTAAAATACAAACCCCGGGATTGAGATACGGAGGATTTAATACAACAGTACAACAGAGCAACAGACCGAACAACAACAATAACAACAGTGATAATAATGTACAAAACGAGATACACTGCAAGGATGCAGCATGAGGGTACAGATTGAGACAAAAGCCGCTCTGCTCTTGAACTACCCCGGCCTGGCCTCCCAGACACAACAGTCAGCATGGTATCGAATAGCACGGCTGTGGCTCCCTCCCAACTGCTGGGGAAAATTAACCCTATCCTAGCAGAACCAGGACACCTGAAAAAGCTCACAGAAAATGGTAAGGGAGATTTGCTTATTACTTTTCCTCTTGGCCCTTTTAAAACCCCAGTTACTTTCTTAGTTTACACGAGTGCTCAGGTCTCAGCACTCTAAACAGATGTGGGTAACCGCCACATAACCCAAGTGGAAACCTCTCCTGGGAGGGCAATGACAACTAGTTGAGCTTAGCTCTCAAGCTGGGAGGGGGACTGCACCCTCCCTACATGCCCTGCCTGTGCTGACTGCCCTGCAAACTGCTGCATTGCACCCTCTTTGCCCACACTGTTCATAAGGCTCTTATCGCTCATGCTGCCTCCAGAGAAAGGAAGCTGCTTGCTCTTTGGCAACTGCCACAGATATGTCACAGAATAGAGTCCCTTACCTAGGAAAATAGCTAGAAATGAAATTAAATAAGAAGATTGGACAGACTCTGCTGATGAGGCACAGGACATGGACAGACAAGTATACTGACCAGCAACTCTTTTTATGTGACTGCCCTTTTTAATCCCTTTGTTCCCTCACTTGTTCCTCTCCAAACCACTTAGATCTCTCCCTTTCCCCACCTTTGGTTTCTCCCCAAAACATCCCATAATAAATCCCATGCAATCTGCAAATGCTCTTCCCCTGCATCCCACAATGTGTCCCATACCCCTAGGCAGCAGTCCCTCTCAGTCATAGAATCATAGAATCACCATGGTTGGAAAGGACCTCCAGGATCATCACGTCCAGCCTTTATCCCATCATCTCCCTAACCATGAGACCATAGCCTCAAGTGCTTCATTTACTTGTTTTTTAAACACCTCCAGGGACGGTGGCTCCATCACCTCCCTGGGCAGCCTGTTCCAGTGCCTAACCACCCTCTCAGTAAAGAACTTCTTCCTAATATCCAATCTAAACTTCCTCTGATGCAACTTGAGGCCATTTCCTCTTGTCCTATCATTAGTAATTTGGGAGAAGAGACCAACACTAGCCTCAATACAACCTCCTTTTAGGTAGTTGTAGAGAGCAATAAGGTCTCCTCTCAGTCTCCTCTTCTCTAGACTAAACAACCCCAGTTCCTTCAGCCCGTCTTCATAAGGCATGTTTTCCAGACCTCTCACCAGCCTCGTTGCCCTTCTCTGGACTCTCTCCAGCACTTCAGTGTCCTTCTTATCCTGTGGTGCCCAGAACTGGACACAGCACTCAAGGTGTGGTCTCACGAGTGCTGAGTACAGGGGCATGATCACCTCCCTACTCCTGTTGGTCACACCATTTCTGATACAGGCCAGGATGCCATTGGCCTTCTTGGCCACCTGGACACACTGCTGGCTCATGTTCAGCCGGCAGTCCAAAAGGTGCTCCAGTGTTGTCTCATTTTGAAGGGTTTCAGGCCAGAATAATGGGGCCGATCTGCTCTCCTGGGACAGATCTGGGAGGAACCCAGACAAGGTGTCACTTCCTCTGATTCTGTAATTTGGGTTCCCCACCTGCCATTGTGCCTCTGTGCTCCTCTGAGCTTGTGCAGATGGGCCTTTGATGGGATGATAGCTCTCCTATGATGGACCTGGGAGTAGCCAGGGGCAAGGTATTATTTGGGCTCCCCCACATAAACTGAACATGGAAACTTAGAATATCCTGAGTTGGAAGGGACCCACAAGGATCATTGAATCCAACTCCTGAGTCCACACAGAGCAACCAAAAAGTTAAACCGTATATCTGAGAGAGTTGTCCAAATGCTTCTTGAACACCAACAGGCTTGGGGCCATGACCACTTCCCTGGGGAGCTTGTTCCACTGCTTGACCACCCTCTCAGTGAAGAACATTTTCCTAATATCCAGGCTGAACTTCCCCTGACGCAGCTTTAAGCCATTCCTTCACAACCTATCACCAGACACCAGAGGGAAGAAGAGATCAGCACCTCCCTCTCTGCTCCCCCTCATGGGGAAGCTGCAGACAGCAATGAGGACACCCCTCAGTCTCCTCTAAGCTGAACAAGCCTAGTATCCTCAGCCACTCCTCTTAAGTCATGTCCTCTAGTCCTTTCACCATCTTTGTTGCCCTCCTTTGGACATATTCTTATATTTTTATATCCTTCTTATGTTGTGGAGCCCAAAACTACACACAGTACTCGAGGCGAGGCTGCACCAATGCTGAGTATAGTGGGACAAGCACTTCTTTCGACTGGTTAGCTGTACTGTGCTTAATGCACCTCAGGACACGGTTGGCCCTTTTGACCACCAGGGCACACTGTAGACTCATATTGAGCTTACCATCATGTCTTTCAAGTGTTTTTCAATAATTCCCAGAATAACCTTATCCATAATTTTACCAAGCACCAAAGTGTGACTGTGTCCTGATTCGGCTAGGATAGGGTTAATTTTCACCAGCAGTTGGGAGGGAGCCACAGCCAGGCTATTTGACCACGCTGACTGTCATGTCTGGGAGGTCAGGCGATGGGGAGTTCAAGAGCGGCTTTTGTCCTCATCTGTACCCTCGTGCTGTATCCTTGCGGTATATCTCTTGTTTTGTACATTATTATCACTGTCGTTATTGTTGTTGTTCAGTCTGTTGCTCTGTTGTACTGTTGTATTAAATTCTCCTTACCTCAACCCTGGGGTCTGTATTTTACTCCCTGTCCCATCCCTGTCCAAGGGTGGGGGAGGGACAGCGGCAACATGGTCTCAGGTCCTAGCAGGGTCTAAACCACCACAGACTGACAGACCTATAATTACCAGAGTAATCTATCTGGCTCTTCTTGAAAATGGGAATAACATTTACTAGCTTCTAGTCAACTGGGACTTCTCCAGATTCCCAGTACCACTGATAAATAACTGAGAGCTCTCTCGCAATAATATCAGCCACCTCTTTCAGTACCCTGGGATGAATCCCATCAGGCCCCATAGACTTATGTGCATACAGTTGCAGCAGCAAATCCCCTACGAGTTCAAAGTCAACTGGGAACTTATCACTCCCCCAGTTGCAGCCCTCCAACCCAGAGTTCTGGGGGTCCCAGGGCCCATCACTGGTGCTAAAGACATAGGCAAAGAAGGCATTAAATGCGTCTGCTTTATCTTCATCCCTATTGGTAAGATGACCAACCTCATCAGGTATCACAGAATCATCTAGGTTGAAAAAGACCTTGAAGATCATCAAGTTCAACCATCAGCCTAACACTGACAGTCATCGACTATACCATATCCCTGAGAACTATGCCAACATGTCTTTTAAACACCTCCAGGGATGGTGACTCCACCACTGCCCTGGGCAGCACATTCCAGTGTCTAACAACCCATTCTGTGAAGAAATACTTACTAATATCTAATCTAAACCTCCTCTGGTACAACTTGAGGCCATTACCTCTTGTCCTATCACTTGTTACTTCGTTAAAGAGACTCATCCCCACCTTGCCACAACCTCATTTCAGGTAGAGGGTAATGAGGTCCCCCCTCAGCCTCCTCTTCTCTAGACTAAGCAACCCCAGTTCCCTCAGCTGCTCCTCATAAGATGTGTGCTCGAGACCCTTCACAAGCTTCATTGCCCTTCTTTTGACATGCTCAAGTATTTCAATGTCCTTTTTGTAGTGAGAGGACCACTAGAGTAACAGACCAATGTTTTCTTTAGTCCTCCTTTTGCTGTTAACATACTTTAAAAAGCCTTTCTTGTTATCCACCACAGTACTGACCAGCTTCAACTCCAGCTGAGCATTGGCCATATGAATTTTCTCCCTACAGTGCCAAACAGCATCTCTGTAGTCCTCCTTTGTAGCCTGACCTTGCTTCCAAAGTCTATGCACTTTCTTTTTCTGCCTAAATTCCAAAAGGAGATCCCTGTTCAGCCAAGTTGGCCTTCTGCCCCACTTGCTTGATTTCTGACACATAGGAATTGCCTGCCTCTCTTAAAAGATGGCTCTTAAAAAGTGACAAGCATTTATGAACTCCAATACCCTCAAAAGCAGATTCCCAGGGGACCCTACAAACTAGCTCTTTGAACAGCCTCGAGTCTGCTCTCCCAAAATTCAGGGTAGCAGCTCTGCTGACAGTTTTTTCTCATATCACCAAAGATTTTAAACTCAACCATCCAACATGAATCAGCAGTGTGCCCTTCAGCAAAGAAGATCCACTGCATCCCGGGGTGTATTAGAAATAGCACACCTAGCAGGTCCAGGGAAGTGGTCCTTCCTCTCTTTTCAGCACTTGTGAGACTGCATCTGGAATATTGTGTCCACTTTTGGGATCCCCATTACAAGAAATACACAGACCTACTAGAGTGAGTCCAGTGGAGGGCCATCAACTGGTCAGGCAGCTGGAGAACTTGACACCCAACATGAGACAAAGAATAGAATCATAGAATCATTTTGGTTGGAAAAGACCTTTAAGATCATTGAGTCCAACCACTAACCTAGTGCTGTCAAGTCCACTACTAAACCATGTCCCTAAGTGCCAAGTCTACACATCTTTTAAATGCCTCCAGGGATGGGGACTCAACCACTTCCCTGGGCAGCCTGTTCCAATGCTTGGTGACCCTTTCAGTGAAGAAGCCTATCAGAATATCCAATCTAAACCTCCCCTGGGGAACCTTGAGGCCATTTCCTATTGTCCTCTCACTTGCTACTTGGGAGAAGAGACCAACACCCACCTCCTTTCAGGTACTTGTAGAGAGCGATAAGGTCTCCCTTGAGCCTCCTTTTCTTCAGATTAAACAATCCCACTTCCCTCATCCCCTCCTTATAAGACCCTTCACCAGCTTTGTTGCTCTTCTTTGGACATGTTCCAGCACCTCAGTGTCTTGCTTGTGGCGAGGGGCTCAAAACTGAACACAGTATTCAAAGTGCGATCTCACCAGTGCCGAGTAGAAAGGGACGACCACTTCCCTAGTCCTGCTGGCTACACTGTTTCTGATACAAGCCAGGATGCTATTGGCCTTCTTGGCCACCTAAGCACACTGCTGGCTCATATTCAGTTGACTGTCAACCAACACACCCAGGTCCTTTTCCATCAGGCAGCTTTCCAACCACTCTTCCCCAAGCCTGTAACATTGCATGGAGTTGCTGTGAACCAAGAGCAGTACCCAGCACTTAGCCTTGTTGAACTTCATACAATTGGCCTCAGCCCATCGATCCAGCCTGTCCAGACCCCTCTGTAGCACCTTCCTACCCTCAAGCAGATCAACACTTCTACCCAACTTGGTGTCATCTGCAAACTTACTGAGGGTGCACTCGATCCCTATGTCCAGATCATTAATAAAGATATTAAAGAGAACTGGCCCCAAAACTGAGCCCTGGGGAACACCACTTGTGACTGGCCGCCAACTGGATTTAACTCTGTTCACTGTAACTCTTTGGACCTAACCATCCAGCCAGATATTTACCCAGTGAAGAGTACACCCATCCAAGCCATGAGCAGCCAGTTCCTCCAGGAGAATGCTGTGGGAAACAGTGTCAGAGGCTTTACTAAAGTCTAGGGACACAACATCCACAGCCTTTCCCTCATCCACTAAGTGGGTCACCTTGTCATAGAAGGAGATCAGGTTAGTCAAGCAGGACCTGCCTTTCATAAACCCATGCTTACTAGGCCTGATCACCTTGTTGCCCTGTAGGTGCCGTGTGATGGCACTCAGGATGATCTGCTACATCAACTCTCCCAGCATCAAGGTCAGACTGACAGGCCTGTAGTTCCCTGGATCCTCCTTCCAGCCCTTCTTGTAGACGTTAACCTCCAGTCCACTGGGATCTCCCTGGTTAGCCAGGATGGCTGATAACTGATGGAAAGTGGCTTGGTGAGCACTTGTGCCGGCTCCCTCAGTACCCTTGGCTGGATCCCATCTGGCCCCCGTGTGTGTCTAAGTGGTGTAGCAGGTCACTAACCATTTCCCCCTGGATTATGGGGGCTTCATTCTGCTCCCTGTCCCTGTCTTCCAGCTCAGGGGGCTGGGTACCCCAAGAACAACTGGCCTTCCTATTAAAGACTGAGGCAAAGAAGGCATTAAGTGCCTCAGCCTTTTCTTCATCCTTTGTCACTAAGTTTCCTCCTGCATCCAATTAAGGACGGAGATTCTCCTTAGCCCATTCTTTCGTTGTGAATGTATTTATAGAAACATTTTTTCTTGTCTTTTATGGCTGTAGCCAGATTAAGTTCTAGTTGGGCTTTGGCCCTTCTAATTTTCTCCCTGCATAGCCTCACAACATCCTTAAAGTCCTCCTGAATGGTCCGCCTCTTCTTCCAAAGGCAATAATGTCTCTTATTTTTCCCGTGTTACAGCCAAAGCTCTCTGTTCGGCCAGGCCGGTCTTCTTCCCCACCAGCTCGTCTTTTGGCACAGAAGGACGACCTGCTCCTGTGCCTTTAAGATTTCCTTCTTGAAGAATGTCCAGCCTTCCTGGACCACTTTGCCTTTCAGGACTGCCTCCCAAGGGACTCTGTCCACCAGTCTCCTAAACAGGCCAAAGTCTGCGGTAGTCTGTGGAATTTGGGGAATGACGACAGCCTTGCTCTGTGTACAACACAACTCTAAAGAATGACCTTGCTAAATCTTGTGTAACCTGGGGGAGTGACAGCTTGCTTGTCTTATCACAGGATACAGCTGAGTAGGGGGCTCTGTGGAGGTGGGGGCCTCCAGCTCTGGCCAACAAGATACAAGAATCTTGTGTAGTTCTTTGTCTCCTCGAAGGCTAACATGTCCAATGAGCGACCTTTGCCTCATTACCTGCGAAATGCATATCAAAGTTGACACCCCTAAATATGCTAATGAAGATTAGAGAGATCATACTATACATATATGACTATAGCACTTGTCTCTCCACCCAAATCATGCTACACATCACCTAGGGGAGGGAGCCTCATAGTTCAGGGGATAAAAGATGGAGAAAAGGATCATTAAACAGGGAGAGAAGTAACCTCGTAGCCAGGAGAGAAGTACTGTCAGACACATTTGATGGGCTGTGTCTCTTCCTCCACCCCAGGCAGAGATGCCTCTCTGGGTAAGAATCGCGCCTTTCACCTTATGGGTGAAAGTATCCCCAGGTGTATTTTGTATTATTATTGCTAGCAGTATTAACATTGATTAGTAGCACTATTGTAGTTTAGCAGATTTATCAATGGCTATTCCAAACTTGTTATATCTGTTGCTTTAATAAACCACCTATTTTGTAACTTGGTGCATCTGTCTCACGGCGGTTCTCGGGGGAGAACAGTGGAACAGACCCATGGTGATAGGTGGCTGCATACACACATATCTATCTCACTCCAAATTCGTTTCTTGTGACAAAGTCCAAGGTGGCAGTTCTACTAACCCTCCTCCTTGCTTCTCTGAGAAGCGAAAACTATCATTTCATGATCGCTATGCCCAAGACGACCTCCAACCATCACATCACCCACAAGTCCTTCTCTGTTCACGAACAGGTCCAGCAGGGTACCTTTCTAGTTGGCTCACTCACCACCTGTGTCAGGAAGTTAGCTTCCACACACTCCAGGAACCTCCTAGACTGTTTTCTCTCTGCTGTATTGTATTTCCAGCAGACAACTGATAAGTTGAATTCTTACCAGTACTAGCAATCATGAGACTTCTCCCGTCTCCTTATGGAATATTTCATCTGCCTCTTCATCCTGGTTGGGTGGTCTATAACAGATTCCCACCATGATATCTGCCTTATTGGCCTTCCCCTTGATTCTTACCCATAAACGCTCAACCCTTTCATCAGAATCATCAAGTTCTAGGCAATCAAAACACTCCCTAACATACAGGGCTACCCCACTGCCTCTCCTTCCTTGCCTATCTCTTCTGAAAAGTTTATAGCCATCCATTGCAACACTCCAGTTCTGTGAGTCATCCCACCATGTTTCCAAGATGGCAACTATATCATAGTTTTCCAGCTGCACAATGGCTTCCAACTCCTCCTGTTTGTTGTTCATGCCACTTGCATTGGTGTAGATGCACTTCAGCTGGGCCACTGATCCTGCCAATGATAATGAAGCCCTCATTCCTACTTAAGAATTCTGAGATGCTTCCATGGTTTCTAACTCATCAATAACCCTTGCGTCTTTGCTGTCTCATGGATTTCTATCCCCTACCTCCAATGACATGGCAGATTGAAGGACCTCACTAGGATACTGTCCCTCAAACACTGGTCTGCTACACCCAGGCTTCCCTCTAGTGAGCCTGGTTTTAGCCCCTTCCACCTTCAGATCGAGTTTAAAGCTCTTTGAATGAGCCCTGCTAAAACCTGTGCAAAATTACTTTTCCCCCTTTGAAACAGGTGTACCCTATCTGTCAGACCAACCCATGAAACAGTTTCAACAGTTGCAGTTAAAGCCAAAGTATAACAAATTAACAGCCTTGGTAAGTCTTTTTGTTTTACTGGGTCACCCTTTGAAGAACAGCAACTTGAAAAGAAACAACCAAACCTAGTGATAAAGTGGTTGGTTTCAGTAATATTTTTTTAAACAAATATGTAATTGTCTACAGTTAGCCAGTACTCTGGGCTAAACAGTAGCAGTTGATATATCACCCAGAGCTCACTCCCCAGCAGGGAATGGAAACCAGGTGAAAAAGAGGAAAAAGCCCAGGAGCTAAAGAATGAACAAATTTAACAGAATAACAAAATTGAGGCAATAACCAACATAAAGCATAAATGGTTCTACTCAGCCTGGTTCTCAGTGCTGACAGCAGGAACAGAGCACCACTACCAAGGAACCACAGGGAGAGGGGGAAGAAACCCACCCTCACTGAGCTCCCTCCTTTTATAATGAGCATGATGAGGTGGTATGGGATACACCTGTGAGTCAGCTGCCTTGATTGGAACTCTCAGCTGACTTGGGGCTACTCATGGCCTGTCTGCATGGCTGGCCCATGGGCCTGTGCCTGGGGAACCAGGACACCATTCCACCCCTTAACCCATGCCATCTACATCATGCTCAAGTTCCTGTAGATATTGAGAAATGAAAATAGCAATATTAACAGTCCTTTAGGATGGGGCAAAGCAATGCAATGTTCATCTAGAGCTCTAGTCTGGGATGCTTTGTGCTGTCTAATTCGTGTTGAGAATGCTGGTACTGGGAAAATATTAACAGGCAGCATGATATAACAGTTAGCATCCCACAGTTTTAATTACTGCCTGTTCTCACTGAGAATCAGATCCCCTTGTGGAATGTACTTCACTTGTCCATCCTCCTGCATTATCCACCACATGAACCCAGGTCCTTGAGCAAAGGCAACCCTATGAGAGAGTTTGCCTTGGCTCGAGGCAGGAGTAACCCAGACTGTTTTCCCCAACATATTCAACATATGCACCACTGGGACTGGAGGCCAGCTCAATTGACAGACCCCCTAGAAATAACTAACCAAGTAACTTTCACTAGATGTTGGTTCTAGTTTTAAACTGTGCCATCACCCACTGCTTTGAGTGCGGTCTTCAAGAGCCAATTGCATCGCTCGACTTTACCAGCAGCTGGTGGATGATAAGGGATGTAGTATATGCATTTGTGGTGGTTTAGACCCTGCCGGGACGCGAGACCACATTGCTGCTGCCCCTCCCCCACCCTTGGATGGGGACGAGACAGGGAGTAAAATACAAAACCCGGGGTTGAGATAAGGAAGATCACAAGGGTACAGATCCAGACAAAAGCTACTCCCCACGCCAGGGCACCCGGACATCACGTCAGCATGGTATCGAATAGCCTGGCTGTAGCTCCCAACTGCGGGGAAAAATTAACCCTATCCTAGCCAAACCAGGACATAATCCACCCCTTATTCTATACCAGCTACGTCATGCCCACCAGACATTTAACAATCAACAAGAAACAAACAAACAAAATTACAAAAACACAATATAACTCACCATATATTCTCACCCAAAATCAAGTCCCCTTGTGGTACACATCGGACCTCTCCATCCTCCTGCATCACCCACCAGGAGCACCTGGGTCCTTAAGCAAAAGCAATCCCGTGGATGGGTTTGCCTTTGCCTGGCACAGGACTAACACAGACCATTTTCCCCAATACTTTCCTCATGAGCACTACAGGGACTTTATCCATGTCTACTGTACATGGAAGTTTCGACTGAGCCAGGCCAGCTCTATTGGCAGGTCGTCTTGTGTTGACTAACCAGGTGGCCTTTGCCAGATGTGTGTCCCAGTGTTTGAAGGTTCCACCTCCCATTGCTTTGAATGTAGTTTATAGCAGTCCATTATAGCATTCAATTTTTCCAGAGGATGGTGCGTGGAAAGGGATGTGGTAGACCCACTCGATGCCATGTTCTTCTGCCCAGGTGTCTATGAGGTTGTTTCGGAAGTCAGTCCCGTTGCCTGACTCAATTCTCTCTGGGGTGCCATGTTGCCACAGGACTTGCTTCTCAAGGCCCAGGATGGTGTTCCAGGTGGTGGCACGGGGCACTGGATACGTTTTCAGCCATCCAGTGGTTGCTTCCACCATTGTGAGCATGTGGCACTTCCCTTGATGGGTCTGTGGCAGTGTGATGTAGTTGATCATCCAGGCCTCTCCGTATTTATATTTCAGCCATTGTTCCCCATTCCGCTGGGGCTTTACCCGCTTGGCTTGTTTGATTGCAGCACACATTTCACATTCGTGGATGACCTCTGTGATGGCATCAATGGTTAGGTCCACCCCTCGGTCTCGAGCCCTTCTGTATATTGCATCTCTACCTTGGTGGCCCGAGGTCTCATGGGCCCACTGGGCTATGAACAATTCACCTTTACACTGCCAGTCCAAATCCACCTGAGCCACTCTGATCTTCGCAGCCTTGTCCATCTGCTGGTTGTTTTGATGTTCATCAGTGGCATGACTTCTGCATACGTGGGCATCCACATGGCGCACCTTCACAACTAGGTTCTCCACCCGAGCTGCAATATCCTGCCGTACTTCAGCGGCCCAGATGGGTTTACCTCTGCGTTGCCCGCTGCTCTGTTTCCACTGCTGCAACCACCCCCACAGGGCATTGGCCACCACGCACGAGTCAGTGCACAGATAGAGCTGCAGCCACTTCTCTCGCTCAGCAATATCCAAAGCCAGCTGGGTGGCTTTCACCTCTGCCAACTGGCTCGATTCACCTTGCCCCTCAGCAGCTTCAGCAACTCGTCGTGTGGGACACCACACAGTAGCCTTCCATCACTGATATTTTTCCACAGTGTGACAAGACCCATCAGCGCATATCGCTTCTCCTCATCTGGCAGCTCGTTATATGGTGGGGCCTCCTCAGCACGTGTCACCTCCTGCTCTGGTGACATCCCAGAAACTTTGCTCTCTGTCCAGTTTGTGATCCCCTCCAATATTCCTGGGCAGCTGGGGTTCCCTATTCGAGCCCACTGTGTTATCAACGCACCCCATTTACTCCACATGGCATCTGTTGCATGATGTGTAGAGGAAGCCCCTTCTTTGAACATCCAGCCCAGCACCAGCAGTCGGGGTGCCAGAAGGAGCTGTGTTTCAGTGCTGACCTCTTCTGAGGCAGGTCGAACTCCTTTGTATGCTGCCAGTATCACCTTTTCAGTTGGTGTATAGTTAGCTTCAGAGCCTTTGTATCCCCGGCTCCAAAAGCCTAGAGGTCAGCCTCAGGTTTCCCCGAGTGCTCTCTGCCAGAGGCTCCAGGTAGTACTATTCTTTCTGACTGCGGTGTACAGCATGTTTTTAAACTCTTGGCTGCCCCGACTGGCCCAAGGGCTACTGCCTGAGCAATCTCCCGTTTAATTTGTTCAGAAGCTTGCTGTTGCTCAGGGTCCCATTCAAAAACATTCTTCTTACGGGTCACGTGGTAGAGAGGGCTCACAATCAGGCTGTAGTTTGGGATGTGCATCCTCCAGAACCCCACAGTGCCCAGGAAAGACTGAGTCTCCTTTTTACTGGTTGGTGGGGACATGGCTGCTATCTTTTTTATCACCTCCTTTGGGATGTGGCGACACCCATCTTGCCATTTTTTTCCTAGGAATTGAATCTCCTTCGCAGGCCCCTTAACTTTCCTTCGTTTGATGGCGAAACTGGCCTTCAGGAGGATTTCAATTATCTTCTTTCCTTCTTCAAAGACTTCTTCAGCTGTGTCCCCCCATACAATGATGTCGTCAATGTACGGCTGGTGTTCTGGATCCCCACCTTTCTCCAGTGCTGTATGGACCAGTCCATGACAAATGGTGGAGCTGTGATTCCAACCCTGGGGCAATCGACTCCAGGTGTACTGGATGCCCCTCCAAGTGAACGCGAACTGTGGCCTGCTCTTTGGTGCTACCGGAATGGAGAAAAACGCGTTAGCAATGTCAGTCATGGCGTACCACTTGGCTACCTTTGACTCCAGTTCATATTGGAGCTCTAGCATGTCCGGCACTGCAGCACTCATCGCTGGCCTAACTTCATTCAGGTCACGATTGTCCACAGTTAGTCTCCATTCCCCATTGGACTTTCTCTCTGGATGTAGAGGGCTGATGAAGGGTGAATGAGTTTTGCTAATCACCTTCTGGCTTTCTAGTTGACGGATCAGCTGATGGATGGGGACCAAGGAATCTCGGTTGTTATGGTACTGCCGCCGGTGCACCTTCTTGGTAGCAGTTGGCACCTCCTGCTCTTTAACCTTCAGCAACCACACCACTGAAGGGTTTTCTGAAAGGCCGGGTAAAGTGGACAATTTCTTCCAGGGTGGCTATACCAAAAGCCCACCGGTACCCTTTTGGGTCTTTAAAGCACCCTCTCCTGAGATAGTCTATGCCCAGGATGCACGGGGCGTCTGGACCAGTCACAATGGGTGTTTATGCCAGGTCTTCCCAGTTAGGCTCACTTCAGCTTCCAATAGGGTCAGCTGTTGGGATCCCCCTGCCACTCCGGAGATACAGATGGGTTCAACCCCACTATAGCTTGATGGCATCAGGGTGCACTGTGTGCCAGTATCTACCAAGGCCTTATATTCTTGTGGGTCTGATGCGCCAGGTCATCGGATCCACACCATCCAGGAAATCTGATTATCCCTTTCCTCCACCTGGCTGGAGGCAGGGTCCCTCTAATCCTGCTCAGCATCACTCACTTGTTCTAAGAATGACTCTTGTTGTAGGAAAGGCTCAGAGGTCCCCTCAAGAGGGTCAGGCATAACACTGGCCATTCTATTCTGTCTGGGGGATTTCCGACTGGAGAGTGGAATGACAGTTTTTTGGACAACTCCCCTTTCAGCTGCTGTACACGTGCAGCTAGGGTGGAAGTGGGTTTTCCATCCTACCTCCTCATGTCTTCTCCATGGTCACAGAGGCAGAACCACAGGGTACCCCGTGGTGTGTACCTTCCACTGTCTTTCTCTTGGGTGGGGAAGTGTCTGCTTCTAACAGCCGAGACATCAGCCCGTGCAGCTGGAGTATAGGACATGTTCTCTTCCATTCTCTGGAGCCTCTGAGAAAGTTCCCTCACAGCTGAAACACAGGCATGCTGAGTGCAAGGGAGACTTCCTTCATATTTTCGGAGCTGGCCAGCCACTTCATTCACTCCAAGACACCAATCCCAATGCATTGGCATATGATGACGGTGCGCTTCACAGGAACTTCCGCCACATGGAGGGTGTGCAGTGGGCCTTATCTGGATCCATGGGTGATCGCTCATCATTCAGATAACCATAAAACGTAACCAACACAGCTAATTCCCTGAGATACTGAATACCTCTCTCCATGTTCGTCCACTTGTTTAACTGGCATAGGATATCATCCTTGAAGTGGTACCTTTCCCTTACACTTAACAGGAGTCACCTCCAAAGGCTTGAGCCTTTTTTTCCATTTTTTAGGCACCCCCCATAGGGGCATTGGCCACCATCCATGAGTCAGTGTACAGAAAAATTATTGGCCATTTCTCCCGCTCAGCAATATCTAAAGCCAGCTGGATGGCCTTTACTTCTGCAAACTGACTTGATTCACCTTCACCCTCAGCTGCTTCTGCAACCCGTCGTGTAGGATTCCACACAGCAGCTTTCCACCTACACTGTTCTCCTACAAGATGACAGGATCCATCGGTGAACAAAGCATACTGCTTCTCGTTTCCTGGTAGTTCATTGTATGGGGGGGCCTCTTCAGCACACAGCACCTTTTCTCCTGGTGGCACTCCAAAATCATTGCCTTCTGGCCACTCCATGATTACTTCCAGAATACCCAGGTGGTTGAGATTTCCTATTCTAGTCCGCTGTGTGATCAGTGCAACCCACTTACTCCACATCACATCAGCTGCATGGTGTGTGTATGGAGTCATCCCTCTAAATATCCAGTTCAGCACTGACAATCCTGGTGCCAGGAGGAGCTGTGCTTCAGTGCCAACTACTTCCAAAGTGGCATGAACTCCTTCATACGCTGCCTGTATTTCTTTTTCAGTGGGAGTGTATCAGGCTTCTGATCCTCTTTATCCTCAGCTCCAACACCCTAAGGGGCGACCTCAAGTTTCCCCTGGTGCCTTTTGCCAGAGGCTCCAGGTAGGGCCATTCTCACCAGCTGTAGTGTAGAGTATGTTCTTAACATCTGGACCCATCCGGACAGGCCCCAAGGGCTACTGCATGGACAACTTCCTGCTTAATTTGTTCAAAGGCCTGTTGTTGCTCAGGGCTCCATTTGAAGTCATACGTTTTCCACATCACTTCATGTAGAGGGCTCACAATGACTGTAGCCTGGGATGTGCATTCGCCAGAAACCCACACCACCTAAGAAAACATTTGTCTCCAGATCACCTATTGTTGGTGCCTCATAATCTTCCCTGCTCAATAACGCCAACATATTGGCATAAGCTGGCGGTGCGCTCAACACCCACTTGTGCCACATGGGTCCAGTAACTCTAAGTGCATCTGGACCCACTCGTGTCAGATGGTCATTCACAGTAGCGAAAATCAGCTCCCGCATGGCTATTTCTCTTAGATACTGCACACCTCTGTCAATGGTCATCCACCTGTTTGGCCTGTACACAGCAACATCTTGATAGGGGTACCTGTTTTTCACACTCAGTAAGAGTCGCCTCCAAAAACTGAGGGGCCGTACTTCTTTTGAGAGACCTTTATCAATGCTCATGTCCCTTGCTATCTGACCCAGCTGCTTAGCTTCATTGCCTTCCAGTTCGACACCCTCAACTCCGTTATCCCAGCACCGAAGCAGCCAAGAAGCCAGGGGCTCACCTTCATTACAACTGCAATCTTTGCGGATGTCCTGCAACTCACTAAGCAGCAACGACCAAGTACTGACTTCCTCTCGACCTGCTCTTCTTGTATATTGCCTCTTATATACAGGAGCAGTTGGCACTGGCTGAGTATGCCAGGCAGCTGCACCATCCACTACCAGGATCTGACTAACTGCAGTAAATCCTGCGGGGGCTGAGCTGACAGTAGGGCCCGTGGCAGAAGATGTAGCAGCCACAGAGCACCCAACTCTATGCCATGGTTTCATTCTTAGCAGGACAAGAAACTGGAAAATATTCAAAACCCAAGGTAATACACGTTGAACTGTTGAGGCATCCCAAGAGTGTACCAGAGTCATGGTGCCCATCACCAGGTCCCAGAGATCAGAAATGGGTGTAACTACAAGTGAATTCATCACACCATAGCCTAACACCAAAACACATACCAGGGCAACACCTCTAAGCCTATGGCCAAAAGCAATAAACTGCACCAATCCGAACAGCAACAGCAGTAAGACCATCCCTTACTCAGACAGCGATTCCAACACCAGATACCCAAGGAATCCCCCGAGGGACCATCCTCTCCACATCACCATAATGAGAGGGTAAGTTATCCCGTGAGATTTATTTAAACTTCAGCTCAGGGTTTCAAACACACATTGGGCACCAAATAAACTGTCTATGGTTAGCCAGTACTCCAGGCTAAACCATAAGTTGGTATATCACCCAGGGCTCCCTCCCCAGCTGGGAAGGGAAATCAAGTAAAAAAGAGGATAAAAGCCCCTGAGCTGAAGTATGAACAGATTTAATAGACTAACAAAATTGAGGCAATAACCAACATAAAGCATAAATGGTTCTGCTCATCCTGGTTCTCAATGCTGACAGCAGGAACAGAGCACCATCAACAAGGAGCCTCAGGTAGAACAGGAAGCACCTCATTTTCACTGAGCTCCCTCCTTTTATAATGAGCATGACTAGGTGGTATGGGATACACCTGTGAGTCAGCTGATCTGAGTGGAACTCTCAGCTGACTTGGGGCTACTCATGGCCTGCCTGCATGGCTGGCCTATGGGTCTGTGCCTGGGGAACCAAGACACCAACGAACAAAAGAAAACTAAGAGAGTGTATCAAGAAGGTAAAAAGTTTAAAACAGATGGGAAACCAACTGTTTCCTGTACTTAAGTGGTTAAAAGCTGAGAGAATTAAAGGTTAAGCAAGCACATATGAAATTTTCAAAAGTGATAGTGAATAGTAAGATATTATGATGAAACCAGAATAGAAATGGATATACACAAGAACCCCGCATTGTGCCTGACTTGTACAAATAGCAGAACTCAATGTATTTGTACCCTTATATCTTTTAGAGATAAACAATTTCTAACCACTAATTGGAACAGGAGTCTTTCTGCAATGTGTAGCTCTACCAGTAGAGTGGGAAGATGGAACTTGATAATTTCCTCCCGTGCAAGAATGTAAAACCAACACTACTGTGACTATAATTGGTAATTGCACTTCTCAAGACTCAGCATTCTCACAGGCAGATTTGAAAAATGAAAAACTTGTCTAAATATGAATGGGTAGTACCTGGCTCTGAGACTGGGGGATACCTAAATAACATCCCTCAAAGCTAAGCAGAATTAGAGACACAAATCACAAAACTGTTAAGAGACCTAGATACACATTGAGAGGTAGGGATCCAAGTGTTACATCAGCATGGGTGTGACCATGCTCCTGACCCCTGGTAATATGGTTATCATAACCCATGCCATTTTCTCAGGCAAACAGCCATAATATGTAAGCGTGATGCAAGTAACCTCCCATAGAGTTTTAGAGCAATGGGTGGAATGTATCCTGGCCTATGGAGCTTATACCACTCGAGTAGTTAGGCTGATATCAGAGGCCCACAGCTTGGCCTTCAATGTGTTGCTATGTAGTTGTTAGGGATGTAACTTTTGTTAGATAAGGCACAATTAAGTGGATGCTATGAAAAAGAAAAAAAAGTGTAAATGGCAGAAATAGCAGAACTAAACTTATGCAACAATATTTGCTTGGTGACTTGCTACACCAATCAACAATTAACAGTTTGGATAATGATCCACCAAACAGTAAAGATGAAACAATCTGGAAGATGCTTTCCACCTCATAAAACTCATCCACCTCAGCCCAAAAGAGAACCACATATCTCTACCTTTAGGGACACATGATCATGGAGGATCTCAGGGATGCCTGGAACCAACCTCACATAGCTGGAACCACAACACTCAACACCCTACTCCTCCTGACTACTGCCAACTGCCAGTCCTGTCAGTGAGGAAAAGGGAAGTAAAGACAATCAGTTTTCTCTAACTTTGTAGTGTTCTTCAGATCGTTAATCAATCTTTTACAGAGGCAATAAATATTCAAACTACTTCACATGGATCCAATTACTGTGCTGTAATTGAAGTGTGCGTTTAGTCTATCCTGACCTAAACCATGACAATGTCCGATTGGCTTAAGAGCTCTTTAACTCGGTCTTCCTCTACTCTGGGCAATACTTCACTCTTCAAGATCCTGTCACTAGGCTCAGGGACCTGAGAGACCTGAGGGCAAAGTTTACCAGTGAAAACAGACAAAAAAGGTATTGATTACCTCAGCCTTTTCCATGTCCTTGGTCACTAGGTCCCCTGTCCCATTGAAATGTGGGACCACATTTTCCCAAGCTACCCTTTTGCTGCCCACATACCTGAAGAAGTCCTTGTTACCCTTCACATCCCTCACTAGTTCTAGTTCCAGCTGGGCTCTGGATTTCCAAATACCATCTCTGCTCACTTTGGCAATCATAGAAACATAGAATCATAGAACCATTATGGTTGGAAGGGACCTCCAGGGTCATAAAGTCCAACCTTTATCCCATCATATTCCTAACCATTAGACCATTAGACCATGGCTGCAAGTGCCTCATCAACCCGTTTTTTGAACACCACCAGGGATGGTGACTCCACCACCTAACTGGGAAGCCTATTCCAGTGCCTAACCACCCTCTCAGTAAAGAACTTCTAAATATCCAACCTAAACTTCCCCTGATGTAACTTGAGGCCATTTCCTCTCGTCCTGTCATTAGCAATTTGGGAGAAGAGACCAACACCAGCCTCACTACAACCTCCTTTTAGGTAGTTGTAGAGGGCAATAAGGTCTCCTCTCAGTCTCCTCTTCTCCAGGCTAAATAACCCCAGTTCCCTCAGCCGGTCTCCATAAGGCTTGTTTTCCAGACCTCTCACCAGCCTCGTTGCCCTTCTCTGGACTCTCTCCAGCACCTCAATGTCCTTCCCATACTGCGGTGCCCAGAACTGGACACAGTACTCAAGGTGCGGTCTCACGAGTGCCGAGTACAGGGGCACGATTACCTCCCTTCTCCTGCTGGTCACACCGTTTCTGATACAGGCCAGGATGCCGTTGGCCTTCTTGGCCACCTGGGCACACTGCTGGCTCATGTTCAGTCGGCTGTCAATCAACACCCCCAGGTCCTTTTCTGCCAGGCTGCTTTCTAGCCACTCTTCCCCAAGCCTGTAGCGCTGCATGGGGTTGTGGCCGAAGTGCATGACCTGGCACGTACCCTTGTTAAACCTCATGCAATTGGCCTCAGCCCATCGCTCCAGCCTGTCCAAATCCCACTGCAGAGCCTCCCTACCCTCAGGCAGATCGACACTCCCACTCAACTTCGTGTCATCTGCAAATTTACTGAGGGTGCATTCGATCCCCTCATCCAGGTCATCAATAAAGACATTAAACAAGACTGGCCCCAAGACCGAGCCCTGAGGGACACCACTTGTGACTGGTCTCCATCTGGATTTAACCCCATTCACCACAACTCTCTGGGCTCGGCCATCCAGCCAGTTTTTAACCCAGTGAAGAGTCCACCTGTCTAGACCATGAGCCGCCAGCTTCTGCAGCAGAATGCTGTGGGAGACAGTGTCAAATGCCTTCCTGAAATCCAGGAAGACAACATCCACCGCTTTTCCCTCATCCGCTAGGCAGGTCACCTGATCATAGAAGGAAATCAGGTTGGATAAACAGGACTTGCCCTTCATGAACCCATGCTGGGTAGACCTGATGCCCCTGTTGTCCTGCACTTGCCGCATCATCTCCCCCAAGATGAACCTTTCCATAATCTTCCCTGGCACCGAGGTCAGGCTGAGAGGCCTGTAGTTCCCCGGATCCTCCTTCCTGCCCTTCTTGTAGGTGGGCGTCACACTGGCAAGTGTCCAGTCATCCGGGACCTCACCCTATAACCAGGACTGCTGATAGATGATGGAGAGAGGCTTGGCAAGTTCCTCGGCCAGCTCCCTCAGCACTCTCGGGTGGATCTCATCCGGCCCCATAGACTTATGGGTGTCTAATTGGCTCAGCAGGTCCTTTACTACTATTTCCTGGATTACGAGGGGATTATTCTGATCTCCATCCCAATCTTCCAGCTCAGGGAATTGAATACCATGAGGAGAACTGGTCTGGCCGTTAAAGACCGAAGCAAAGAAGGCATTAAGGACCTCAGCCTTTTCCTCGTCCTTGGTAACAATGTTCCCTTTTGCATCCAATAAGGGATGGAGATTCTCTCTGCATCTTTTTTTATTGTTAATATATTTATAAAAACCCTTCTTATTATCTCTTGCAGCAGTGGCCAGGCTGAGTTCTAGCTGAGCTTTTGCCTCCCTAATATTCTTCCTACACAGCCTAACTAAATCCTTATACTCCTCCCGAGTAGCCTGCCCCTTCTTCCAAAGGTGGTAGACTCTCTTCTTTCTCCTAAGTCCCAGCAGGAGCTCCCTGTTCAACCATGCCGTTCGCTTTCCCCACCAGTTTGTCTTACGACACATGGGGACAGCCTGCTCCTGCATCTCTAACAGTTTCTTCTTGAAAAGAGTCCATCCTTCCTGAATCCCTTTGCCCTCTAGGACTGTTCCCCAAGGGACTTTCTCAGCCAGTGTTTTAAACAGGTTGAAGTCTGCCCTTTGGAAGTCCATGGTGAGAGTTTTGCTGCCCCCCCTCCTAACTTGGCTAAGGATCTAGAACTGTATCATTTCATGATCGCTCAGCCCAAGACAACCTCTGACAACCACATCGCCTACCAGTCCTTCCCTGTTTGTGAATAACAGGTCTAACAAGGCACCTTCTCTGGTGGGCTCACTTATCAGCTGAGTCAAGAAGTTATCTTCCACGCACTCTAGGAACTTCTTGGATTGTTTTCTCTCTGCTGTGTTATATTTCCTGCAGATGTCTGGTAAGTTGAAGTCCCCCACAAGAACAAGGGCCTGCGACTTTGCAGCTTCAGCCAGTTGCCTACCGAACAGTTCATCGACCTCTTCGTCTTGGTCAGGTGGCCTGTAGTAGACTCCCAGCAGGCTATCTGCTTCGTTCGCCTTCCTCAACTTTATCCATAAACATTCGACTGGCTCATCACGCTTATCAATCTCTATACAGTCTAAACACTCCCTAATATAGAGTGCCACCCCACCGCCCTTTCTACCCTGCCTATTCCTCCTGTAGAGCTTGTAGCCATCCATTGCAGCACTCCATTCATGAGAGTCATCCCACCATGTTTCCGTGATGGCAACTACATCATAGTTGTCATGCTGAACGATGGCTTCCAGCTCCTCCTGTTTATTGCCCATGCTGCGTGCATTAGTGTAGAAGCACTTGATCCGGGCTGACGACTTCCTTACCAACTGTGGTCTGCCACCTTTGGGTTCAACTCTAGCCGGCCCAGTTTTATCCCCTTCCCCCTTCAAAGCTAGTTTAAAGCTCTTTCAATGAGGCCAGCCAGCTCATTTGCTAGGATTCTTTTTCCCCTCTGAGACAGATTAGCTCCACCTGCCACTAGCAGACCCCGCGTAGTATAAAGCTACCCATGTGAGAAAAACCCAAAATTTTGTCTGTGGCACCAGTCTCTTGGCCGCTTGTTTATCAGGTGGATCTTCCTCCCTCTATCAGTATTCCTCTCTTCCACCAAAGGAATTGAGGAGAACACCACCTGGGCTCCCGATCCCTCAAGTGATCTCCCCATGGCCCTGAAGTCTTTTTTAATTGTCTTCAGGTTCCTCTCAGAAACCTCATCACTACCGACTTGGATAACTAATAGTGGGTAGCAGTCCGTAGGCTGGATGAGACTAGGGAGTTTCTTAGTGATATCCCTATCCTAATGGCCCCAGGGAGGCAGCAGACTTCCCTGTGGAGTGGATCCGGCCGGCTTATGGGGGCTTCTGTTCCTCTCAGAAGGGAGTCACCAACTACAATTACCCTTCTTTTCTTCTTGTTAGAGCTGGTCCTAACTCGTGGGGGAGACCGACTTACCTTGGGTGACTCCTCTGATGGACCCTCGTCTCCATTTTGGTCTGTTTGCCCCTCTATTTGCCCCTCCATTTTGAGAGCCCCATACCTGTTCTTCAAGGGTAGCTGGGAAGGGGATGGAGGCCAAGGGGGGGTTCGCCTGCCTCACTGGGCAGGGACCCGTTTCCATTCCCCCTCGTCTCTTAGGTCCTCTTCCTGTACCCGATGGCAAGGGAGGAGGGGATCCTCTCTCTCTAGGGGAGCCTCTACCCACTGCCCTGTCCTCAAAGATGGTAGGGACTGACTCCACCAGTTTATCTCCCTCTCACATTCCCTTATTGTCCTCAGCCTTTCCACCTCCTCCTTTAGCTCCATCAGCAGGCTGAGCAGATCATTCACCTGCTCACAGCGCACACAGCCCCCTGTTCCCAGCTGCCTGCACAACTGCATCCTTTCGTGGGAGCTCTGTCTGGGTTCCCACATCCAGTTTGGTCTTCCTCTGCCTGGTGGAGACCATTGTTCTTGCAGTGCTAACTGCCCCCAGGAGCTGATCTCTGCAACAATCAGTTGTTAGCACCTCAGCTTCTCGCTCCCCTCCCCAGTTCACGGCTCCTCAGCGCCTTCTCCACACCCTGCTCGTGGGAACCGCCCCGGGCAAACTGCCATGCCCCCCTCACAGCCCTGCCCCGCTCCTGTTTGCCTGCTTCTGTTCCTCTCTCCCTGGAGCTCGGCTCTCTGCTCAGCTCTCCCATCTCTCAAAACCCCTGAAATTTGCCTTGTTTTGTCCCTGGAACTCGAGCTCTGTTCAACTCTCCTGGCTCTCAAAGCTCCTGAAATTCGCCTTGTTTTATCGCGATTCCCTGCTCTGCTGTGGGACAGCCCGCCCTCGGGCTGTGTCCTCGGCAAATGATGGTTAATGGCAGTCAGACCGTGCCTAAACCCCCGGCCGTGCTTCTGGCTCTGCCCTGCCCGAGCCAGCCGGTCTGAGGGGAGCTCGGCTCTCTGCTGGCTCTCAAAACTCTTGAAACTCACCTTGTTTTATCGCGATTCCCTGCTCTGCTGTGGGACAGCCCGCCTTCGGGCTGTGTCCTCGGCAAATGACGATGTCCCTATATTTGTTCTGGGTAGCCCATCCCCATTTCCATCTTCCCTGTACTTCCCTTTTCGTGTTTAAGCTCATTCAGGACTTACCTGACCAACCTGTCCATCCATGTTGGCCTTCTACCACACTTGTGCAACTTTATGCTCATCAGAATGGACTGTTTTGGTGCTTTGAGGAAGTTGTCCCTGAAGATCAGACAGCTTTCCTGGGAACCTATGTCCTTCAGGGGAGTCCCCATTGGATCCTGCCAAGCTGATCCCTGACTGAGTACTTTAAAGGTGGGATTTCCTTATCAGTTTGCCCGATTTAGTTTAGGGAGAAGTTTTACAATTTGCAACAAAATGTACATTTTGAGAGGATTATTCATTTGAAATTCATTCCCCAAACAACTGAGTTCCACAAAATTAACTTTTTCCTGACTCAGCACAGGCAGATATCCTGATGGGAGTATGTTACAGACCACCCAATTAGGGTGAAGAAGCAAATGAAACATTCTACAAGAGGCTGTAAGAAGTTTCACAGTCACCAGCCCTTGTTCTTGTGGGGAACTTAAATTTACCAAATGTCTGCTGGAAATACAACATAGCAGAGAGGAGACAGTCTAGGAGGTTCCAGGAGTGTGTGTAAGATAACTTCCTGACACAGCTGGTAAGCGAACCTACCAGCAGAGGTGCCTCGCTAGGCCTGCTCTTTACAAACAGAGAAGGACTGGTGGGAGATGTGGTGGTCGGAGGCCGTCTTGGGCATAGAGACCGTGAAATGAGAGTTTTCAATTCTTGGAGAAGCTAAGGGGATGGTCAGCAAAACTGCTGCCTTGGACTTCTGTAGGGCAGACTTTGGCCTGTTCAGGGCACTGGCTGAGAGAGTCCCTTAGGAGACAGTCCTGAAGGGCAAAGGGGTCCAGGAAGGCTGGACATTCTTCAAGAATGAAAACTTAAAGGCACAGGAGAACGCCATCCCCACACGCAGTAAGACAAACTGACAGGGAAGACGACCAGCCTGGCTGAACAGGGAGCTTTTGCTAGAACTCAAGGGGAAAAAAGAGAGTTTATAGCCTTTGGAAGAAGGGACAGGCAACTCAAGAAGAGTACAAGGATGTCGTTAAGTAAGTCATGCAGAAAGAAAATTAGAAAGGCAAAAGCCCACTTGGAACTCAGTTTGGCCTCTGTCATAAAAGTCAACAGAAAATGTTTTTACATATGCATTGACAGCAAAAGGAGGGCCAAGGAAAATCTCCATCCTTTATTGGATGTGGAGGGAAACACTGTGAGGAAGGATGAGGATAAGGCGGAGGTACTAAATGCCTTCTTTGCCTCAGTCTTTAATAGTCAGACCTGTTATCCTCAGGGTACTCAGACCCCAGAGCTGGAAGACAGGAGTGGGGAACAGAGTAAACCCTCCCACAATCCAGGAGGAAGCAATTTCAGACCTGCTACGTCAACTAGACTCTCACAAATCTATGGGGCCAGATGGCATTCAGCCAAGAGTGCTGAGGGAGCTGGCAGAAGAGCTTGCCAAGCCACTCTCCATCATTTACCAGCAGTCCTGGTCAACGGGGGATGTCCCAGATGACTGGAGGCTTGCCAATGTGACACCCATCTACAAGAAGGGCCGGAAGGAGGATTCGGGGAACTACAGGCCTGTCAGCCTGACCTCAGTACCTGGGAAGGTTATGGATCAGATCATCTTGTGGGTAATCACACAGGATGTCCAGGACAACCATGGGATCAGGTCTAGCAGCATGGGTTGATGAAGGTCAGGTCCTGTTTGACTAACCTGATCTCCTCTGATAGGGTGACCCACTTGGTGGATGAGGGGAAAGCTGTGGATGTGGTTTACCTGGACTCAGTAGAGCCTTTGACTCTGTTTCCCACACCATTCTCCTAGAGAAGCTGGCAGCTCATGGCTTAGACAGGTTTACTCTTCACTGGGTTAAAATCTGCCTGGCTGGCCGGGCCCAGAGAGTTGTGGTGAATGAAGTTAAATCCAGCTGTCAGCTGGTCACAAGTGGTGTTCCCCAGGGCTCAGTTTTGAGGCCGGTCTTGTTTAATATCTTTATCAGTTATTTGGATGAGGGGACTGAGTATACCCTTAGTAAGTTTGCAGACAATACCAAGTTGGGCGGGAGTGTTGATCTGCCTGAGGGTAGGAAGGCTCTGCAGAGGGATCTGGACAGGTTGGATCGATGGGCTGAGGCCAATGGTGTGAGATTCAGTAAAGCCAAGTGCTGGATCCTGCACTTTGGCCACAACAACCCCGTGCAACACTCCAAGCTTGGGGAAGAGTGGATGGAAAGATGCGTAGAGGAAAAGGACCTGGGGGTGTTGGTCGACAGCAGACTGAATATGAGCCAGCAGTGTGCCCAGGAAGGCCAATAGCATCCTGGCTTGCATCAGAAATGGTGTGACCAGCAGGAGTAGGGAGGTGATTGTTCCCCTATACTCAGCTCTGGTGAGGCTGCACCTTGAATACTGTGTTTAGTTTCGGGCCCGTCACTACAAGAAGGACACTGAACTGCTGGAGCGTGTCTCCAAAGAAAAGCAACGAAGCTGGTGAAGGGTCTGGAGCACAAGTCTTATGAGGAACGGCTGAGGGAACTGGGAATCTAGAGAAGAGGAGGCTGAGGGGAGACCTCATTGCTCTCTACAACTACCTGAAAGGAGGTTATAGCGAGGCAGGTGTTGGTCTCTTCTCCCAGGTAACTAGTGATACTATGAGGGGTAATGGCCTCAAGTTGTGCCAGGGGTGGTTTAGGTTGGATATTAGGAAAAAAATTTTCACTGAAAGGGTTGTCAGGCATTGGAAGAGGCCGCCCAGGGCAGTGGTGGAGTCCCCATCCCTAGAGGTATTTAAGAAATGTGTAGATGAGGTGCTGAGGGACATGGTTTAGTGGGGAACTGGCAGTGTTAGGTTAATGGTTGGACCTGATGATCTTAGAGGTATCTTCCAACCAAGGGTATTCTGTAATTCTGTGATTAAAAAGGCAATGCTTGAGTGCAGAAGTTAGTAAGTCTGTAGTGGCTTAAGAGGTCATGACAGTTCTGAGTCTGCCAGTCTATCACACACACATATTCGTCCAAGAACTTTGTACTTCTGCATTTGCATTCCCCTTCCCCTTTCTAACTCTGCCCTGCAAGAAATAAAAGTTTCAGGATAGGTGAAAATTAACACTGGAAAATAATTTAAGTTTCCTGTTCCCACTTCGTTTAGGCTTAGGCAACACACATAACTATTAGTAAGTACACTACATATACTTGTTTGAAACTTGGAATGATTTCAAGCTCAGAATTCAAGCTAAAAATCCTAAGAAAGTGAGCATTATGGATAATGCACTGACATTGTTAATCGTTTACCATCCTTATTTCTTGCCTGCCCCAAGGTTGTAGGCTTTCTGCCTGTTATACCATGGACAAAATTAAACTAAACGAATTCAAGATAACTTATTTTAAGATAAAAACAATATGTAGGAAATAATGATAACAGTTATGACAAATTATTGTATATACACTTATTTTGATCATCTACACATTTGGATACTAAGAGAAATTTCCAGAGGTGGTGCATTTATGCCATCTAAACCCAAGTAAATCTATTTTGGAAGAGAACAAATTTTAAATAAGTAAGTGACTCAATAACATGGACCTTGCATTATATATATATATTAAAAAAATCAAAACCAACACATGATATCAAGGTCTTGAGTGTATCAATAGTCATTAATTGACCTGATCAGCCTCGCCTGGGACCTCTACCCCATAACTCCTGCCCATGACCCCAGAAGCTCCATTAAAACTCAGGCCTGGGCCTTTACTTCCTGCTTAAGCTATACTTAGGGACTGCCTGTTTCCATTTTTATTATAGCTGTGCCTGTCTATGAACTAAGAGACTAATTTCCCAGCTAGACTTTGGATCTCGCTCATCACCACAAACTTGTCTGGTGATGTGGACACTCAGTTGATCCCAGCTCCCATCCCAAGGCTTGCCTTTCTTGGGTATTGTGGGATGGGGTTCTAGCTGTAGAGGCCCCTGCTCTCCCAGCCTTGGATCACATGCTTGGATCCCTGATCCTTAGAGCAGTGGTCTCCAAGCTTTTTTGATCACATATCCCTATGAATAAAAAATTTCTGAGCATGCACTCCAAATATATGCATATGTATTTATTTATAATTTGTATACATGTACTACTGTACTTATATATTATGTACATTAAAAAAAATATACAAAAATAGAAATTATAAAAGTATGAGATAAAGACGAAAAGAACAATCTTTCTGCTCTCACTAAAAAATGGCCACTCTCCATCATCTTTGGTAAGTCATGGACAACAGGAGAGGTGCCTGAGGACTGGAGGATAGCAAATGTCACTCCAATCTATAAGAAGGGCAAGAAGGAGGACCCGGGTAACTATAGACCGGTCAGCCTCACCTCCATCCCTGGAAAGGTGATGGAACAGCTTGTTCTTGGCACGATCTCGAGGCACATCAAGGATGAGGGGGTCATTAAGAGCAGTCAACATGGTTTTACCAAGGGTAAGTCATGTTTGACCAACCTTATTGCCTTCTATGAGGAAATAACTAGGTGGATAGATGATGGTAGAGCGGTAGATGTGGTTTATCTTGATTTCAGTAAAGCATTTGACACTGTCTCCCACAGCATCCTTGTAGATAAGCTGATAAAGTATGGGTTTGGTATTCAGGTAATGAGGTGGATTGTGAACTGGCTGAAGGAAAGAAGCCAGAGAGTTGTGATCAATGGGACGGAGTCTAGTTGGAGGCCTGTGACTAGTGGAGTCCCTCAGGGGTCGGTACTGGGACCGGTGTTGTTCAATATCTTCATCAACGACCTGGATGAGGGTACAGAATGTATCCTCAGCAAGTTCGCTGATGACACCAAACTAGGAGGAGTGGCTGACGCACCAGAGGGTTGTGCTGCCATTCAATGAGACCTTGATAGGCTGGAGAGTTGGGCGGGGAGAAACTTAATGAAATTCAACAAGGGCAAGTGTAGAGTTTTGCATCTGGGGAAGAACAACCCCATGTACCAGTACAGGTTGGGGGCTGACCTGCTGGAGAGCAGTGTAGGGGAAAGGGACCTGGGGGTCCTGGTGGACAGGAGGATGACCATGAGCCAGCAATGTGCCCTTGTGGCCAAGAAGGCCAATGGCATCCTGGGGTGTATTAGAAAGGGGGTGGTTAGTAGGTCAAGAGAGGTTCTCCTTCCCCTCTATTCTGCCTTGGTGAGGCCACATCTGGAGTATTGCATCCAGTTCTGGGCCCCCCAGTTCAAGAAGGACAGGGAACTACTTGAGAGAGTCCAGCGCAGAGCCACAAAGATGATTAAGGGAGTGGAACATCTCCCTTATGAGGAAAGGCTGAGGGAGCTGGGTCTCTTTAGCTTGGAGAAGAGGAGACTGAGGGGTGACTTTAATAATGTTTATAAATATGTAAAAGGTGAGTGTCATGAGGATGGAGCCAGGCTCTTCTCAGTGACATCCAATGATAGGACAAGGGGCAATGGGTGCAAGCTGGAACATAGGAGGTTCCGCATAAATGTGAGGAAGAACTTCTTCACAGTGAGGGTAACAGAACACTGGAACAGGCTGCCCAGAGAGGTTGTGGAGTCTCCTTCTCTGGAGACATTCAAAACCTGCCTGGACATGTTCCTGTGTGACCTGACCTAGGTGTTCCTGCTCTGGCAGGGGGATTGGACTCGATGATCTTTTGAGGTCCCTTCCAATCCCTAACATTCTGTGATTCTGTGAAAAAATAAAGTTTTTCAGTGAGAGCAATGCAATTAAGTATACTTCATTATTTTTAAGATACTTGGTTTATCACTGTGACAGAGCGATTCGAAGGTCTAGTTATACGTTCAGTTTATTTCAATACTTGGTTTTAATGGTTATCATAGCTGAAAAAGTTACCTCAGAAAGAGATGTAGATCCAAATGGAAAAAAGTGCACCATTGGCTGTGCTTACTAAATCATGATACTCATTTTTCAGTCTCATCTACCAATTATGTAAAAGTTTCTCCTGAAATTTTGAAAGACAAGGAGCTAACTGCAACATGACTTGCTTAGAAGAATGAACATTATCTGAGGCTATGAGCTTTTACCTCAGGGTTGATGCGACCTGAAGACCCAGCCTAAGCCAGCTCTTACATACTGACAAGAAAACAACCTAAGATTTACCTTTCAAAAATGTCAAGCATATAACCATGGCCAGAACAGCAATTGACCAGAATCCAGTATAACCCACACACACCTGCACAGGACATCAGTTTAGAACAACGAAGATTAACACATCACTGACCATATGTCCACACCATCTACATGGGACAAGCATGTACTCAATCTGCATGGGACAAGTACATATTGAATATGCAAGCAATAGTAACTGATTAGCCCACCTCTTAACAGTAGTAATTTGATTGGTCTACACAACTGTACTGTAACATATATAAACCCTGCTTTCCTCTGTATCGGGGTCCTCGATGCATTAGGCTGGGGCACTGCTATGCACATAGCTAAAATAAGAGAATAAATTCCCTGTGTAATTCTATGCTAAGCATCCTTGCCTCCCTCCTTGGCTGGCAAAGAACTGACTTTTACAGTTGGCACCTCAGAGGGGACACTGCTGACTCACCTGATTCACCATGTTGCTATGCTTCCCTGTGATTCAAAGTCCTCCTGCCAACAAGAAGGTGAACTCACCTTGGAACTTGAATACAGGGGGTAGCAAGTGGAAGAAGTCTTTTGGGGCATTAAAAGAGGCACATTAATGATGGGAGGAGGACTTAGTATAGTGAAGGGGTTGACCTTAGAAGAAATATTAAAGAATTGGCCAAAACCAGACGGAACTCATGGCTTCTTGAGAAAAAGGGCAGTACAATTATGCCAATTAAACTGCCCTGAGGTGACCTCTGTTGGAAATATAGACCAGCAGTGGCCCAAGATGGGTGGTCTGGATGAGGATAGACAGCAGTTTTTGCACCTAGAGTTAGAGGACCAGTTCCCGGGATAGATGGATTATTCGTATATTTGGAATAATTACGCCTGGTGAAAGAAATGCCCCGCTCTGCTAAACTGTATTTACAAACTAAATCCCCTCAATTTTCCCCCAGCCGTAAGGACCCTAAATCTCCCAGTGCACCGGAGATTAAGGCTTCTCTAGAAACAAGTTGTAGTAGTGATGTCAAAATCTTTATGGTAGTAATTTTTAACTACCTTAAGAAACAAAGATAACTAATTGATGTAAAACACCTGGGTATGTGCGGAGACGGGACTTGGAGAAATCAGAAACGACTCAATGTGAGTTATCCAGAAAGCTCGTTTTATTGCGCAGATACATTCACTTATATATCATCCTTTTGTCAAATCATCACGACTAAGCATATCTTATTATCTTTTTCTTAGGTTTTCATTAGACCACTTCTACATCAATCATTAACTTTTAACCTATGCTTCAGCTTCTAATTATCATATTCTCCGCCTTGCCTAAGTGTTAGTTCCCTGTCTTATATAACTTAGTTCCTTGTACTACTCTTCAAGGACAGTATGTCCTTGAAGCCTAATCTTGGCCGCTAGCGCCTGCACAGTAGCCTGTTCATGCACCTGCTCTAACACTCCATGTCCATTACTCACAAGCCAAACTCCCACAGGTATGCAATTCTTGACAAGACAATGGGACAGAAGAAACAGACCTGAAGTCAAGAACCAGAAACTTCAGTGGGCTGATTGCCTGAGAAACTTGGCTATACCTCATGAATCAGCTAAAGATGTGCCCTTTAGGTGAACTTAACTAATTATAATATGTAAACTATTCCTCTAGAAGCTAAAATATCTGTCTCTGCTTGAAGATCCTCACGCACTGGGCTTGAGCAGTAAAATTAAAAGACACTGTCTTTAAATGAAGACAAGGACACTATACACCAATCAGCTTTAAGATAAGGAATTATGAGCACCAGTAAAAAATGATAAATAATGAATAAGTTAACTATGCTAATTTGCAATGTATAAATGAATGGTTTAGTGCTGTGTGTGCTAGTTCTGCAGGAATACCCACTGGCACCCCTTTCTGCACAGAACTGCTAATAAACAGCTAATACCTCAGCTCTGTATGTTATTGGCTTGCACACTGGGTAAACAGTCTCATGAGTTTTGGGACAACATTTTGGCAACCCAGGTGAGACAGCCATAGGCCTTGCCTGGTTTGTCTAGTTAACTCCCAGCAGTGGGAACAGCATGAGCAGATTCTAGCGCGCACCGACCTTTTGATCAGGGACTCTGGATGATCCCTCCTCCACATCGAGGCGGCCAGCAACTCAATGGTGCAACGTCAAACAGAAGTATTAGAAGGGTATGGAGGGAGGTTTACTCTGGAGTGTGGTTGTCGCTCCCTTTAGAAGCCCTTCAGGCATTGTATTCAGTATTTGCTTGTTGGCCTTGGTATTTGTTATTTGTTCGGTATTTGTTGCTTTTACATGTAGACATGTGGCAAAGAAAAGTTCCTTTCACCTTTGCCGACAATAGATCAGAGCTGAGAGTATGAAATCTTTGTTATAAAATGAGTTACACCTTCAACTCCAAGCACCCCTTGTACCCTTTTGGGATGCATTTTGAAAAATTGGAATAAGTTTGGTGGGGACCCTATGATCCTGGTTCCCCAGGAACAGATCCATGGGCCAGTCATGTAGGCAGGCCATGAGTAGCCATGAGTCAGCTGGGAGATCCAATCCAGGCAGCTGACTCACAGGTGTATCCCATACCACTTCATCATGCTCATTATAAAAGGAGGGAGCTCCCCGAGTACAGGTTAAACTGAGACACCTATGACTAAAGATAAAATGAAAAGATATTGTTATCAATGGTGGCCACAATATCAATTGGGAGATGGAGAAAAGTAGCCAGAGAATCACAGAACTGTGCAATAGCCTTGATTGGCATAGACCTCTAAGATCATCAAGTCCTGCAGTTAATGTTGTTTTGTAAAAAATGGTTTCAATGGGATGAATTACTATATGTTGTTGCTTTATGATGTTGAGAAATGATTGTTAGGCCAGAAAGAAATGTTAACTACTTAATGTGCTCTTGAGTGTAGGTGGTGTATTAAAAAGAAGGAGGAAGTGATAATCGTAAAGGTTATGTGAGATGTGGATGAAGTAATAATCATTGTGATTTCCACCCACCCAAGGAAGACATACACTTACTAGTGCTGCTGGCCCCCTCAGGAACAACATTGGAAAACTCATCAATGGGGTCTTCCCCTTCTGGGGATTCAGAAGGAGCAGCAGGTGGTATGGGGAGTGAAAATTTTAGTTCAATATCTAGTAAAACCAGAGCACAGAGTGCTCTATTTCAGGCACTTTTAAGGCAGGCTGTAGAGGGAGATGGATGAATTTTTGTTCATATCCCCTTCCCTACTAGTTATTTATTCAATTAGAAGCAGTCTGCAGGATCTTATCGGGAAAATCCTGAGAAGGTGTACCAGCTATTGGAAACCATTGTATTTACTCATTCCTTAAATTAGGGCCCCAGTGAACACTGTTTTTACTACAAAAGAAAGGAGAATTATATTAGAGGAGGCTAAAAAAAGAATTAGAAGGCAGATATTTTCTGGGAAATCGACATTTATTTGCCTACTAGGCAGCCCGACTGGAATCTGAATGAAGCAGCTAGTTTACAGTGATGTTGAGAATTGTTATTATATGGGGTCAAACGTGATGAAGTAAGACAAGGGGCTAGTGAGGACCCGTCTGCTTTTTACGAGCGCCTTTGTGAAGTGGCTCAAAACTGGAAGAATCTTGATCCAGAATTGGAGGATGTTTAATATGCTGTTAATTGGCCAATCAGCCCCAGACATTAGAAGGAAATTGCAGAAAATTGAAGTAGCAGGGAAAATGAATGTTTCTCAGTTAATAGGAATTGCATGTAAAGTCTGTAATAATTGAGATGGAGATGAAAAGGAAAAATGATGAAAGCAGAAGATTAAGTTGCAAGATACAGCACTGAATGGAAATAACATGAGAGGTAGAGGCAGAGAAATAGGAATGAGAGGAGGCACATCCAGAGGGGGAGGGAACCCAAGGGGGGTTGTTGGTGAAAAACCACCTTTGAGCCCTAATCAGTGTGCCTATTGCAAACAAGAGGGACATTGGAAAAATGCATGTCCTGAGTTAAAGAACCAAGAGAGGACACCAATTTTATAATGCTGGAAGATTCAGATTGAGGAAGACCGGGGGAAAATATCACTGTTTCCCTGGCCAATCCCATAGGTCCAGTTAAACTGGGGAATGAAACTATAATTTGTTTAGTAGATAATCAAGCTACCCATTCTGTGTTATCTAGTCACATAGGTCCACAAAGTGAAAATACAATTCTTACTGTTGGGGCAACTGGAAAGCAAACTGTGAGGTCATTTTTGAAACCAACGGAATGTATAATTGGAAATAAAAAATTAATTCATGAGTTTCTCTGTATGCCAGAATGCCCTTTGCCATTATCGAGATGAGATTTTTTATGTAAACTGAATGCTCAAATAACATTTTCCAAAGATTCTGTGCAGTTACAAATTCCCAAGGACATGGCTTGGAAAAATCCATTTTGTTTAAGTGATGGGACTTCAAGTGTTAGAAGCTTCTGAGAATAATATACCAGATGAAGTGATGAATGCCATAATTTCTTTAGTGTGGATGACAGAAAACCCTGAAAGATCAAAAGGAGTAAGCCCTTTGAAAACTGAGCTAAAACCTGAAGCACAGCCGGTAAGAAAAAAACTATCATCTATCTCATCAAATTAGAAGCACGGAAAGGATTAGACACAACTGGGAAAAGATTACAACTGTGCAGGACAGTGCTTCCACAAGGACTTAAGAACAGTCCCATATTATTTGGTAATGTATTGGCTAAGAAACTGGACCAATGGCAAGGTAGAAACCAGGGTATAACTTTCCTACAGTATGTTGATGATATTTTAATTGGAACTGATAGTAGAGAAGCTTGCATACAGGCAATGACTGACTTACTGAACCTTTTGGGCCTTGCAGGATAACAAGTGTCACAGAAAGAGGCACAAATTGCCAAGGAACAAGTATAGTACCTGGGGTTTGAGATCTCCCAAGGCCAGAGGATGTTGGGAGTTGAGTGAAAAGAAGCCATCTGTAGAACAGCCCCAAAATCAAAGAAGGAACTCAGAGGTTTCCTGGGAATGGTGGGTCGGTGTTGAATATGGATAACAAATTTTGGTCTCTTGACCAAACTTTTGTATTAAGTCATAAAGGGACAAGGAGAGTTCCTAGAATGTAAAATTGGATTCAGCAATATCAAGGAACGATTAATGAGTGTTCCTGCCCTAAAACCAAAGGAAGCAGCAGTAATACACTGCAAAGCTCATCAAAAAGGACCAGTATTCAATAAAACCAAAGATGCAAACTACAGTGGATGTTATCGTGAAGAAATGTCATCTCTGTCGGCAAGATCATGGAGCAGATCCTCCTGAAGGCTTTGCTATGGCACATGGAAAATGTGGAGGTGATTGGTGGCAACCAGCATGGCTTCACCAAGGGAAAATCCTGCCTGACAAATCTGGTGGCCTTCTATGATGGTGTAACAGCATCAATAGACAAGGGAAGAGCAACTGACGTCATCTACCTGGACTTGTGCAAGGCCTTTGACATTGTCCCGCATGAGATCCTGGTCTCCAAGTTGGAAAGATATGGATTTGATGGATGGACCACCCAATGGATATGGAATTGGCTGGAAGGTCGCACTCAAAGAGTTGCGGTCAATGGCTCAATGTCCAAGTGGAGACCGGTGACAAGTGGTGTCCCTCAGGGATCGGTACTGGGACCGGTGCTATTTAACATCTTTGTCGGCAACATGGACAGTGGCACTGAGTGCACCCTCAGCAAGTTTGCTGACGACACCAAGCTGTGTGGTGTGGTCAACTCGCTGGAGGGAAGGGATGCCATTCAGAGGGACCTGTCACCATTGGCTGTCACTAATCACCTCCTTATTTTCCATGTGGCCTAGCACAGTTTCCAGGAGGATCTGCTCCATGATCTTGCCTGGCACAGAGGGGAGACTGTCTGGCCTGTAGTTCCCCAGGTCTTCCTTTTTTCCCTTTTTAGAAGAGGGGGTTATGTTTCCCCTTTTCCAGTCAGCGGGAACTTCATCAGACTGCCACAACTTCTCAAATATGAAGGACAGTGGCTTGGCAACTTAATCTGCCAGTTCCCTCAGGACCCATGGATGCATCTCATCAGGTCCCATGGACTTGTACACCTTCAGGTTCCTTAGATGGTCTTGAACCTGATCTTGTCCTATAGTGGACAAATCTTCATTCTCCCCATCCCTGCCTTTTTCTTCTGTGACTTGGGCAGTGTGGCTTGAGCACTTGTCAGTGAAGACTAAGGCAAAGAAGTCATTGAGTACCTCAGCCTTCTCCATATCCTGGGTAACCTCTCCCGTTTCCTTCTGGAGAGGGCCCACATTTTCCCTAGTCTTCCTTTTATCACTGACATACCTATAGAAGCTTTTCTTGCTGCCCTTGATGTCCCTGGCCAGATTTAATTCTACCAGGGCTTTAGCTTTCCTAACCTGATCCCTGGGTGCTCAGACAAATTCTCTGTATTCATCCCAGGCTAACTGTCCTTTCTTCCACGCTCTGTACACTTCTTTTCTGTGTCTGAGTTTGTCCAGAAGCTCCTTGTTCATCCATACAGGACTCCTGGCATTTTTGCCTGACTTCCTCTTTGTTGGGATGCATCACTCCTGAGCTTGGAGGAGATGATCCTTGAATAGTAACAATCTTTCTTGGGCCTCTCTTCCCTCCAGGGCTTTATCACATGGTACTCTAATAAGCAGATCTCTAAGGAGGCCAAAGTCTTCTCTCCTGAAGCCCAGGATAGCGAGTTTGTTGTGCGCCCTCCTCATTGCCCTAAGGATCTTGAACTCCACCATTTCATGGTCACTGCAGCCGAGGCTGCCCTTGAGCTTCATGTTTCCCATCAGCCCCTCCTTGTTGGTGAGAACAAGGTCCAGCATGGTACCTCTCCTCGTTATCTCCTCTATCACCCCAGAATCCTTTTTTTTTTTTTTAATTACAGTCAAAGCAGTCGTTCCATCAGTGGTTACACTTACACATTTTTTCCACAAAGCATTGTTTTGTACTAAAGAAGTCATTTACCGTTGAGAATATATCTTCTTCAGTGCATCTTTCCTTTAGTGGCTCACAAAAAAGTAGTTCTTGGTATATTTCATTCTTAAAACAGAATCTAACAAATACCATAAGCTGAGACATGTTAGAAACATCTTTACTTTCATTCAACTGCATAGCAAACCTCCCACACTGTGTAATTCATTTTAATACTTGTTTCTTCAAATCTTCATCAGTGCTTTCTATACATCTGCCAATGGTATTTCCTGACAAAGGAACGCATTTTAGTTTGTTGCCATATTGTTTTCCATGTGTTATTTCAGTTATTTTTACCGTGGCAGGAATAACAAGTGTTTCCCCAGTGGCATGCGGCTTTTTGTTTTTCACTCTTGAGTAAGAAACCTCAGCAGAGGCTTCTAAACATTTAACATTAAGTTTAGTGAAATTTTGTAAAGTATTGAACTGAGTATCGCATAACTTGAAACATCGTTGAAAAAATACTGTAGAGATTTGTCTTTATGTTCTAGATGCTTAGTTTGCAATTGTCTTGCTAATCATGATGGCTTCATACTATCATTAGCTAATATCTCAAGGCACAGTATACTCAGGGTGCAGGTCATCACTGATGATAGTGGATGTAAATCCATATTTCAAATAGTCTTCTTGCTAATTTCCTTTTTTTTTGTCCGAGTTCTTGTCAGATCTGATTAGATCACTGCTGTTTTTACCTCATAATGTGGCTGATGAAGAGTACTCCTATTAGGACTAGAAGTGTCAGCTCTACCATTTTATTGTTGTTCACTTGTGCTCACATTATTAGCATTATCTTCAATCTGCAGTTTCTTTGCAGGAATCTTTTTAAGCCACATGTCCATTCTGTGAGGGTTAGTTTAGTTAAAACTATATTATTTAATCCATAAAGTCACTTAACCTGGCACATGTAAACTGCAATACCTTGCAATATGCTGAAAGCAAGCAAATGAGCGAGGGTGTCACTGTCAACCTCTTGGCGCTGTAGAAGACACACTCTTCCGTCAGGATACCTCTCCTACCATATGTGACACGTGACTGACATACAGATCGAATGGGAGCATCAGTGTCAGTCCACATATTAAATATTATTAAAGCTTAGGTTTTTGGGGTTTTTTTTTTTAGATAAAAAATAAATATAAATAGAAGTTCCAATACTCAGTCGTAGAGGAACTCAGCGGCGGCAACAGTAAGCTCTGTGGCTGGGCGGGGTAAGCTCTGTGGTCAGAGGGGTTCCCGGAGCCAGGGAAACCTGAGGAAGAACAGAGACCCACCAGGAGCCACCAGCTCTCCTGAATGAGGCTGACACAGCAGGTGTTGCCAGGAGCAACCTAGGGAGCACCAGAACCAGGGCATGGTGCAGTGGTTTTCACGGCAGTTTATGCAGCAAGGCATATGGCAAGGCATGCAGGAAAAGCCAGGGAAGTGCTCTAGGTCTTTGCCAAAATGGTGGGCACTCACCTCTGTTGGGGGGTTTTTAGCAAGCAATGGACATGTGAGCAATCCAACCTTCGAGCCTGACCCAGATGCTGAAGCAGGATGGGGAGTTGGGAAAGGTGTGATGGTGTAAATGCATGCTTTAAGGTCACAAATCAATTTATGCCACGCTAGTGCTATTAGCCAATTAGTAGCTAGAAGAGTCTCGTGAAGAGTCTTGTGACTTAGTGCTGTGTCTATATAAACCGGGTTGTAACGCCATTAAAGTGCCTTTCACAAGATTTATTAAGTCTCTATGTGATTGCTTGCCATGACTTCCCGCAACTGGCGCCCGAACAGGGACCCTCAGAACCGCTGCTAGAAGCTGATGCTGTCAGTGTGAAGAAAAGCAGACGGAGAGGGTGGAAAAGCCGACCGAAAGTTGTCGCTGCCCCGGCGACAGTCATTCCGCAGTGCCCAGCGGACGGAGACGGTGCGCACCGGAGGACAACTGGTCCTGTTCTGAAGTCTCACTAAAATGGTTAGTGAGCGGTCGGGGAGGAGATGGGGTTTACGCTTACCAAAGTGAAGGAAGCGGTAATAAAGCTCCTCCAAGATATACTCTCTGTGAGAGGAATTTCTTATGACGCACAAGCCCTGAAGGGTCTGCTGCAGTGGGCACGGGACAGAAACTTGATATCCGGGGTGAAAACAGCGTTTGAGCTGTCTACCTGGGAAGCCATAGGCACGAGTCTGTGGGATGAAGCTAGTAACAGAGGAAAGAGTGGCAAAGAAGCCTATAAACGTTCGATACTGTGAAAACAAATAAGAGACTTTGAGCACAATGAAAGGGGAACGGGCTGCTGCTGCTGCTGCATATGCGGCTTTGACTCCCGGAGAGGAGAAAAAAGGGGGGGCCGACCCTGCACCCATGGCGGTTTCGTCTCCTTTTAATCCCTTCGCGCAGAATTTCGCGATTCCAGGTGTTCGGGGCTCCACCTCCCGAGTTAAACGTTCCACCCCTAACCCGCCGCCGCCGCCGCCGCCGCCCCCCGCCAGGCCGCCGCCGCCTGCGCCGCCCCCTGTTTCACCTGGCGGAGCTCTGCCAGGCAGCGCCTCGCTTCTCAGCCTGAAACCGACCGAGACGAAGGCGGAAGTAACAACAAAGGAAAAAACAGAAGTGGGTGGTCCATTATGCAGATCAGGGGCGGGTACTTATCCACCGCTCCCTTTTTCACCGGCCCTGTCATCCCCGCCCTCGGGTGACGATACCATCCCCGAGGACAACCCCGACCGGCCCTCCCCATCAGTGGACGAATGCATGAAAGATGTGATGGCACGCCTCAGCGAGCTGGAATTACAACATCACACCCTAGCTGAAAAAACAGCGGTTGCTGCTTCACTGGACAGATCTAAACTTTTCAACCCCTTCAGGCCAGAAGGCTTCAGCTTCACCCCACAAGCTTCAGCTCTGCAACCGTCTGCCCCGCCACTGCCGCCTCCAGAGCATCTCTTCGCTGGACCCAAAGATCCTCAGGAATCCACTCAGCGCTGGAGAGGAATCATCAAAGATGCAATTGTTGAGGGGTCTTTTCTTCCGCAGGCTTTCCCTGTTATTTTATCTCCAACAGGTCAAAAGTGGGAGTCTTTTGATTGGAAAATGCTAGAAAAAGCTCGGTCTGCCATTGCGCAGTAGGGGTTGCAGTCACAGCTCACTCAACAAATAATTCGCTATATTTTCACAGCTGATTTGTTGATTCCATTTGATAGTACACAGGTTGCAAATTTTTTGCTTACTCCATCACAACAGCTCATATTCCAAAGAACTTGGCAGAGATTGTGTGATGCGGAGCAAGCTAAACCACGCCAACAAAATGACCCATTATATGGAATTCAGGCCCAAATGCTAATGGGTATGGGCCCTTTTGCCTCTGTACAAATGCAGTCTCAATTTTCAACACAAGTTCTGCAGTTATCTCAACAACTAGCACTGCAGGCCATTTTTTCAGTGCATGAACCAGGGAAGCCCTATGGGTTCACGCATGTCAAGCAAGGGCCAAATGATAGCTATGCACAGTTTGTAGACAAATTATATTCTGCCATTGACAGTCACCCTGATCTTAATGAGGCCATGAAACAGCAAATGTTTAAAATGCTGGCCTTTGATAATGCCAATGAAAAAACCAAATGGGTCTTAGGGACGCTACCAAAAAATTCAGAGGTAGCTGATATGATTGAATTGGCTGAACGCACCACGCAAATGAATAATGCGGCCTATGTTGCTGCTGCTTTGCAAGGAACTATCGTTCCTACTATGAAAGGAGTCATTGCCCCCTTGTTAAAACAAAAAAAGGGAGGCAAAGAGAAAAAAGAAAAGAAGTGTTTTAATTGCAGCAAATTAGGTCACTGGAAAAGTCAATGTAAAGCTTTAATACGATCAAAATGGTGTGTTCATTGTCAACAGGATAGCCATAACACATCAGAATGCAATGGTAAAGGTAAGGGAAACGGGAACAGGAGTGCCACGCCCTCTTGTGCAATGACACAAATGCAGGGGGCTTGGGCAGCATCCCAACAGCAAAAGGATGCCTCGATGCCATTCCCTCCGCCACAGCTGGAAGTGCCAGAGTGGACATGGAACAGCCATAGACGTCACTCTACAAGACACCGGAGTGCATCTAATAGATAGCAATATTCAAGGGCCATTAGGTCATGGTCTTAGTGCCTTATTGTTAGGAAGATCTTCAACCTCTAGACAGGGTATTTTTGTTTTGCCTGGAGTAATTGATGCTGATTTTGTAGGAATTGTAAAAATAATGGTTTATTTGTTAACACCACCTGTTTTTATTCCAAAAGGTAGCTGCATAGCTCAACTGGTTCCTTTTAAATCTTGTGTTCCTCGACCAGGTATAGCAGAACGAGGAGACGGGGGATTCGGCTCAACAGGATCGCCGCAAGTATCAGGACATATTGTTCCTTCAAACAGCCCCTGGAACACACCAATCTTCACTATTCCCAAAAAAGGTGGGAAGTGGAGATTGTTGCATGACTTAAGGGCAGTCAATGCAGTCATGGAAAATATGGGATCCTTGCAGCTGGGTTTGCCATCTCCTGTTATGCTACCCGAGGATTGGGATTTACTGATTATTGACTTGAAAGACTGTTTTTTCACAATTCCACTGTGTAAAGACGATGTAGAAAGTTTGCCTTTTTGGTTCCCTCTGTTAACAAGGCTGAATCGGCAGAAAGATATCATTGGCTGGTCTTGCCTCAAGGCATGAAAAATTCTCCTATCATGTGCCAGGCATTTGTTGCCTGGGCCTTAGGAGCAATTCGAAAGAAATATCCGCAACTGATAATTTATCACTATATGGATGATATATTAATTGCTGGAAAACATTTGCAAAAAGAAACCATTTTAATAGCGATGACCAGAGAATTAGAAAAAAGGGGGTTAAAAATTGCCCTGGAAAAAAAAAAAAAAAAAAAAAATTCAACAGCAACCACCTTGGAAATATTTAGGCTGGATCATCACAGGAAGTAGTGTCAGACCGCAAAAACTAGAAATCAAATCAGACATCAAAACGCTCAATGATATCCAGAAACTAGCTGGCAATATTCAATGGGTAAGGGGTATCTGTGGCATAACAAATGATGATTTAAAACCTTTAATTCAGTTAGTAGGCACCTCTACTCAAGCTAACAAGAAACGTGAGCTTGGTCCTGAACAACAGTGTGCATTGAGCAAAATCATTGAAAAAATATCTCAACGTCATGCAGCTTGATTTAATCCTCAGTATCCTATTGTCCTTATGATTGTCAATTCACAACAAGGTAGAGATTGGCCACTTGTCCTCATCATCCAATGGGTGCAGGAAGGGCCAAATCCTTTATGCATTTTAGAGTGGATATTTTCTCCAATGAGGCATAGAAAAACCGTTGTGACCCGAATTGAAATAATTGCGCAATTAATTATGAAAGGACGATCTAGAATTCAAGAAATAGCAGGAGCGGATCCACAATCAATTATTGTGCCTTTGGTTCAGGAATATTTAGAATGGCTCATAAGAAATTCTCCTGCTCTGCAGATTGCCTGTGCAGATTTCACGGGCCTCCTCACAAATGTTTATCCTGCTCACCGCATGATCCCTATGCTGCAAAACCAGATCTTTGAGGAAGAGCCGTATCGGTCTGAAACACCGGTAAATGGTATCACTGTTTTCACCGATGCAGGAAAGATAACTAAAAAGGCAGGAGTCACCTGGGAAGAGGAGCCTGGTCAATGGGATAGTCACACCATCCAGGGAGGGACTAGAGATTCCTTGCAGATGTTAGAGCTCCGAGCTGTAATATGGGCATTTCAACATTGGAATGATCAGCCACTGAATATTGTATCAGACTCCCTCTATGTGGTTGGAGTGGTGTGGCGCATTGAAAGGGCTATGCTTCATGAAGTCTCGAACAAGCAGCTTGCTGAGCTGTTGCGAGAGTTATTGTTGACCTTAAATGACAGACGTCACTCATATTTCATCACCCATATTTGCAGTCACTTAATGACTGAAGGATTGGCCATTGGAAACAATAAGGCTGATCAATTGGTAGCTCTGGCTTGGACTGGTCCACCTGTAAATATTTTTGAGCAAGTAAAAAATTCCCATGCATTTTTCCACCAATCATCAAAAATGTTAGCACGACAATTTCATTTGCCCTTGACAGATGCACAAGGGATCATGAAATCCTGTCCAGTCTGTCAGAAAATAGGGTTTGGAGATGGCCTCAGGGTCAACCCTAAAGGACTGCGGCCCTTGCAATTGTGGCAAATGGATGTGACACATGTTGTAGAGTTTGGCAGATTGAAATATGTCCATGTTGTCATTGACACATTTTCTATGGCTGTGTGGGCAACAGCTCAAACTGGAGAGACTGCTGAACATGTTGAAAAACATCTATATTGCAGTTTTGCAGTTTTGCAGTTTTAGGAGTCCCATTATCCCTCAAGACTGACAATGGCCCTGCATATACCTCTCGTAGATTTCAACAATTTTGTCTCGCTTGGGATATTCAGCACACCACTGGTATTCCTCACTCCCCCACAGGACAAGCAATGGTCGAACGAGCCCATCAAACACTGAAAGATTTGCTCCAAAAACAAAAAGGGGGAGAGCCCAGTACCCCAGCAGAAAAATGAGCTAAAGCTGTGTATGTGCTAAATTACCTGCTTCTCACAGGAGAAAGAAAAGATCCACCTATGGTAATTCATAGTGCAGTTTTAAAAACCGGGTTAGATGAACAACAGAAAATTTTGGTGCAGTATAAAAATCTCAACACAGGACTTTGGGAAGGACCAGCTGAAGTGAAACTAACTGGAAGAGGATATATGTGTTTGCTCACAGGTGAAGGTCTCCAATGGATTCCTTCTAGATGGGTAAAACCATGGAAGGAGCCGCAGTACCAAGACTCGTCTGTAAAGGCTTTATCATCAAAATAAATTGTTAGAAGCCTCCTATGTTCCCCACACTATTAATCTCAGACAGAACATGTGGGTAACGTGGGCAAATCGAATGGGAAATAATCCTTTTGTTTATCAATGGCCGCGTCTGGCGACCTTTTTTTTGAACATGTTTAATTAGAGTGTTAGAATTTGTCAAAAATAGGTTAAGGGGTTTATAAAAATAAGTTTATATTGAATTTGTTACTGAATGACAGTTATTAGGTAGTGATCCCACCCCCAGAAAAGAAGTCAAGTAATAATAAGAGGCTATTTTAACACCATAGATGTCAGAACCAGATCCGCAGATGTCCTAGGTTGACATATGGGTGGTTCCCATGGTCCTTTAAGGAGGAGGGGACAAGTTTGCCTTTGGCTTTCCTTCAAGGTGTGGCCGGCCTTGTGGGGGGAGCCCTTGGGTAAACAAGTCCCAAGTGCCCCACATTGGATAAATGAGTGCCAGGTGTCCTGTTTTGGGGACGGGGGCTGGGGCCACTTGCGGAAGGGTGGAGTGTCTGTCTGTGAGGTGGATGCACTTTGCAGAGTTTTCCTGTTGGGGAAGGACCTCCTGATTCTCCCTGCAACTGGGCCCTGGTCAGGTTTGGCATTTGCAAACGGGAGCTTTGTGGGAAAACAATATGGGACTACTTCTATATGATCAGCCTATTGACTTGGTTGTCTCCCATTCCTTCTGTGGGAGACGTTCTTTCTTTGTTAATTCCACCTATTATTGAATTCCACCTATTATTGGTCGCTGTTGTATTAATGATTGTACTTTGTGTTTTCGAAAAGGTAACAAGCATGATTAAATATACCATGAAGAACGTATGGCTGGCTCAAGAAGAAAAAGGGGGAATTGTAGGAATGTATTTTAAAAGAGAATAACCATATAGTGAACCAGCCATACGGGATGTTGGCCTAGGCACGTAGCCGCATTCCAGAAGTTACTTCAGAGGAAGAAAAAATAAGAAAGAGCAATGACAGCTTGCAGGAGCGAGCAGATAAGAGTGACCAATTGGACACTGCGTGAGAAGAACTCAAGAATCAACGAGAGCGGAACTGACTTGCATATTTGCCTCGTGCTAGAGACCTTTAACAAATCAGATAATGCGTGACCGCGTGTAGGGATAAGAAAACCTGTTTAAAAGGGACAGACAGAATTAACTGAAGATTTAGATAGTGTTAGGCATGCTGTGTAGTAAAATAAGAACTGCTGTTGAAATTTTTCTGTTATTAGCCCTAGGTTAAGGTTGTAAAGATTTTAGATGAAATGCGTCGCATGAATCTGTCTAACCATTCTTTCTCTATTCATAAGCAACTGCAGCAATTAAGAGAGAATATGAAGAAACTCACCATCATAATTCCCTCGTTGTTCCCATCATTTGTTTGGATTGCTCAAAATTAAGAAGGGGGATTTGTTGGGGGGTTTTTAGCAAGCAATGGACATGTGAGCAATCCAACCTTTGAGCCTGACCCGGATGCTGAAGCAGGATGGGGAGTTGGGAAAGGTGTGATGGTGTAAATGCATGCTTTAAGGTCGCAAATCAATTTATGCCACGCTAGTGCTATTAGCCAATTAGTAGCTAGAAGAGTCTCGTGAAGAGTCTTGTGACTTAGTGCTCTGTCTATATAAACCGGGTTGTAACGCCATTAAAGTGCCTTTCACAAGATTTATTAAGTCTCTATGTGATTGCTTGCCATGACTTCCCACACACCTCAGAGCTAAATCCAGTGTTCTTACAGAGAAAGCCCCTGCAGTGTCTGATGTATCCACCCATACAGAACTGATAAGGAAGGAGATTTCAGTACAGGCGATAGGTTGCAGTGAGTGCCCAGACCCTTCTCCTGGTGAATATGTAAGCACCTGCATTAGGTGTGCACAGGCTGATGATCTGTTGCATCAGGTGGCCAAGCTGAAGGAAACAGTTATAAGGCTGTGCAGTATTAGAGGAGTCGAGACAGAGATAGTTTCAGAACTATGTCCCTGTAGTGGACTACCACTGAGAATGAGGTACTTTGGACATTAGTGACCCACAGAAGCAAGACTCTGATTCAGCTTCCACCCTCCACCATCTCAACCAAAAACAGATATGAAGCTTTACCATCTATAGACACCCACAAGCAAGGTCTGCATGGCAAAACTGTACCAGCAGCACAGAGTAGATAACGTAAAAAGAAACGATGAGTGCTCGTAGTGGGTAACTCTGTTAAAGGGCACTGAGGTGCCCATCTGCTGACCTGACAGGGAGTCACAAGTGGTATGCTGCCTTCTGGGAGCTAAGATCAGAGACATTACTGAGAGGGTGCCACAGATGGTCAAGAGCACAAGCTACTATCCACTGTTACTCTTTCATGTGGGCATGAATGATACTGCAAGACAGAACCTGGGCAGAATCTGGAAGAGAAAGTTGATGAGGCCTTCTACAGACAGCTGGAAGTAGCCTTACAATCACAGGCCCTGGTTCTCATGGGGGACTTCAACCACCCTGATATTTGCTGGAAAAGCTACACAGCCAGGCACACACAGTCCAGGAGATTCCTGCAGAGCACTGATGATAACTTTTTGACACAGGGGGTAGAGGATCCAATGAGGAGAGGTGTGCAGCTGGACCTGGTATTAACAAAGAAGGACTGGTTGAGGATGCAAAGGTTGGGGGCAGACTTGGTTGCAGTGACCACGAGATGGTGGAGCTCAGGATCCTGCATGGAAGAAGCAGGGCAATAAGTAGGATTATGACCCTGGACTTCAGGGGAGCGAACTTAGGCCTCTTCAAAGACCTCCTTGGAGGAATCCCATGGGCTAGGGCTCTAGAAGATAGAGGAGTCCAAGAGAGCTGGTTAATATTCAAGCACCACTTTCTCCAAGCTCAGGATTGGTGCATCCCTACGAGTAAAATATCAAGCAAAGGAGGCAGGAGACCTGCATGGATGAGTAACAAGCTTCTGGAAATCTCAAGTGAAAGAAGGAAGTTTACAGAATGTTGGGGAAAAAAAAGGACTGGCCACTTGGGAGGAATATAGGAACACTGTCAGAGTATGCAGGGATGCAATGAGGAAGGCTAAGGCCTGCTCGGAATTAAATCTGGCAAGGGATGTCAAGGACAAGAAGGGCTTCTTCAAGTACATCAGTAGCAAAAGGAAGACTAGGGAAAATGTGGGCCCATTGCTAAATGAGGCGGGTGCTCTGGTGACAGAGGACACAGAGAAGGAAGAGGTTGACCCTCAGGAATCTCAGACCCTCGAGGTAAGAGATAAAGTCTGGAGAGAGAAAGACTTCCCCTTGGTCAAGGAGGATTGACTTAGAGATCATTTAGGCAAACTGGACACCCACAAATCCATGGGCCCTGATGGGATGGACTCACGAGTGCTGAGGGAGCTGGCAGATGTTATTACTAGGCCACTCTCCATCATCTTTGAATGGTCATGGAGAACAGGCAAGGTGCCTGAGGACTGGAGGAAAGCCAATGTCACTCCAGTCTTCAAAAAGGAGAACCCAGGAAACTATAGCCTGTCAGTCTCACCTCCATCCCTGGAAAGGCTCATTTTGAATGTTATCTCTAAGCACGTGGAGGAAAAGGAGGTTTATCAAGAGTAGTCAACATGGATTCACCAAGGGGAAATCATGCTTGACCAATCTGATAGCCTTCTATGATGGCATGATCAGCTGGGTAAATGAGGGGAGACCAGTGAATGTTGTCTACCTTGATTTCAACAAGGTTTTTGACACTGTCTCCCATAACATCCTCATTGGTAAGCTTAGGAAGTGCAAATTAGATGAGTGGGAAGTGAGATGGACTGAGAACTGGCTGAATGACAGAGCTCAAAGGGTTGTGATCAGTGGCACAGAACCTAGTTGGAGGCCTGTAGCTAGCAGCGTTCTGCAGGGGTTGGTACTGTGTCCAGTGTTGTTCAACATATTCATCAATGACCTGGATGAAAGGACAGAGTGTACCTCAGCAAGTTTGCTGATGATCCAAAACTGGGAGGAGTGGATGATTGTCTACAGTTAGCCAGTACTCAGGGCTAAACCGTAGCAATTAGTATCTCATCCAGGGGTCCCTCCCCAGCTGGGAAGAAGAATTGGGGAAAAAGAGGAAAAGGTACATGAGTTGAAGCATAAACAAGTTGAATAGAATAACAAAATTGAGACAATAACCAGCATAAAGTATAGAGGGCTCTACTCAGCCTGGTTCTCAATGCTGACAGCAGAAACAGAGGACCACCAGCAAGGAGCCTCAGGGAGAAGAGGAACTCCACCCTCACTGAGCTCCCTCCTTTTATAATGAGCATGACTAGGTGGTATGGGATACACCTGAGTCAGCTACCTTGATTGGAACTCTCAGCTGACTCGGGGCTACTCATGGCCTGCTTGCATGGCTGGCCCATGGGTCTGTGCCTGGGAACCAGGACACTGATACACCAGAAGGCTGTGCTGCCATCCAGCAAGACCTGGACAGGCTGGAGAGTTGGGCAGAGAGGAAGCTAATGAAGTTCAACAAAGGTAAGTATAGGGTCCTGCACCTAGGAACAGCCCCATGCATCATTACAGATTAGGGGCTGACCTGTTAGAAAGCAGCTCTGTGGAGAAGGACCTGGGATTCCTGGTAGACAGTAAGTTAACCATGAGCCAGAAATGTGCCCTTGTGGCCAAGAAGGCCAATGGTATCCTGGGATGCATTAAGAAGAGTGTGGCCAGCAGGTCAAGAAAGGTATTCCTCCCCCTCTACTCTGGCATGGTGAGGCCACATCTGGAGTACTGTGTCCAGTTCAAGAGAGACAAGGAACTACTGGAAAGAGTCCAGCTACAAAGATGATTAGGGAACTGGAGCATCTCTCTTATGAGGAAAGGCTGAGAGACCTGGGTCTGCTTAGCCTGGAGAAGACTGAGAGGGGATCTCATCAGTGCTTATAAATATCTAAAGGGTAGGTGTCAAGAGGATGGGGACAGACTCTTTTCAGTGGTGCCCAGTGATATGATATGGGGCAATGGGCACAAACTGGAACACAGGAAGTTCCATCTGAACATTAGGGAAAACTACTTTGAGCGTGACAGAGCACTGGAACAGGCTGCCCAGGGAGGTTCTGGAGTCTCCTTCTCTGAAGACACTCAAAACCCACCTGGACACAATCCTGTGAGACCTGCTCTAGGTGAACCTGCTTTGGCAAGGGGGTTCGACTAGATCATCTCCGGAGGTCTCTTCCAACCCCTACCTTTCTGTGATTGTGTGATTTTCTTCCCACACCGCAAGAGGTATGCATACCCCACTTTGGAGACCACTGGTCTAGAGGTCTCATCTACTTACTCTCCTTGATCCAGCAATCTGCAGCAAATGCCTACCACAATTTCACCCATGTTGGTCTGTCCTCAGACCCTTACCCGTAAGCTTTCAACTGGCTTGTCACTTGTTCGAAGGCAAAGCTCCAAACATTCAAACCACTCCTTTTAATAGAGCACAGCCCCTTCTTCCTCGACTTCCTGGTCTGTCCTCTCCAAAGAGTCTGTATCCATCCATTGCAGCACTCTAGTCATGTAAGCTATGCCATCACATCTTTGTAATGAGATAAAAGCTATGAAACTGCAGTCAGACTTGGAATTCCTCCTGTTTGTTTCCCATACTGCATGTTGTTAGGGAAAAATATATCCTGATGGATTACAGCATCATAGAATAGTTTGGGTCGGAAGGGACCTTTAAAGGTTATCTAGTCCAACCTCACTGCAGTGAGCAGGGACATCTTCAACTACATCAGGTTGCTCAAAGCCCTGTCCAACCAGAAGTCTTGATAGATGACATGCGTAGCTCTTCCCTTGTCCACTGAGGTAGTCGCTCCATCATAGAAGGTCACTAGGTCGGTCAGGCAAGACTTGTCCTTCGTGAAGCCATGCTGGCTGTCTCAAATCAGTTCCCTGTCTCCCATGTGCCTTAGCATAGCTTCTAGGAGGATCTATTCCATGATCTGACAGAATCCAACAGCCCAAGGAGAGGCAAGGCTGCCACAGCTCCATGCCTCACATATACACAACATATAGATATACATATATAAATTATGTACAGCCAGCCTGTCCTGGTTCGGCTAGGATAGGGTTAATTTTCACCAGCAGGTGGGAGGGAGCCACAGCCAGGCTATTCTGACATCATGCCCCGGAGGCCAGACGCCTGTAGTTCAAGAGTGGCTTTTGTCCCGATCTGTACCTCGTGCTGTATCCTTGCGGTATATCTCTTGTTTTGTACATTATTATCACTGTTGTTGTTATTGGTGTTGTTGGGTCTGTTGTTGTTACACTCCTGTATTAAATCCTCCTTATCTCAACCCTGGGTTTTGTATTTTACTCCCTGTCCCGTCCCCGGGTGTGGGAGGGGCAGCGGCAGCAGCGTGGTCTCAGATCCCGGCAGGGTCTGAACCACCACAGCCTTTTTGGTATCCAGCGTGGGGAACGAGAGGGTTGTGATAAGGACAAAAACCTGACCAGAGTGTGTTAAAACAATCTGTTACGCATAATTTTCTGTTTATATATTTATATTGCTTGAATAAGGTGTATTTACAGTGCTGGCCAATTTGCTTGCGTGGTGGGGCTGTATTAATCCTTATATACACTGTGTGTTCCAAGAGCTGGTGTTTATTACCTTTGGAAAATGTGTCAAGTGGCTTGTTTTGCTGTACCTGATACTGACTACTTATGATATGGTTGCATCACTGCTTGTGGGGGGTGAACTGGTACCTGTATGCGGCCTGGGCATTTGTTAGTGGTTTCACCCCATCTGTGGGTGAGCCAGGGGAAGAGACCTGCCCAGTTTTTGAGAATTTTAGCTATCCTTGTCATGTCCAGGCCAGCATGCTCGTGGTGCTGTGTTTTCTGAATGTCTGGCAAATCCTGTTTAGGGTTATACGATTCTTCCCAATAACGGTATCATCCAGAGACCTGCCCTGAGGCCAGATAGTTATGAATGGCAAGGTGTGTGGGAAAACATGGGCAAGTGTCTAGGTCAGTGGTCACCCTCAATGTTTTGGAATTTCACTCCCGAAGAAATGCAAAGTCCTGATAACCTAGTGAAGCATTTAGAAAAGGTGTGTTGCCAACCTGACAAATTGCGGGAGACACAACTCACTGCAATGTGTTGGGGACTTGCCCATGCCTACCGTGTCCTCTTTAACACTACTCATTGCCCTCAAGGGGAAGAAAAGGTCTCAGGACCTGAAAACAAACCAAGTAGTACATCAGCTGAGCCAGAGAAACAGCCTGTGCCTGAGAAACAGCCAGTGCCAGTATCAGTCACCCCTATACAGAAAATGAAATATACCAAAAAAACAGTTAGCATAGTGAGGGAGAGATGAACCAGGCCCACCACGAGAACAGGAGGAAGAGCCAGAGGTGATCACCCAGTCTCTATCCATGAGTGAGTTGCGAGATATACAGATGGATTTCAGCCGTCTGCCAGGTGAGCAGATTATCGCCTGGCTGCTCCGATGCTGGGATAGTGGATCTGGTGTTTTGGAATTAGAGGGGAAAGAGGCCAGGCAGCTGGGATCCTTGTCCAGGGAAGCTGACACTGACAAGGCAATAGGGAAGACGACCATTAAAGGGGATTCGTCCCAGAAAAATGTCACTCCAGTTTCCAGTCAGAAATTCCCCAGACAGAATAGAAAGACCAATCCTATATCTGACCCTCCTGAGGGGACCTCTGAGTCATTCTTACAAGTGAGTGATGCTGAGCAGGATTAGAGGGACCCTGCCTAGAGCCAGGTGGAGGAAAGGGATAATTGGATTTACTGGATGGTGTGGATCCGATGACCTGGCACGTCAGACCCACAAGAATATAAGGCCTTGGTAGATACTGGCACACAGTGCACCCTGATGCCATCAAGCTATAGTGGGGTTGAACCCATCTGTATCTCCTGAGTGGCAGGGGGATCCCAACAGCTGACCCTATTGGAAGCTGAAGTGAGCCTAACTGGGAAGACCTGGCATAAACACCCATTGTGACTGGTCCAGACGCCCCGTGCATCCTGGGCATAGACTATCTCAGGAGAGGGTGCTTTAAAGACGCAAAAGGGTACCGGTGGGCCTTTGATATAGCTGCCCTGGAGGAAATGGAACAACTGTCCACTTTACCCGGCCTCTCAGAGGACCCTTCAGTGGTAGGGTTGCTGAAGGTTGAAGAGCAGGAGGTGCCAACTGCTACCAAGAAGGTGCACCGGTAGCAGTACCGTAACAATCGAGATTCCTTGGTCCCCATCCATCAGCTAATGCATCAACGAGAAAGCCAGAAGGTGATTAGCAAAACTCATTCACCCTTCATCAGCCCTCTACATCCAGAGAGAAAGTCCAATGGGGAATGGAGACTAACTGTGGACAAACGTGACCTTAATGAAGTTAGGCCAGCGATGAGTGCTGCAGTGCCGGACATGCTAGAGCTCCAATATGAACTGGAGTCAAAGGCAGTCAAGTGGTACGCCATGACTGACATTGCTAACGCGTTTTTCTCCATTCCGGTAGCACCAAAGTGCAGGCCACAGTGTGCGTTCACTTGGAGGGGCATCGATTGCCCCAGGGTTGGAATCACAGCTCCACCATTTGTCATGGACTGGTCCATACAGCACTGGAGAAAGGTGGGGATCCAGAACACCTGCCGTACATTGACGACATCATTGTATGGGGGGACACAGCTGAAGAAGTCTTTGAAAAAGGAAAGAAGATAATTGAAATCTTCCTGACGGCCGGTTTCGCCATCAAACGAAGGAAAGTTAAGGGGCCTGCAAAGGAGATTCAATTCCTAGGAATAAAATGGCAAGATGGGTGTCGCCACATCCCAAAGGAGGTGATAAAAAAGATAGCAGCCATGTCCCCACCAACCAGTAAAAAGGAGACAAGTCTTTCCTGGGGACTGTGGGGTTCTGGAGGATGCACATCCCAAACTACAGCCTGATTGTGAGCTCTCTCTACCACGTGACCCGTAAGAAGAAAGTTTTTGAATGGGACCCTGAGCAACAGCAAGCTTCTGAACAAATTAAATGGGAGATTGCTCAGGCAGTAGCCCTTGGGCCAGTCGGGGCAGAACAAGAGTTTAAAGACATGCTGTACACCGCGGCTGGGAAGAATGGTCCTGCCTAGAGCCTCTGGCAGAGAGCACCCGGGGAAACCCGAGGCTGATCTCTAGGCTGTTGGAGCCGGGTATACAAAGGCTCTGAAGCTAACTATACATCAACTGAAAAGGAGATACTGGTAGCATACGAAGGAGTTCGACCTGCCTCAGAAGTGGTCGGCACTGAAACACAGCTCCTTCTGGCACCCCGACTGCCGGTGCTGGACTGGATGTTCAAAGGAAGGGCTTCCTCTACACATCATGCAACAGATGCCACGTGGAGTAAATGGGCTGCATTGATAACACAACGGGCTCAAATAGGGAACCCCAGCTTGCCCAGGAATATTGGAGGTGATCACAAACTGGACAGAGAGCAAAGTTTCTGGGATGTCACCAGAGCAGGAGGTGACATGTACTGAGGAGGCCGCACCATGTTACAAGCTGCCAGAGGAGGAGAAGCAGTATGCCCTGTTCACTGATGGGTCTTGTCGCATTGTGGGAAAGAATCAGCCATGGAAGCCTGCTGTGTGGAGTCCCACACGACGAGTCGCTGCGGCTGCTGAGGGGGAAGGTGAATCAAGCCAGTTTGCAGAGGTGAAAGCCACCCAGCTGGCTTTGGATATTGCTGAGCGAGAAAAGTGGCCGGAGCTCTCTCTCTACACTGACTCATGGGTAGTTGTAAATGTCCTGTGGGGGTTGTTGCAGCAGTGGAAACAGATCAACTGGCAAGGCAGAGGTAAACCCATCTGGGCTGCTGAAGTATGGCAGGATATTGCAGCTCGGGTGGAGAACCTCATCGTCAAAGTGAGCCAAGTGGATGCCCACGTATGCAGAAGTCATGCCACTGATGAACATCAAAAAAACCAGCAGGTGGACCAGGCTGCCAAGATCAGAGCGGCCCAGATGGATTTGTTCTGGCAGTGTAAAGGTGAATTGTTCATAGCCCGGTGGGCCCATGAGACCTTGGGCCACCAAGGTAGAGATGCAACATACAGGCGGGCTCGAGATCGCACGGTGGACCTAACCATAGACACCATCACAGAGGTCATCCACGAATGTGAAACGTGTGCTGCAGTCAAACGAGCCAAGCCGTTAAAGCCCCAGTGGAATGGAGAACGATGGCTGAAATATAAATATGGAGAGGCCTGGCAGATTGAGTACATCACACTGTCACAGACCCGCCAAGGCAAGCGCCATGTGCTCACAATGGTGGAAGTAACCACTGGATGGCTCAAAACGTATCCAGCGCCCCATGCCACCGCCTGGAACACCATCCTGGGCCTTGAAAAGCAAGTCCTGTGGCAACACGGCACCCCAGAGAGAATTGAGTCGGACAATGGGACTCACTTGCGAAACAACCTCATAGACACCTGGCAGAAGAACATGGCATCAAGTGGATCTACTGACACGGGGTCAAAAGAGTTAATAGAAATAGTCTAACTAAAGAAGTATGCAGCTCCGGAAAGCTCGATTTATTGCGCAGATACATTTACTTATATATCATTCTTCTGTCAAATCACCACGATTAAGCATATCTTATTATCTTTTTCTTAGGTTTTCATTAGACCACTTCTACATCAATCATTAACTTTTAACCTATGCTTCAGCTTCTAATTATCATAGTCTCCGCCTTGCCTGTTAGTTCCCTATCTTATGTAACTTAGTTTCTTGTACTACTCTGCAAGGACAGTACGTCCTTGAGGCCTAATCTTGGCCGCTAGCGCCTGCACAGTAGCCTGTTCGTGCACCTGCTCTAACACTCCATGTCCGTTACTCACAAGCCAAACTCCCACATGCAGCTTTTGCTTGGGAAGTATGTAACCTTGCCTCTCGTGCATGGGAACCTCGCCTGCTAGATAAAACAGGTGTTACAGGCCGCTGATTATAAGAAGACCGCTGAGAAAGGGACAACAGCTCCTGCTCCTTCTGATAAGAGGAAGGTTGGTTCCCACCATCTCAGCATTTGAGCTGGTGGGAACCGACGCCGCGGCCTGGAGAAGAGCCAGAGGCCCACAGAGCATGCGCAGCCAACTGAGGAAGACTTAGAGCCTTCCTCCCGAGACCCCCGAAGAGGACCACCAGGGAGCACTGTGCAGGCGCGACCAGGCGGAGCAAGAGGCGTGGAATATTATAATGACCTGATACAATGATGTAATGTTTATGATACACTCCTCATGAATATGTATTACTTAGTGCCATAAAAGAAGTACCCTTTGGCCCCCCAGGTGTGCAAGTTCGGAGGAGCGATCCCCCTTGCACCCGGTGCTGAATAAACATACCTACTTTATAACTTTATGAGAGTTATAGAGTCTTTCTGCGCGTCAGTTGGCACCCCAGGTGGGACGTCTCTGCTCGGCTGCAGGATCGACTGAGGGACGGACGTCCTAGGCGCGCCCCAGACCTTTCTGGAGGAACTCCGCTCCTCGGCCGCTCACTGCGGGAGCAGACAACGACCATCTACACTTGCGGACAAACGGTATGTTTTATTGGGGTAGCCTGTAAGTCGTACGCATGGCTGGGGCAGCTGGTAAATCGCACAGAGACGTCTGGCGTGCAGCACAGTCCCTATAGGGCAGGAGTCTCCGTTTGGTGGGGAGCCGGCTGGGGGAGGCGGGCTAGGGGATTCGCTGAACGCTCGCGATCCTCGGGGTGGATCGAGTGAATCCTTAGGGAACAGCTGTGTGTGAGTGTGTAACTTTAGGAGCCCGCTATAGAATTCGCTGACCGATAGAGCGGCCGCTAGCGATCCTCGGGGTGGATCGAGTGAATTCAGAGGCAGTATGCATGAAATGAGTGTGTGGATATGTATGCAGTATATGTTTGTCTAAAGTGTTGAAGTGCCCTAACTAATAACAAATCATCGCGTTTATTGGTTGGGTTGTGGTTCGGAGTCTGAGGTCTTGTGCTCCGAAGGCAGGGATCCAAGTCCCCTGAAGGTTCGGGTCCCCCTTTTCTGACGGGTTCAGTGGAAATTGAATTACGGCTAAAGATTTATGGCTTATGATTTATGCTGAAACATTGTGACTGGCACCTTTGTGTTTGAGTGTAAGGAGCTCCTTTGCGTGGCTGTGGGCTGTGTTGTGTGATTGTTTGGTTTGTGGAGCTCCAATCCGCTCATCCGCTGTCCTGCAGGGGAAAGAAGGGGGGGGCGGTCGGAGAGGAACGAGGTGTAAGCGTGTGATATTTGAGACGCCTGAGCTTAATTGCCGGTTCACTCGGCTAAAGTGGGACCCTCAGTTAAGTCTGAGTGTTAACTGTGTCTTTAGCATGAGTCACACAGCGTATGGCAGATTCATTATTGTCCTATACATGAAGGAGGGATTTTTTTTTAATTTTTTTTTTTTTCCCTCCGTGGTCCAATCTTTGTGATCAAATGTGAACAAGACGTTTAGGTCAGGTTTGAAGGCGGCTTTTAGTGTGGGTACGGGAATTGATTAGATTGAGATTGTGAAGGCGTATTGTGGAAACCAGGAGGGCATAAAGAGCCAATAAGGAATTTAAGGTCGTACGAGAGGGTCGAGACCGTCCCATAGTATAGAGCGCACTCGAGTCTGTCCTTAGTATCACCACGATTGTTTGTTATTTCAGATCACTGAAGCGGCTAACTGAGAACGACCCGCTGTAGAAGATTTAGATTCTCCTGGTCGGAGGGGAGCACCCCCCCCTCCCCACCTTGTGTGTGTGTGCCTGCCAGGAAATTGTTAAACTCTCGAGAAGACATCTAGTCTGGGTATTATCAGACTGACAGTGGGAATTTGCAAAAGGGGGCTTGGGTGAAAGTAAAGGGTGTAAATTATGATCGAAATAAGAAGATAGCATGGGAAGCGGTCAAAGTAAAGAGATCTTAAAGAAAAGCCCTCTTGGGTGTGTACTAGTACATTGGAAGGATATCGCTGGGAGAGGGGGTACAGAGAATAAGAAGAGTCTTGTTAAGTATTGTAATCAGTGGTGGCCCCTATATAAACTGGGCGATGAAGCAAAGTGGCCACTTAACGGAACAATAGATTATAACACCCTTGTACAATTAATGTTGTTCTTGAGAAGAGAAGGAAAGTGGGACAAGGTATCTTATGCTGACATGTTTTTCACCCTCCGGAATCACCCTGAGTGGCAAAGGGACTGCGGGCTTATACCACCGCAAGACCCCTTGGTGCTAGCTCTTGAGAGAGAAAATAGTAAAAATCCTAAGAGCAGACTTAGGCGATGTTGCTCAGCATGCAGCATCGGTCAGAGATGTACCAAACCAGACAAAATTCACCAAGCCCCAGAAGAGCAGAAACTGACTGATTTGTTTAGGCCTCCCCCTCAGAGACAGAGGGAAGATACAGGATCGGACGAAACTACTAACCCCCCGGAGAGTCCCGTGTCCTCGCGGACCAGAAAAAAGGACGTACTTCAGGCACCTCTCCGGGAGGCAGTGGCACCTGATGGAGAGACAATGCTTATTAAGGTACCTTTTTCCACCGCTGATTTGGAGGCGTGGAAGAAAGTTGCTAGAGACTATCGCAACGACCCAGTAAAGCGTGGCCAAACATTTTCGCTTCATCGTCAAACAGCACAATCCTGACTGGAGTGATATCCAGTTGTTACTAGATGCTCTGACTGAGACAGAAAAGCAATTAATTTTGAAAGTAGCAGGAGGTTTAGCTGAAGACTACCATGAACTGAACATGAAAGAACATTTTCCACTCCAAAATCCTTACTGGAACCCAAACCGGTCAGCAGAGAGCGCAAAATTACATGCTTACCATGACTGGATTGCGAAGGGAATGGAAAAAGCCATTCCTAAAACTATAAACTGGTCAACACTATATGCTATCAGGCAGGGTCCCTCCGAGTCTCCAACCGAATTCCTGGATCGACTAAGGGATGTAATGAGGCATCGCACACCGTTAGATCCTGAGTCCGAGATAGGAATACAGCAATTAGTATCCCTGTTTTGGGGTCAATCTACAAAGGATATTAGGCGTAAGCTTCAGAAGTTGCGCACCGTAGACGGGAGGAATTTAGAAGTCTTATTAGATGAGGCCTGGAGAGTGTTCAGTAACTGGGAAGAAGACTATAGGCAGGAACAAAAGCGGGTGGGGGTGGTAAAAGAAGAAAGAAAACCCTGGCAGGGTCCACCCCGACTAGGTAAAGATCAGTGTGCAGTGTGTAAAAAGTTTGGTCACTGGAAAAACAAATGCCCAGAGAAAAAGCAAGAGAATCGCAAAAAGGGAGTAGTGGCTCATGTAAAGGAGGACTGACGGGGACCTGGGGGATCTACCCTAGCAGATCCACTGGTTATAATAAAGCTAGGGAAAGAAGAAAAAGGAGTAGAATTTTTGGTGGACACAGGGGCAACATATTCGGTTCTGAATCAAGCTTTAATACCTCTGGAAAATGATTATGTTATGGTAAAAGGAGAAACTGGCCAAAGTGAAAAGGCATACTTCTGTAAACCCTTAGAATACAAATTGGGAAAAATATGGGGCATTCATAAATTTTTGTACATGCCCAACTCCCCAAAGGCACTCCTGGGCAGGGACCTGCTAGAACAACTAAATGCAATTATTAAATTTGAAAAAGGGGAAATTATTCTGGAGGTAAATGATCAACAATATGTACAAATGCTGAGCTTATTTTTAACCAGCATATCCATCGAGGGACAAATTAATGAAGAAGTATTGAACCAGGTATTTCCTGGGGTATGGGCCACTGATGTGCCAGGAAAGGCAAAAAAAATGCTCCACCCGTTGAAGTTAGACTTAAAGAGGGAAAGCAGCCAGTGAGAATCAAACAATATCCCCTGAAAAGGGAGGACAGGGAAGGAATTTATCCGATAATAGAAAAATTTTTACAATTTGGGTTATTAAAGGAATGTGAATCTGACTTTAACACCCCCATATTACCTGTTCGTAAACCTGATGGATCATACAGAGTGGTCCAAGATTTACGAACTGTAAATAAAATCACTGAAGATCTTTACCCGGTAGTACCAAATCCGTATACTTTATTAACTGAGCTAACACCTGAACTAACCTTGTTTACCATTGTAGATTTGAAAGATGCCTTCTTTTGCCTCCCTCTCCATGAAGCCAGCCAGAAAATATTTGCATTCGAATGGGAAAACCCCAAGAGCGGACGGAAAACTCAGCTCACTTGGACGGTGTTGCCTCAAGGATTCAAGAATAGCCCTACTATATTTGGAAACCAGCTTGCAAAAGATTTGGAGTCCTGGGAAACTCCACCTGAAGAAGGGAAGATAGTGCAGTACGTAGATGACATCCTGATAGCTACCTGGACAGAAGAAGCCTGCATAATCTGGACAGTAAGTTTGTTAAATTTCTTGGGGCTCCAAGGGTACCGGGTGTCTAAGAAAAAGGCTCAAATAGCAAAACAAAAAGTAATCTATTTATGCTATGAAATTAGTGCTGGGCAGAGGTCTCTGGGACAAAACCGGAAGGAAGCAATATGTCAAACCCCGAGACCACAGACAGTGAAAGAATTACGAACCTTTTTGGGGATGACTGGGTGGTGCAGGCTATGGATTTACAATTATGGACTGCTTGTGAAACCCCTGTATGCACTGACTGTAACCAAGCAAAAGAATCTTCAGGGGACCAAGGAGGCTGAGCAAGCTTTCAGGCATTTGAAAAAGGCTTTGATGTCAGCCCAGGCTCTAGGACTCCCAGACGTGAGTAAACCATTCCTTCTTTTCTCCCATGAAAAACAAGGAATTGCCCTTGGAATACTGGCACAAGACTTAGGCCCATATCACTGGGCAGTTGCCTATTTTTCCAAACAGCTAGATGGCACTGCAAAAGGCTGGCCTGGATGTTTAAGAGCAGTTGCAGCTGTGGTACTGAACATCCAAGAGGCACGAAAGTTCACTTTGGGCCAGAAAATGACTGTGCTAGTATCTCACACAGTATCCGCAGTACTGGAAGCAAAAGGTAGGCATTGGCTTTCTCCACAGAGGTTCCTGAGATACCAGGCCGTCATGGTGGAGCAAGATGATGTGAGAATTGTGGTTACTAACATTATCAACCCAGCTTCTTTTCTCAGTGGGAATATGGGAGAGCCGGTACACCACGATTGCCTAGAGACCATCGAAGCCACATACTCCAGCCATCTAGACCTGAAAGACGACCCTATGGAAAATGCAGAGACCTGGTTTACTGATGGGAGTAGCTACGTTGTAAGTGGTAAAAGATATGCCGGGTATGCCGTCACCACCAGTCAAGAAATAATAGAATCAGGACCCTTACCCACAAACACTTCTGCACAAAAGGCAGAAATAATTGCCCTGACTCGAGCCTTGGAGCTAGCCAGAAATAAGACTGTGAATATTTACACAGACTCAAAGTATGCTTTTGGAGTCGTACACGCACATGGAGCAATTTGGAAAGAAAGCTTAGCTTTGTTTTCTCTGTAATATTGTGTGTCTGGAACTGGAGAACACTACAGCGACTAGCCACCCTAACTTCTGTATCTAATGCACATGGAAAAGCACTGAGAGATACCTTTCGAAACCATAGAATCATAGAGTCATAGAATTGGGAAATAGACTAGTAGATGAAGAATTTCTGTATTAGTAAATGAATTTACTAACTCTGTAGAAAAGGGGGGACTGACACGGGGGCAGAAGAGTTAATAGAAATAGTCTAATTAAAGAAGTATGCAGCTTTTGCTTGGGAAGTATGTAACTACTCGTCACTACCACATCCCCTACCACGCTCCAGTCTCTGGAAAAATTGAATGCTTGTCCTGGTTCCCCAGGCAGAGACTCATGGGCCAGCCGTGCAGTCAGGCCATGAGTAGCCCTGAGTCAGCTGAGAGTTCCAATCAGGTCAGCTGACTCACAGGTGTATCCCATACCACCTAGTCATACTTATAAAAGGAGGGAGCTCAGTGAAGGTGGGGTTTCTCCTCCTTTCTCTGAAGTTTGCCAGTTACTAGGCCTAGCACAAAGGACGCAGCCAGCAGAAAAACAAACCAGTAACCAGATTCTATTACACACAAGAAGGTCAGTATATGGGTGAACGCTGGGGGTACAAACAAGTCCATCAGATTACACAAAGCCAACATCAACCCCAGCGACCCCAGGATCGATACAACACGGCCAACAATCGGTGAAACGAACAAAGCAACAAAATCTCCAATGGTAGGGATGGGAGACAGCCAAGCCAATAGACGCATAATATAGGAGAGAGATAGCCACATGTTCTCACAAAGCCCGTGTTCACCAGCACCAAACCTGACTGGGGCCCAGTTTCAGGGAGAGTCAGGAGGTCCTTCCCCAACAGGGAAACTCTGCAAAGTGCATCCACCTCACAGACAGATACTCCACCCTTCCTGCAAGTGGTCCCAGCTTTTATGCCCAAAGCAGGACACCTGGCACTCATTTACCCAAATGCGGGGCACCTGGGGCTTGTTTACCCAAGGGCTTTCCTTACAAGGCCAGCTGCACCTTGGAGGAAAGCTAAAAGGCAAACTCATCCCCTCCTTTTGAAGGACTGTGGGGACCGCCCATATGTCAACCTTAATTCAGGGCTCGGGGTTCAGACCCCAGCACTTCAGGCTTATTGTTGATGGTGCTCTGTTCCTGCCATCAGCATTGAACCAGGCTGAGTAGAACCCTTAATGTTTTGTGTTGATTGTTTTTTCCTGTTTTGTCATTCTATTAAATCTGTCAATACATCAACTCACGGGCTTTTTCCTTTTTTTTTCCCAATTCTCCTTCCCATCTGGGGCTGGAGTCTTGGGTGGTATGCTAACTGCTAGCCCTGAGTACTGGCTAACCGTAGACAGTCGATTTGGCACCCTATGTGTGTTTTGAAACCCAGAGCTGAAGTTTAAACAGACCTCACTGGGTAACTCTCCCTCTCACTATGCTGATATGGGGTGCGTGGTCCCTCGGGGGACTCCTCGGGTATCTGGTGTTGGAATCACTGTTGGAGTATGGCACAGTCTTACTGCTGTTGCTCTTTGGATTGGTGTGGTTTATTGTTTCCGGCCATAGGCTTCAAGGTGTTGCCCTGGTATGTGTTTTGGTGTTAGGCTATGGTGTGATGAATTCACTTGTAGATACACCCGTTTCTCATCTCTGGGACCTGGTGATGGGCACCATGAGTCCGGAATACTCTTGGGATGCCTCAACAGTTCTACTTGTCTTATCAGGTATTTTGAATATTTTCTAGTTTCTTCTTCCGCGAAGAATGAATCTGTGGCGTAGAGTTGGGTGCTATGTGGCTGCTACATCTTCTGCCATGGGCCCTACAGTCAGCTTGGCCCCTGCAAGAGGTCATGCAGATAGTCTGACCCTGCTGGTGGATGGTGCAGCTGCCCGGCGTACTCGCCAGTGCCAACCGCTCCTGTATATAAGAAGCAATACACCAGAAGAGCAGGTCAGGAAGAAATCACTACTCAGTCTTTGTCGCTTAGTGTGCTGCAAGACATCCGCAAAGATTATGGTTGTCATGAAGGTGAGCCCCTGGTTTCTTGGCTGCTCCGGTGCTGGGATAACGGAGCTGAGGGTGGCAAACTGGAAGGCAATGAAGCTAGGCAGCTGGGTCAGAAATCAAGAGATGTACATATTGATAAAGGTCTGTCAAGAGAAGCACATCCCCTCAGTTTTTGGAGACTACTCTTACTGTGTGTGAAAAACGGGTATCCCTTTTGAGGTAATGCTGTGTACAGGCCAAGCAGGTGGATGACCACTGACAGAGGTGTGCAGTATCTAAGAGAAATAGCCGTGCGGGAGCTGATTTTCACTACTGTGGACAACCCTCAGACGCCAGTGGATCCAGATGCACTTAGAGTTGCTGGACCCATGTGGCATAAGTGGGTATTGAGCGCTCTGCCAGCTTATGCCAATGTAATGACATTATTTAGCTGGAAAGATGATGAGGCAACAACAGCAGGTGTCCTGGAGACTCGAATGAGGCAATATGCAGATAATCTTTCTTCGTCCCCATGGGCTGGCATCTCTGCTGTGGAAGCACCATTGGATAACTCCACAGCACTGCTCACTAAAGTTCTTGACAGGCTGTCAGAGATGGAGGACAAGTTACACTCTCTGTCAATACCAACAAAGGTTTCTGCTGTGGAGAGAAAGCGCTCCCCTGAAAGGCCTGTGAGTGACAGATGGCGTACACCATGGGGTGCTCTGTGGTTCTTCTTGAGAGACCATGGAGAGAACATGAGGAAATGGGATGGCAAGCCTACGTCAACTCTACAGACACATGTCCATGAACTGAAAAAGAAAAAAAATTGCAAGAGGAAGACCTTCAAGGAGGAGTGCTGCTGCAGTCTCCAGAGGGAAGCCCCCAAGACAGCGTAGATGGGCTTCAGATCCAAACTTACGACACGAGACCAATGATACAAGTGTAGCGCATGTGAGTAGCTTGGACCCATATGCCAATGACAGCTACTTTGTTCAGGATTAGAGAGGCCCTGCCTCCAGTCAGGTGGAGGAGAAGGACAACAGAGTCTATTGGACTCTGTGGATACGATGGCCTGGCACATCTGTCCCACAAAATACAAGGCTCTGGTGGACACTGGTGCGCAATGCACCATAATGCCGTCCAGTTACATTGGGATGGAATATATTTCCATTGCTGGAGTGACAGGAGGATCCCAGGAAGTGACTGTAATTGAAGCTGAAGTCAGCCTGTCTGGATGTGAGTGGAAAAAGCACCGTATTGTGACTGTCCCTGATGCCCCATGCATCCTTGGTGTGGATTATCTTAGAAGGGGATACTTCAGAGACCTGAGGGAGTACCGCTGGGCGTTTGGTGTACCAGCAGTTGAGATGGATGAAATTGAACTGCTGTCTACCCTGCCTGGCTTATCAGAGGACCCTTCTATTGTGGGGCTACTGAAGGCTGAGGATCAGAAGGTGCCTACTGCTACTAGAACAGTGCACCAGGGACAGTATCAGACAAATGGAGACTCCCTGAACCCCATCCAGAAGCTGATTGGCCAACTAGAGAGCCAAGGGGTGATCAGCAAGACACACTCACCCTTTAATAGTCCTATTTGGCCAGTGTGGAAGTCCAATGGAGAGTCAAGACTGACTGCGGACTATCGTAGCCTGAATGAAGTCACACCTCCACTGAGTGCTGCTGTGCCAGACATGCTAGAACTCCAGTACAAACTGGAGTCCAAGGCAGCCAAGACATACGCCACAACTGATATTGCCAGTGCATTCCTTTCAGTTCCCTTGGTAGTGGAGTGCAGGCCACAGTTTGCTTTCACCTGGAGGGGTATCCAGTACACCTGGAATCGACTGCCCCAGGGGTGGAAGCACAGTCCAATGGTTTGCCATTGGGTGATCCACTCTGCACTAGAAAAGGGTGGAGTACCTGAGCATCTGCAGTATATTGATGAAATTATTGTATGGGGTAACAGAGCTGAAGATGTTTTTGAGAAAGGGAGGAGAGTAATTCAAACTCTACTGAAAGCCGGGTCTGACTGAAAGTCAAGGGACCTGGTAGAGAAATCCAGTTTCCAGGAAATAAATAACAGGATGGACATCGCCAGATCCCATTAGATGTAATTAACAAAATAACAGCCGTGTCCCCTCCAACCAGCAAAAAGAAGACACAAGTTTTCTTAGGTGTGGTGGTTTGTGGTGAATGCACATCCCAGACTACAGTCATATTGTGAGCCCTCTACATGAAGTGACATGGAAAAAGAATGACTTTGAATAGGGTCCTGAGCAACAATAGGCCTTTGAACAAATTAAGCAAGAAATTCTCCATGGGGCAGTCCAGATGGGCCAAGATGTTAAGAACATACTCTACACTGCAGCCGGGGAGAATGGACCAGCCTGGAGACTCTGGCAAAATGCACCAGGGGAAACTCGAGATCGACCTTTAGGGTTTTGGAGCCGAGGATACAGAGGATCAGGAGCCCGCTAGGCTCCCACTGAAAAAGAAATACTGGCAGCGTATGAAGGAGTTCAAGCCACTTTGGAAGTAGTTGGCACTGAAGCACAGCTCCTCCTGGCACCACGATTGCCAGTATTGAACAGGATGTTTAGAGGGAAGACTCCATCCACACACAATGCAACAGATGCAACGTGGAGTAAGTGGGTTGCACTGATCACTCAGCGGGCTAGAATAGGAAATCCCAACCTCCTGGGTATCCTGGAAGCAATCATGGACTGGCCAGAAGGCAAAGATTTCGGAGTGCCACCAGGAGAAAAGGTGCTGCGTGCTGAAGAGGCCCCCCCATATCATGATCGGCCAGAAAATGAGAAGCATCGTGCTTTGTTCACCGATGTATCCTGTTGTCTTGTAGGAAAACAGCGTAGGTGGAAAGCTGCTTTGTGGAATCCTACACGACGGGTTGCAGAAGCAGCCAAGGGTGAAGGTGAATCAAGTCAGTTTGCAGAAGTAAAGGCCATCCAGCTGGCTTTAATTATTGCTGAGCAGAAGAAATACTTTATCTGTGCACTGACTCATGAATGGTGGCAAATGACCTCTGTGGGTGGCTGAAACAATGGAAAGAATATAACTGGCAGCGCAGAGGCAAGCCCATCTGGGCTGCTTCATTGTGGCGAGATATTGCTGCCCAATTAGACAAGCTGGTTGTAAAGGTATGCCATGTAGATGCTCACGTACCCAAGAGTTGGTCCAATGAAGAACATCAAAAGAACCAGCAGGTGGATTGAGCTGCGAAGGTAAAAATATCTCAAGTGGACCTGGACTGGCAACGCAAGGGTGAATTATTCTTATCTCAATGGGCCCATGATACATCAGGCCATCAAGGTAGGGATGTGACATATACATGGGCTCGTGACCGAGGGGTAGACTTAACCATGGACACTATTGCGCAAGTCATCCATGAGTGCAAGACGTGCCGCAATTAAACAAGCCAAACGGATAAGACCCCAGTGGTATGGAGGGCACTGGCTGAAATATAAATACGGTGAGGCCTGGCAGATTGACTACATCTCCCTGATGAAATATAAATACGGTCAAGCATGGCAGATTGTCTAAATCTCACTGCTGCGAGCATGCCAAGCCAAGCGCTATGTTCTCAACATGGTGGAAGCCATGACTGGATGGCTAGAAACATATGCTGTGCCCCATGCCACTGCTCGTAACACTACTGTGGGTCTTGAAAAGCAAATATTGCGGTGCCATGGAACCGCAGAAAGGATTGAGTCAGAAAACGGAACCCATTTCCGAAATAGCCTGATAGACCCCTGGGCTAAGGAGCATGGGATAGAATGGATATACCGCATCCCTTACCATCCACCAGCTGCTGGCAAAGTCGAGCGATTCAATGGTCTGCTGAACACCACACTCAAAGCAATGGGTGATGGCACATTTCAAAACTGGGACGAACATCTAACAAAAGCTACTTGGGTTGTTAATACTAGGGGGTCTGTCAATTGAGCTGGCCCTGCTCATTCAGAGCTCCTCCATACTGTGGAAGGAGACAAATTCCCAGTGGTGCATTTGCGTAATATGTTGGGGGAAACAGTCCTAGTTACTCCTGCCTTTAGCCAAAGCAAACCCACTGTACTGGGTCTGGCTGAGCCGGAATTGATTTTCCCCTATAGCAGCCCTCATGGTGCTGTGTTTTATGTTGGGAGCTAGAAGGGTGTTGATAACACACCAGTGTTGTGGCTACTGCTGAGTAGTGCTTACACAGCACCAAGTCTCTTTCCAACATTTCCCTCCAGAGGGATGGGGTGGGCAAGATCTTGGGAGGGGACACAACCAGGACAGCTGACCCGAACTGACAAAAGGGATATTACATACCATATGACGTCTGCTCAAGTATAAAGCTGGGAAAAAGGAGGAAGGGGGGTGGGGTCACCCTTGGTCCTCCGAGGCAACCGTGTGGCAGGAATAGAATACCTAGCAGAACTACAACCCTGGACTTCAGTATGGCCAACTTTGGCCTTTTCAAGCAATTGCTAGGGGAAATCCCATGGGACAGGGTACTAGAAGGTAAAGGGGCCCAAGATAGTCGATTAGTATTCAAGGACCTCTTCTTCCGTGCTCAAGATAAGAGCATCCCAACAGGTAGGAAGTCAAGAAAGGGTGCCAGGAGACCTGCATGGTTAAACAGGGAACTGCTGGGCAAATTCACACAGAAGAAGAGAGTGTACAGATCATGGAAGGAGGGGCTGGCCACTTGGGAGGAATAAGTCTGTTGTCAGAGGATGCAGGGAAGAAACTAGGAAATCCAAGGCCTCCTTGGAATTAAACCTTGCAAGAAAGGTCAAGGACAACAGAAAGGGCTTCTTCAAATACATTGCAGATAAAACTAACACTAGAGGCAATGTAGGCCCACTGGTGAATGAGGTGGGTGCCCTGGTGACAGAGGATCAAAAGAAGGCAGAGTTACTGAATGCCCACTTTGCCTCTGTCTATACTGCTGAATGCTGTCCTGAGGAGCCCAGGACCCCTGAGGCTCCAGAGGAAGTCAGGACAGGGGAGGAGTTTGTCCTGGTTGATGAGGACTGGGTTAGGGATAAGTTAAGCAACCTGAACATCCATAAATCCATGGGTCCTGATGGGATGCACCCGTGGGTGCTGAGGGAGCTGGCGGATGTCATTGCTAGGCCACTCTCCGTCATCTTTGTTAAGTCGTGGGGAACGGGAGAGGTGACTGAGGACTGGAGGAAAGCAAATGTCACTCTGGTCTTCAAAAAGGGCAAGAAGGAAGACCCGGGTAACTGTAGACCGGTCAGCCTCACCTCCATCCCTGGAAAGGTGATGGAACAACTTATCCTTGGTGCTGTCTCTAGGCATATCAAGGATAAGAGGGTCATCAGGGGCAGTCAGCATGGCTTCACCAAGTCATGCTTGACCAACCTGATAGCCTTTTATGAGGACATAACCCGGTGGATAGATGATGGTAAAGCAGTGGATGTGGTTTATCTTGATTTCAGTAAAGCATTTGACACAGTCTCCCACAGCATCCTCACAGCTAAACTGAGGAAGTGTGGTCTGGAAGATCAGGTAGTGAGGTGGATTGTGAACTGGCTGAAGGAAAGAAGCCAGAGAGTTGTGGTCAATGGGACAGAGTCTAGTTGAAGGCCTGTACCTAGTGGAGTCCCTCAGGGGTCGGTACTGGGACCAGTAATATTCAATATATTCATCAAGGATTTGGATGTGGGAATAGAGTGCACTGTCAGCAAGAAGGCTGATGACACAAAACTGGGAGGAGTGGCTGACACGCCAGAAGGCTGTGCTGCCATTCAGAGACCTAGACAGGCTGGAGAGTTGGGCGGGGACAAATTTAATGAAATATTACAAGGGCAAGTGTAGAGTTCTGCATCTGGGGAAGAACAAGCCCATGTGCCAGTCTAAGTTGGAAACTGACCTGTTGGAGAGCAGCGTAGGGGAAAGGGACCTGGGGGTCCTGGTGGACAGCAGGATGACCATGAGCCAGCAATGTGCCCTTGTGGTCAAGAAGGCCAATGGCATCGTGGGGTGTATTAGAAGGGGTGTGGTTAGTAGGTCGAGAGAGGTTCACCCTCCTCCTCTACTCTGCCCTGGTGAGGCCGCATCTGGAATATTGTGTACGGTTCTGGGCCCCCCAGTTCAAGAAGGACAGGGAACTGCTTGAGAGAGTCCAGCGCAGAGCCACAAAGATGATTAAGGGAGTGGAACATCTCCCTTATGAGGAAAGGCTGAGGGAGCTGGTTCTCTTTAGCTTGGAGAAGAGGAGACTGAGGGGTGACCTTATTAATGTTTATAAATATGTAAAGGGTGAGTGTCATGAGGATGGAGCCAGGCTCTTCTCAGTGACATCCAATGATAGGACAAGAGGCAACGGGTGCAAGCTGGAACATAGGAGGATCCACAGTAATACGAGGAAAAATTTCTTCACAGTGAGGGTAACAGAACCCTGGAACAGGCTGCCCAGAGAGGTTGTGGAGTCTCTTTCTCTGGAGACATTCAAGACCCGCCTGGATGCATTCCTGTGTGACCTGATCTAGGTATTCCTGCTCTGGCAGGGGGATTGGGCTAGATGATCTTTTGAGGTCCCTTCCAATACCTAACATTCTGTGATTCTTTGATTCTGTGAAATGCCAAGTGATGGTGTATATATGAAAGGAAAGGAAAGAAAATAAAGACAGTGATAATCACCACCCGTGGATCCAGCAACGTCTATTTGGTCCTCTTCACCCAGGGTGGTGTTGGTGGAGGGGACTCTGATCCCGTTGTGGAGTGGCACATTTTTATAGTCACCCAGGGCTGTGCAGGTGGCTCGGGGATAGTCGTGGGACAGTCCAGGCCGAGTTCACGGGCAGTCATAGGATGGTCTGTGGAGTTCAGGGGAGGTGACCGCCGCCATGCATGTGCACTGAGGGTGCAGGAGAATCTCCCATCATTGAGAAACTTCCATGGCCCTCCAGCTGTGCTCCAGGTGCACTGAATTATCGGGTACTTTGTCTTCCCCCATTCCATCACCTTTGATTCTTGAGCCCTGAGGCCTGTTATCTCTCCAGACCTGTTGTCTCCAGGCCCCTTATCTCCAGGCCCACAGTCTGTGGATATGGACACCGCTTTAAAGTGTCAGTTTCCTGGTCTTAGTTGCATTGCCAGCAATCGGATTTTTCCCACAAGCTCATCTCAGCAGGTTTTGAGACAAGCTAAGTCTTTTGTCTTGCACCTTATACCACCCCGTGGCTGAAACACTGCTGGGCTGAGTGTCCAGTTCCGGAAAATCTTCATCCACGGTGATGATGCGTACATAATGGTATCCTGGTTCCCCAGGCACAGACTCATGGGCCAGCCATGCAGGCAGGCCATGAGTAACCCCGAATCAGCTGAGAGGTGCCAATCAAGGCCGATAACTCACAGGTGTATCCCATTCCACCTAGGCATGCTCATTATAAAAGGAACAGGCAGTAATTGGAACTGTGGGATGTTAATTGTTATATAATGCTGCCTGTTAATATTTTCCCAGTACCAGCATTCTCAACACGAATTGGACAGCACAAAGCATCCCAGATTGGAGCCCCAGATGAACATTGCATTGCTTTGACCCATCCTAAAGGACTATCATTCAATGAACCTATACTTCTCTAAATATTGAGAAACAGGAAGAGCAGACACTTGAGCATGATGCATATGACATGGGATAAGGGGTGGAATGGTGTCCTGGTTCCCCAGGCACAGACCCATAGGGCAGCCATGCAGGCAGGCCATGAGTAGCCCTGAGTCAGCTGAGAGTTCCAATCAAGGCAGCTGACTCACAGGTATATCCCATACCACCTAGTCATACTTATAAAAGGAGGGAGCTCAGTGAAAATGGGGTTCCTCCTCTCCCTGAAGCTCCTTGTTGATGGTGCTCTGTTCCTGCTGTCAGCATTGAACCAGGCTGAGTAGAACCCTTAATGTTTTGCGTTGATTGTTGTTTTCTGTTTTGTCATTCTGTTAAATCTGTCTGTACTTCAACTCATGGGCCTTTTCCTTTTTTTTCCACAATTCTCCATCTCATCTGGGGAGGGAGTCTTGGGTGATATACTAACTGCTACGGTTTAGCCCTGAGTACTGGCTAACCGTAGACAACGCTATAATGGACTGTTAAAAACTACATTGGAAGCAATGGGACGTGGAACCTTCAAACACTGTGACACACATCTGGCAAAGGCCGCCTGGTTAGTCAACACAAGAGGATCTGCCAATTGAGCTGGCCCGGCTCAGTCAAAACTTCCATGTATATTAGATGGGGATAGAGTCCATGTAGTGCGCATGAGGGATGTATTGGGAAAAATCGTCTGGGTTAGTCCTGCCCCAGGCAAAGGCAAACCCATCCATGGGATTGCTTTTGCTCAAGGTCCTGGGTGCACCTGGTGGGTGATACGGGAGGATGGAGAGGTCCGATGTGTACCACAAGGGGACTTGCTTTTGGGTGAGAACATACCCTGAATTATATTGTATTTTTGTTAAAAGTGATTCTGATCATGTGCAACTAAAGCAATCCCAGATTTTAGTTTATTCCTTCTCCATTTAAAGTAGCTGAAGCAAGAATACTCATTCTTCTGTTATTTTAGCGTACATCCATACATCTTCCCTAATCCCTTATATTCACTGTTGCTTTTTCAGTAAAAGAAGGCAAAACACAGGAAATTCTTTAAGCAATTTCTCCTTATTGTTCAGACCCTTGATTATTGCTACTTTCTAATCAGGCTGCATGCAAGCAGGACTATAAGGATGCGAGTCAAAAAACAAGGATATCTATTTTGTCAGCCTAGCATAATGAACTAGCATATTACAAAATTACAGACTGGCTAAATAGTACTGTATGAGATCTCCAGTGAAGCTCACAGAATTTAACTGACTGGAGAACCAAATTCAGGCTTGTTTAATTCTGGCATATGTCTCACACTCATGAATGACTTCTGCAATAGTATCCATGGTTAAGTCCATCCCTCAGTCAGGAGCCCATTTATACATTGCATCTCTGCCTTGATGGCCTGATGTATCATGGGCCCATCGAGCTAAGAATAATTCACCCTTGGGTTGTCAGGCCAGGCCCACTTGAGATATTTTTACTTTTGCAGCCCAATCCACCTGCTGTTGTTTTGATGTTCTTCGTTGGCACAACTCTTGGGTACATGGGCATCTACGTGGCATACCTTTACAACCAGCTTGTCTAAACAGGCAGCCCAGATGGGCTTGCCTCTGTGCTGCCCATCCCCATGACCTCTCCTGTGAGAGACTAACCATCTTGAAACATGCAATTTTGTTAAACTTTGATTGCAGAAGCGTGAAAAAGACTCTGGTCTTATCTTTATGGTTGCTTTGTGTGATTGATTTAAACCTGCCTCGGCAGGGAGGTTCCGGCAGAAATATGACCAAGGCCCAGCTGTGGCTGGCACCTCCTGAAGGATTCAGATAAACATACAAGGACCAGTTGAGACCAAGATAAGAAACTTGTGAGCTTTAACAACTGGAAAGATGAGCTAAGACAAGACCATATATGGAAGAGGACGCCCAGAGTTCATGGAAAGGACAGTCTCTAGAGACTGGTGGTTATGTCTCAACATTGTCTGTGTTATGCTTCACCCACCCAGTGATGTACTATTGTGGGGGACCACCAGGCTCAGCATCCCCCTTCCTGCATCTAAAAGAGGGATACCACAAACAGGATGCATTTGTTCTCAGCATCCTCATTCCTGCATTTGAAGAGAGATAAGCAGGACAATTCCCCATTTCTGCATCTGAAGGGAAAAGGACAATTCACATGGATACTTCAAACAGGACGCATCAGTGCGCATGCTCCAGCAACAAGGAGGTCTCCAAGAGGAAAACAAAGGAGGGATGGAGATCGCTCCTAAGGATCCTCAAACGACACCTGGAGTGATACCTGGTGCCTGCACTGGTAGGCCGGAGGTATGCAAAGCACCATGTGGCAGAAACTCCCACCCAGAGTAAGTGGGTGGAGAAAGAGACTATATCTAGCAACAACAGCTCACAACTAATTTGAAGATCTTCCCCACCAATCAACAACTGGACTTGTGAGACCTCGCTGCATCCATGGTGGTAACCCCCCCTCTCTGCTCTATCTCTCATAATACTGCTTATTCTTATATCCACTTTTTTCCTATTGCTCTTTAATTTTCAAGTGCACACAACTTTATAATAAACCATAGAGAGTGTGTGACATTTGACCTCGTTTCTGTCTTAATTTCACCTCTGGGATCAAAACGAATCTCCCTTGGCCCGAACCAGGTCAAGACACCTCCCCAGATGAGAAGGGGAATCAGAGAAAAAAGGGAAAAGCCCCATGAGTTGAAGTCAAAACAGATTTAATGAAGTAACAAAACTAATACAACAACCAACAAACTGTACAAATTTCTACTCAGCCTGGTCCTTGATGTCAACAGCAGGAAAAGAAGGCCAAGAAGGAGAAGCCCCTGAAAGAAGATCTCTACCCTTAGTGAACTCCCTCCTGTTATAATGAACATGATGAAGTGGTATGGGATATACCTGTGAGTCAGCTGCCTTGATTGGATCTCTCAGCTGACTCAGGGCTATTCATGGCCTGCCTGCATGGCTGGCCCATGGGTCTGTGCCTGGGGAACCAGGACACCCAGGCAGCCAAATCTCCAGAAGGTGGGGGTGTTCTCAGTGCCCTTACAGAAGTAACTGTTACCCTACCTCATTTTCCTGAACAGAACAGTGCTGACTGATATCCAGTGCTAAACTCCTTGATAGCTTACATCAAACATATCTAAGGAAAAGTTATATCCAGTGAGGATTTTTTCCACTGTTATGGGCTATTTTTTGTTTTAGAATTTACAAACTCAAAATACTGCAGTGATCAGGAAGCTGCTGCATTCAGTATTGCAGATTTCCTTTCACTTCAGGTGAGTTCAAAGCTCAGTGCTTTAAGTAAGAATAACCACTAGGGTCTCCCAGGCCTTTGTGCCTAAAGACAGAGTTCAAGGAGGAGAGGAACTGCCAGTAGTGGAAGATCAAATCAGGCATCAGGGATCTCTTGAGAAATCTCAACCCACACAAGTCTATGGGACCAGATGTGATGCAGCCAAGGGGGCTGAGAGAGCTGGCTGATTTCATTATGAGGCTGTTCTCAATCATCTTTGAAAGGGCTTGGAGATCAGGGAAGATATCCAGTGACTGGAAAAAGGCAAACATTACACCTGTCTTCAGAAAGGACAAGAAGGATGATCCAGGGAACTACAGGCTGGTCAATCTCACTTCAGTCCCTGGGAAAATCATGGAGCAATTCCTCTTGGAACACATTTCTGGAAACATGAAGGAAGAGGTGATTGGGAAGAGCCAGCACAGATTTATCAAGAGTAAAACATGCTTGAATACCCCAATGCCTTCTATGATGAGATGACTGGCTCTGGGAACAAGGGGAGAACAGTGCATGTTGCCTACCTCGACTTTAGCAAGGCTTTTGATGCTGTCTCCCACAGCATCCTCATATCCAAGTTATGATGTTGTGGTCTAGATGAGTGGGCTACACTCATCTGTGAGTGAAAAAGTGGCTGGATCATTGGGCTCAAAGGTTAATAGTACGTGCTCTACCTGGAGGTTGGTTACAAGTGGAGTTTCTCAGGGGTCTGTTCTGGAACGGCTCCTGCTTAATATCTTTATCAGTGTCCTGGAGGAGGAGACATAATGCACCTCATCAACTTTGTGGACAACACCAAACTGCGGGACGCAGTTTCAAGACCTGACCAGACAAAGCCCTGAGCAACCTGGTCTGAATTCAGTGCTGACCCTGATTTGAGCCAGGGGTTGGACTAGGGACCTCCCAGGGTCCCTTCCAACCTGAATAGTTCTTGGAGTCTGCGAATCAAATCTTCACGGGAACAGGCCTGAGCAGAGAGTAAATGTAAACCTCAAAAGTTTCCCTTTGTAACTTAAATAATATCCCAGGTACACAGTGCAGGAAACATAAAGAGGGATAAGTTTTATCTATGCTTATAACAGGCAGCAAACATTTTCCAATTCTGTATTGCAACTTCATGGTGCAGGTACATCATACAGTATTCATGTGGTGTTCCTTCTTTTCTCCAACACAGATCAACACTTTCATCTTTTCAGTGAATGTTACTAGCCAGACTTAGATGCATAATCATTCCCCAGCCTCTCATACAAATACATAACATGCAAACAGATACTCTCTGTGGCATTTACCATCTTTTAGAATATTGTAGGGTACTCCTTTAAGAGGAAACTTTCAAATTATGCAGATTATGGTTATATTTTAATAAAATCTAAATATTCAGATTTAAACTTTTCTTCTACATATGTATTGGCAGGGAATGATCTTATATATTTTGTAAGAAACTTTTCAAACTCATGCAAACTCTATTACTGATTTGGAGCACTTAGAACACTAACCGACCTGTCAAAAATCGCATATACTGCTCATAATTTTGAATGTATCAATTTAATTTTAAATGCATTTTCAATTAAAAATAATCATATAGTATTTATGTCATTTCATTAAATAAAAAAAATCAAATTGTCTGTGAGAATCTCACATGCAATATAGTTATTAGGGTTCTTAATATGATCTAGTTTTTTAATTCATGTTATTAGAAACATCATTTTATTAAGAATTAAACTCAACCAAGCCTGCTTGATGCCCAAGGAATCTCTTAAATCCCATGATAACAACTGAAGGACTGCTTAAGGCCTTGTATAAGCTAGACTGCAATGGGATAAATTTCACCCTGAATACTTTGTTGTCTCTGTTTTATCCTCCTTGATGCTGTTGAAAAGCTTCTCATTTCCTGGCTGAGAGCAGGACGTGTAGGAAAGATTCAGTCCAAATAAAACTGAAGTGATGCTGGCAAATTAAAGGAAATGATTAAGCAGAAGGTTGTATCATTTACAAAAAAAAAGACAAAAAAGCAAAAAAAAAAGTGTTCATTAGTCATCCCCTCTCAACAGAAAGCTGAAATACATGCTTTAAATATGCTTTCCTAACTTCACAGGCAAATATATATGCTCATCTTCAAATTCCTGTCCCCATTAATTTCACATTTAAATTGTTAAGACATATGAAATCAGAAAGAGTTAAAAACAGAAGCTCTGATTTATATTGTTAAATGCAAGGCATACAGCTGTCACCTCCCCTACAAGATATTTACAGTGGAATTAACCCCGTATTCCATTCCTGCAGACATCTCTTGCTTTCTGCAGGGGCAGCCTGAGCTGTCACTAATTAGTTAGGCTCCAGTCCCACCAGGTGCTGTGTTTGAGAATCACATTCAACTCCAGGTCAAAGAGCAATGAATCTACTAAACAAGCAGCAGTATTAGACCTACAGGGTGGGGTGTGGATGTGTCCCCTAGGCCTCCACTGGAGTATTGCTAGCCTCAGTGCAGAACAAGAAATGCAAAAGGCAGAAGACCTCTCCCAGGAAAGAAATATCAATATCTGTAATGAACAGAACTGTATTCAGATTTTGGATTCCTCCAATTAGATGGAATTTCCTTAATGTGGCTTAACAAAAATATTTGAACTCAGATGGGCCCTCTCATTTCCTTCCACAGATGCACACTCTGTCCCTGAGTTTAATTACTTGGGAGCTGCGATGTACCCGTGCTCAGTGTTAACAAAAATAATTTTTGAGCTCTGCAGTAGATTTCACTGAGTTGCAAACACCTCGCCCTAAACAGAGGTCAGCCAGGAGATGAAATAAATGAAGCCAAGTACACATCACAGTTGAAGAGCATGTACAACTACTCGCTTATTTGCAAACAAACAGGAGCAAGGAATCACAGAATCACAGAATCACAGAATGTTAGGGATTGGAAGGGACCTCAAAAGATCATCTAGTCCAATCCCCCTGCCAGAGCAGGAACACCTAGGTCTGGTCACACAGGAACATGTCCAGGCGGGTTTTGAATGTCTCCAGAGAAGGAGACTCCACAACCTCTCTGGGCAGCCTGTTCCAGGGTTCTGTTAGCCTCACTGTGAAGAAATTCTTCCTCACATTTATGTGGAACCTCCTATGTTCCAGCTTGCATCCGTTGCCCCTTGTCCTATCATTGGATGTCACTGAGAAGAGCCTGGCTCCATCCTCATGACACTCACCCTTTACATATTTATAAACATTAATGAGGTCACCCCTCAGTCTCCTCTTCTCCAAGCTAAAGAGACCCAGCTCCCTCAGCCTTTCCTCATAAGGGAGATGTTCCACTCCCTTAATCATCTTTGTGGCTCTGCGCTGGACTCTCTCAAGCAGTTCCCTGTCCTTCTTGAACTGGGGGGCCCAGAACTGGACACAATACTCCAGATGCGGCCTCACCAAGGCAGAATAGAGGGGAAGGAGAACCTCTCTTGACCTACTAACCACCCCCTTTCTAATACACCCCAGGATGCCATTGGCCTTCTTGGCCACAAGGGCACATTGCTGGCTCATGGTCATCCTGCTGTCCACCAGGACCCCCAGGTCCCTTTCCCCTACACTGCTCTCCAGCAGGTCAGCCCCCAACCTGTACTGGTACATGGGGTTGTTCTTCCCCAGATGCAAAACTCTACACTTGCCCTTGTTGAATTTCATTAAGTTTCTCCCTGCCCAACTCTCCAGCCTATCAAGGTCTCGTTGAATGGGAGCACAACCCTCTGGTGTGTCAGCCACTCCTCCTAGTTTGGTGTCATCAGCAAACTTGCTGAGGATACATTCTGTACCCATAGGAACATAGGTGTCTACCTGTTAGCCCTGTAAAGAAGCTTGCATTCCTGAAGAAACTATAATCATTCAGAGATAGACTAACAATAAGAACAGGAAATTTAGGGATCGATTTAACCTGGGTGTACTGGGCATAACTTGCAAGGTTTTGGTAGCTGGGGAGGGAGGTCAGAGGCTGCAGGGGTGGCCTGTGTGGGAGAAGGTCACAGACTGCCCTGTGCCAGTCACAGCCTGTTCCAACCAGCTTAGCAATGGACAAAACAAACTCACCATGTGCCAAAACTGGAATCAGAGGAACACATGGGACCTCTGTTAAAACATATTTAAGAAGGCAATAGCCACTGGAGCAGAGAAGGAGGCACAAAAGGAAATACTGGAGGAGACGTGAGGACACACAAAAGAAGACACAGGAGGAGGTATGCCTCTGAGGGGACTGTGGCCTGACCTATGGAGGAGCCCATGGCAAAGCAGTTGAAAAGAGTAAGAAACAAGGAGCAGCAAAAAAGGAAACCACTATGCACTGACCCTAACCTCTTGCACCACCCATCATGTCACTGAAGGGACTCAATGTAACATGTGGCAAAGGGATTGGAGACTAGGAAGAGGAGAGGAGAAAATGTCTGGAGTGAATTTGAGACCAGAAAAGCGGGGGAAAAGGTGTTTTCCCTGAGTGTTTGCTTGACTGTTTGTCTTAATTTATTCTCAATACCCAAATCCATAATTAAAAGTTGATGTAACTGGTAATCAATTAAATGCAGTGAAATTCTCTGATTCAAGACTGATTTGCCCACAGCAGCAATTGGTGGAGAATGAGGGCAACTCCTGGACCTGGCATAGCCTGGGACTGGAATAATGGTAGTGACTTTGAAACTCCACAGGGAACCTTGGTTCTGGTATTGGAAATTTGTGTTGCTGTGTTGTGGTGGTAGTGGTGCACCCATTGCCTATGGAGTGGGTAGGTGCAAACAATGTATAAACAGGGGAGAGTCAAGGAGGGGACCAGAGAGAGAGCTCCTGCCAGATGGGAAGGCAACTGGGAAGAACTGGGACGAGTCCCTCTCCAAGCCCATGTCTCAGTGGGCTGGAGCCTGGATCATCACCATGTGCAGGATCCAAAAGCATTAGCCTGGGAGCTGCAGAAGGGCTCTGCTGAATGTGAGACGCCTGGAGAAAAGTGTGTTGCTCTGCTGTGGAGGTGCGCCAGGGCTTGCCATGTGCTCCAAAATCGAAGCCCTTGGTCAGAAGTTACCAACTACTAGCACTGAAATAGCCATGTGGAAAACTGCGCAGAACTGCCAAGGCTGCTGCAGAAGCAGCCAGAGAGCTTAAAGTGACTGCCCCAGAGTGGGACCCCAACACCTGGGATGAGGAAATTGAGGGCTCTGATGATGACTAAAAACCGATCTCTTTCAGGTCGCCCCAGTTATAGTGAGTAATCAGACCTAAGGAAACGAGAGCACTGGTCCCCGGAGTGTGACGTCCTTTACCCAGAGCACCTGCAGCTTCCACCCCAGGGAGATGTTCCTGCAGTGACTATGGCATTGCTGGGAAACTGGAGATGCTGGGATACAGCTTACGGCCCAAGAGAGCATTGTTTTGGAAAGTTCCAGTGTTTTGGGAAGTTTGGGGTCTATGTCGCTTGTAAATGCACAAGAGAGGAAGTCTTTGGAATCAGCTGATGGAGGGATACCTGGAGCAATGGCCCAGTCCTGTAAATGAGACACACCTGTGGAAGGACTGGGAAGAAGCAGGTAATTGACTACAGTTGCTTGGACTGCTGGAGTGTATTTACAGGCAAGGGGGAAGGGACCCCCCAAAAAGGCAGAAATCACTAATGTCATGGCCCAAAAGCTCTGACAGCTAGGCACAGTTACTAATGCTCCCATGGCATCACCTGATGAGATGGTGGGACATCCTGACCTTGGTACCAGGAAAGGTTATGAAGCAGGTCATCTTGAGTGTGATCACACAGGATGTACAGGACAACCAGGGGATCAGGCACAGCCATCATGTGTTTATGAAGGGCAGGTCCTGTTTGACTAACCTGATCTCCTTCTACGACAGGGTGACTCGCTTGGTGAATGAGGGGAAGGCTGTGGATGTTCCTTACCTGGACGTTAGTAAAGCCTTCGTCACTGTTTCCCACACCATTCTCCTAGAGAAGCTGGTGGCTCATGGCTTAGACAGGTATACTCTTCGCTGGGTTAAAAACTGGCTGGCTGGCTGGGCCCAGAGAGTTGTGGTGAATCCAGTTGGAGGCCAGTCACAAGTGGTGTTTCCCAGGGCTCAGTGCTGGGGCCAGTCTTGTTTAATATAGAATCATAGAATGGTTTAGGTTAGAAGGGACCTCAAAGATCTAGTTCCTACCTCCCTGCCACGGGCAGGGACACCTCCCACTATACCAGGTTGTTCAAAGCCCCATCTAACCTGGCCTTGAACACTTCCAGGGAGGGGGCAACCATAACTTCCCTGGGCAAGCTGTTCCAGTGTCTCACCACCCTCACAGTCAAGAATTTCTTCCTAATATCTAGTCTGAATCTACCCTCTTCCAGTTTAAAACCATTACCCCTTGTCCTATCACTACATGCTCTTGTAAAAAGTCCCTCTCCATCTTTCTTGTAGGCCCCCAGAGCCTTCTCTTCTCCAGGCTGAACAACCCCAACTCTCTCAGCCTGTCTTCATAGGAGAGGTGCTCCAACCCTCTGATCATCTTCATGGCCCTCCTCTGGACCCACTCCAACAGCCCGATGCCCTTCTTATGTTGGGGGCCCCATAACTGGATGCAGTACTTCAGGTGAGGTCTCATGAGAGCAGAGTAGAGGGGGAGAATTACTTCCTTCGACCTGATGGCCACAGTTCTTTTGACGCAGCCCAGGATACAGTTGGCCTTCTGGGCTGCAAGCCCACATTGCTGGCTCATGTTGAGTTTTTCATCAACAGACACCCCCAAGTCCTTCTCCTCAAGGCTGCTCTCTATCCATTCTCTGCCCACCCTGTATTTGTGCTTAGAATTGCCTCAACCCAGGTGCGTGCTTAGAACTGCCTCAACCCAGATGCAGGACCTTACTCTTGGGCTTGTTGAACTTCATGAAGTTTGCATGGGCCCACCTCTCCAGTCTGTCAAGGTCCCTCTGGATGGCATCCCTTCCCTCCAGCATGTCAACCATGCCACACAGCTTGGTATCATCAGCAAAAATGCTGAGGGTGCACTCCACCCCACTGTCCATGTCGCTGACAAAGATGTTAAACAGCACTGGTCCTAGTACTGATCCCTGAGGAACGTCACTCGTCACCGGTCTCCATGTGGACATTGAGCCGTTGACTGCCACTCTCTGAGTGCGACCAACCAGCCAATTCCATATACACCAGGTGGTCCATCCATCAAATCCATGCTTTTCCAATTTCGAGATCAGGATGTCATGCGGAATAGTGTCAAACGCTCTGCACAAATCCAGGTAGGTGACATTGGTTGCTCTTACCTTATCCACCAAAGCTGTAACTCCATCATAAAAGGACACCAAATTTGTCAGGCATGATTTGTCCTTGGTGAAGCCATGTTGGTTACTTCACAGAATCACAGAATGTTAGGGATTGGAAGGGACTTCAAAAGATCATCTAGTCCAATCCCCCTGCCAGAGCAGGAATACCTAGATCAAGTCACACAGGAATGCATCCAGGCCGGTTTTGAATGTCTCCAGAGAAGGAGACTCCACAACCTCTCTGGGCAGCCTGTTCCAGTGCTCTGTTACGCTCACTGTGAAGAAGTTTTTCCTCATATTACTGTGGATCCTCCTATGTTCCAGCTTGCACCCGTTGCCTCTTGTCCTATCATTGGATGTCACTGAGAAGAGCCTGGCTCCATCCTCATGACACTCACCCTTTACATATTTATAAACATTAATGAAGTCACACCTCAGTCTCCTCTTCTCCAAGCTAAAGAGACCCAGCTGCTGTGGGAGACTGTGTCAAATGCTTTACTGAAATCAAGATAGACCACATCCACTGCTTTACCATCATCTATCCACCGGGTTATGTCCTCATAAAAGGCTATCAGGTTGGTCAAGCATGACTTCGCCTTGGCGAAGCCATGTTGACTGCCCCCAATGACCCTCTTATCCTTGATATGCCTAGAGACAGCACCAAGGATAAGTTGTTCCATCACCTTTCCAGGGATGGAGGTGAGGCTGACCGGTCTACAGTTACCCAGGTCTTCCTTCTTGCCCTTTTTGAAGACCAGAGTGACATTTGCTTTCCTCCAGTCCTCAGTCACCTCTCCCATTCCCCAAGATTTAACAAAGATGATGGAGAGTGGCCTAGCAATGACATCCGCCAGCTCCCTCAGCACCGGTCTAATAAACCTCCTCATCCTGATCCGGTGGCCTGTAATAGACACCCACAACAGTATCACCCATGCCAGCCTGCCCCTTAATTCGCACCCACAAACTCTCAACTTGCTTCTGATCCGTCCCTGGACAGAACTAAAGACACCCTAGTTGCTCACTAACGTAAAGAGAAACTCCACCACCTCGCCTCGCTGGCCTATCTTTCCTGAAAAGGACATAGCCTTCCATGACCACATTCCAGTCATGCAAGCTGTCCCACCAAGTCTCTGTAATTGGCACTAGATCATAACCCCCAGACCAAACACAGATTTCTAACTCTTCCTGTTTATTCCCCATGCTGCGTGCATTGGTGTAAAGGCATTTCAGAGAGTGAGCTGAGCCTGCCGATTTCACCCTAAGGGGGTGGGAAGCCTCCTGGTCTTCATCAATACTTGAGCACTGCCCCAGTGGTGCAAGCCCAGCTACAACCCCATCCCCCTTCGAATCTAGTTTAAAGCTCTCCGAATGAGACCTGCTAATACCTGTCCCAGAATCCTTTGCCCCTGCGAGATAAACCTTCCCCAGGTATTACTGTCAGATCTTTTGTCTTATAAAACCAGCCATTATCAAAGAACCCAAAGCCCTGCCTGTAGCACCAGTCTTGTAGCCAGGCATTTATGGAATGAATCCTCCTATTCTGTCCCATGTCATCACCTGAAAATGGAAGGAGGGAGGAGAAAATAACCTGTGCCCCAGACTCTTTCACTAACCGTCCCAAGGCCTTGAAGTCTTTCTTCATCCCCCTCAGACTACGGGATGCAGCTTCCTCCCCTCCTGTCTGGAAGATCAGTAGCGGGTAGTAGTATGTCGACCGCACCAGGTTGGGGAGTTTCCTGGCAATATTCCTGATCCGGGCTCCAGACAGACTGCAGACCTCCCTGTGATGAGGGTCAGCTCTGCATATTAGGCCCTCAGTTCCCTTTAGGAGCGAGTCCCCAACAACTAGAACTCTTCTTCCTTGTGGAACAGGTTGTTATATTTCTGTGAGGTTTTCCTGTCTGTGGTGACACCTCTGATGTAGGTTGTCTATCCACCACATCCTCATTAGTCTGGCTATATTCAACCAGGGCCTCATATCTATTTCTCAGAGGCACCTGGAAAGGTGAGGTGGGCAAGTGATACGGGGGCAAAAGAGTTAATAGAAATAGTTTAATTAAAGAAGTATGCAGCTCTTGCTTGGGAAGTATGTAATCTTGCCTCTCTTGCTTGGGAAGTATGTAATCTTGCCTCTCTTGCTTGGGATCCTTGCCTGCTAGATGAAACAGGTGCTACAGGCCGCTGATTAGAAGAAGACCGTTGAGAAAAGGGAGGACGGCTCCTGCTCCTTCTGATAAGAGGAAGGTCGGTTCCCATCATCCCAGCATTCGAGCTGGTGGGAACCAATGCCGCGGTCTGAAGAAGAGCCAGAGGCCCACAGAGCACTGCGCAGGCGCAACCAGGCGAAGCAAGAGGCGTGGAATATTATAATGACCTGATACAATGATGTAATGTTTATGATACACTCCTCATGAATATGTATTACTTAGTGCTATAAAAGAAACACGCTTCGGCCCCCTAGGTGTGCAAGTTTGGAGGAGCGATCCGCCTTGCACCCGGTGCTGAATAAACATACCTATTTTATAACTTTATGAGAGTTATAGAGTCTTTTCCGCCCGGCAGTTGGCGACCCAGATGGGACGTCTCTGCTCGGCTGCAGGATCGGCTGAGGGATGGACGTCCTAGGCACGCGCCCCAGACCCTTTCTGGAGGAACTCCGCTCCTCGGCCGCTCACTGCAGGAGCAGACAACAACCATCTACACTTGCGGACAAACAGTATGTTTTATTGGGGTAGCCTGTAAGTCGTACGCGTGGCTGGGGCAGCTGGTAAATCGCACAGAGACGTCTGGCGTGCAGCATAGTCCCTATAGGGAAGGAGTCTCCGTTTGGTGGGGAGCCGGTTAGGGGAGGCGGGCTAGGGGATTCGCTGACTGCTCGCGATCCTCGGGGTGGATCGAGTGAATACCTAGGGAACAGCTGTGTGTGAGTGTGTAACTTTAGGAGCCCGCTATGGAATTCGCTGACCGATAGAGCGGCCGCTAGCGATCCTCGGGGTGGATCGAGTGAATTCAGAGGTAATATGCATGAAATGAGTGTGTGGATGTGTATGCAGTATATGTTTGTCTAAAGTGTTGAAGTGCCCTAACTAATAACAAATCATCGCGTTTATTGGTTGGGTTGTGGTTCGGAGTCTGAGGCCTAAGGCTCTGAAGACAGGGATCCAAGTCCCCTGAGGGTTCGGGTCCCCCTTTTCTGACGGGTTCAGTGGAAACTGAATTACGGCTAAAGATCTATGGCTTATGATTTATGTTGAAGCATTGTGACTGACAACTTTATATGTGAGTGTAAGGAGCTCCTTTGCGTGGCTGTGGGCTGTGTGATTGTTTGGTGTGTGGAGCTCCGATCCGCTTGTCCGCTGTCCCGCGGGGGAAAGAGGGGGGAGCAGTTGGAGATGAACGAAGCATAAGCGTGTGATATTTGAGACGCCTGAGCTGAATTGCCGGTTCACTCGGCTAAAGTGGGACCCTCAGTTAAGGACTGAGTGTTAACCGTCTGTGTCTTTAGCACGAATCACACAGCGTATGGCAGATTCTGCCAACGAAAGAGCGATAGCACTAAAATTAAAAAGTTCATTATTGATGTCCTATACATGGAGGAAGGATTTTTCCTGTGGCCCAGTCTTTGTGATTAAGTGTGAACAAGACGTTTGGGTTAGGTTTGAAGGCGACTTTTAGTGCGGGTGCGGGAATTGATTAGATTGGGATAAAATAGGGGTAAAGGAGAGCTCGTGAAGATTTAAGGTCGTACGGAGGGAGGATCAAAGCCAACCTCCCATCTCCCTGGTACGGAGCACACCCTAGTGCCTGTCCTTTGTGTCATCACTGTTGTTTGTTTGTCCGGTCAAAGTGTTTGAATTGTAATAACTACATAATATCTCCAAAGGGGAGGCAGGAGTTTTATCCTAGCTGCTGCCTTGAGCTTCAGTGTATACGCTGCGGAGCCAGTACACCCTTAAAGAGATTGCGTTGGGTTAATTATCATTGTTGCAGGACCCGACGTCACGTATTTTAGATTAAAATCAGAATAAAAAAATACAAATGAGAGATCAGGGATAGCCCCTTCCCAAAATCCCCAAAATCAAACGCCAGGAAAGTGTTTTTATTGTGGGCAGGAGGGCCACCTTAAATGAGACCGCCCTGAGTTGAAAAGAGAGGAGAAATTGTTTCTGGTTGTAAATTATGGAAAAGCAAAGGAGGCCGCTTTAAAGCCAGAGGTGATCATGAGACTGTCTCTAGTGCCAGAGATAAGGCCTCTGCCTGAGAAGCAAGTATTCAGCGAAAAGGAGATAACAACTTTCAAGGAATTAGGAACAAAAGAGTCAGACGGGCAATGGATCCTCCCTGATGGCAGGGAACTGGTGAATAAACAAGTAATGAGACAAATATTAACTGTTTTGCATCAAGGGAGTCATTGGGGAGTTCAGGCAATGTGTGATGCTGTACTAAGAAAATATGCCTGCACAGGACTGTACACAGTAGCTAAACAAATCTGTAGTAGCTGTGTAACATACCAACAAATAATTCCCAGATATGGGATTGCAGGGTATATTGACTCAGACAAGGGAAGTCAGCTCACTTCATGTATCCCCCAAGAATAAATGAACACCTTAGAGAGAAAGTGGGAGTTTCATACTCCATGGCATCCCCACTCTTCAGGAAAAGTGGAGAGGATAACTCAAACATTAAAGAAACACCTGCCAAAATTGGTTTTAGAAACCAAACTATCATGGACAAAGTGTTTACCTCTGGCCTTTCTCAGATTCAAACTGCTACTAGAAAGGATCTAGGAGTGTCACCGTATGAGACGCTGTTCGGACTGCCATATCCAGGGGGTGTGGTGAGGTGCCCACTCTCGAGATCAAAGATAAATTCCTCAAGAACTATATATGGGAGTTGTTTTCTTCCTTACCATCTCTCAAGGCACGCGGACTGCTGGCTCAAACTCCACCTCTGGAATTTCCAGTACACACCTTCCAGGCGGGAGACTGGGTCCTAGTGCGTGCCTGGAAGGAATCAAAGCTCCAGCCCGAGTGAGAAGGACCTTTTCAAGTACTGCTAACCACTGAGACTGCAGTGAGAACTGCAGAGAAGGGGTGGACTCACTACACATGATTAAAGACAGGAGAACTGTCAAAAAGCAAAGTATCCTCAAAAAGCTGGGGGGTAGTGGCACATGTTAAGGAAGACTGATGGGGACCCGGGGGATCTACCCTAGCATATCCACTGGTTATAATAAAGCTAGGGAAAGAAGAAAAAGGAGTAGAATTTTTGGTGGACACAGGGACAACATATTCGGTTCTGAATCAAGCTTTAATACCTCTGGAAAATGATTATGTTATGGTAAAAGGAGAAACTGGCCAAAGTGAAAAGGCATACTTCTGTAAACCCTTAGAATACAAATTGGGAAAACAATGGGGCATTCATAAATTTTTGTACATGCCCCACTCCCCGAAGGCACTCCTGGGCAGGGACCTGCTAGAACAACTAAATGCAATTATTAAATTTGAAAAAGCGGAAATTATTCTGGAGGTAAACGATCAACAATATGTACAAATGCTGAGCCTATTTTTAACTAGCGTATCCATCGTAGGACAAATTAAAGACGAAGTATTGAACCAGGTATTTCCTGGGGTATGGGCCACTGATGTGCCAGGAAAGGCAAGAAAAATGCTCCACCCATTGAATTTATACTTAAAGAGGGAAAGCAGCCAGTGAGAATTAAACAATATCCCCTGAAAAGGGAGGACAGGGAAGGAATTTGCCCGGTAATAGAAAATTTTTACAATTTGGGTTATTAAGGGAATGTGAATCTGACTTTAACACCCCCATATTGCCTGTTCGTAAACCTGATGGATCATACAGAGTGGTCCAAGTTTTATAAACTGTAAATAAAATCACTGAAGATCTTTACCCGGTAGTACCAAATCCGTATACTTTATTAACTGAACTAACACCTGAACTAACCTGGTATACCGTTGTAGATTGGAAAGACGCCTTCTTTTGCCTCCCTCTCCATGAAGCCAGCCAGAAAATATTTGCATTCGAATGGGAAAACCCCAAGAGCGGACGGAAAACTCAGCTCCCTTGGACGGTGTTGCCTCAAGGATTCAAGAATAGCCCTACCATATTTGGAAATCAGCTTGCAAAAGATTTGGAGTCCTGGGAAACTCCACCTGAAGAAGGGAAGATAGTGCAGTACGTAGATGACATCCTGATAGCTACCTGGACAGAAGAAGCCTGCATAATCTGGACAGTAAGTTTGTTAAATTTCTTGGGGCTCCAAGGGTACCGGGTGTCTAAGAAAAAGGCCCAAACAGTAAAACAAGAAGTAATCTATCTAGGCTATGAAATTAGTGCTGGGCAGAGGTCTCTGGGACAAAACCGGAAGGAAGCAATATGTCAAACCCCGAGACCACAGACAGTGAAAGAATTACGAACCTTTTTGGGGATGACTGGGTGGTGCAGGCTATGGATTTACAATTATGGACTGCTTGTGAAACCCCTATATGCACTGACTGTAACCAAGGAAAAGAACCTTCAGTGGACCAAGGAAGCTGAGCAAGCTTTCAGGCAACTGAAAAAGGCTTTGATGTCAGCCCCGGCTCTAGGACTCCCAGACGTGAGTAAACCATTCCTTCTTTTCTCCCATGAAAAACAAGGAATTGCCCTTGGAATACTGGCACAAGACTTAGGCCCATATCACCAGGCAGTTGCCTATTTTTCCAAACAGCTAGATGGCACTGCAAAAGGCTGGCCTGGATGTTTAAGAGCAGTTGCAGCTGTGGTACTGAACATCCAAGAGGCACGAAAGTTCATTTTGGGCCAGAAAATGACTGTGCTAGTATCTCACACAGTGTCCGCAGTATTGGAAGCAAAAGGCAGGCACTGGCTTTCTCCACAAAGGTTCCTGAGATACCAGGCCGTCATGGTGGAGCAAGATGATGTGAGAATTGTGGTTACTAACATTATCAACCCAGCTTCTTTTCTCAGTGGGAATATGGGAGAGCCGGTACACCTAGAGACCATCTAAGCCACATACTCCAGCCGTCCAGACCTGAAAGATGACCCTATGGAAAACGCAGAAACCTGGTTTACTGATGGGAGTAGCTACGTTGTAAGTGGTAAAAGATATGCCGGGTATGCCATCACCACCAGTCAAGAAATAATAGAATCAGGACCCCTACCCACAAATACTTCTGCACAAAAGGCAGAGATAATTGCCCTGGCCCAAGCCTTGAAGCTAGCCAGAGATAAGACTGAATATTTACACAGACTCAAAGTATGCTTTTGGAGTCGTACACGCACATGGAGCAATTTGGAAAGAAACAGGACTGTTGAACTCACGAGGCAAGAATTATTAAGCATGCAGCAGAAATTTTAAAATTATTGGAAGTCGTTCAACTACCAAAGAAGATAGCAATCATGCACATTAAGGCACACCAAAGAGTGAGCTCAGAGTTGGAAAAAGGAAATGAGCTGGCGGACAGAGAGGCAAAACTGGTAGCCAAAAGAGAGGTAATAACGGAGGGGGCTTTAATTCCTGATGGGCAAGTCTCCCTAGAAGGTAAGACAGAATATACCAAAGAGGATCAGAAATTAATTACATATTTAAAAGGATCATATAACGAAGAAGGGTGGGCTCTCACACCACAAGGGAAACAAATCAATATGGCCCTTAGTAAGGGAGGAACATAAAAAGGGGCACTGGGGGGCAGAAGCCCTGTATAAATATATAATTGGAAAAATCCTAGCTCGAAATTTGTATACCACCGTGAGACAGGTGACGCAACAGTGTGACCTTTGCCTCCAGACTAATCCCAAAAATACCCCAAAACCGGAGATGGGCCAAATTGGGAAAGGGAATGGACTGGGGCAACAATGGCAGATTGATTTTTCAGAACTTCCAAGGAAAAGGGGGTACAAATATTTACTTGTACTAACTGATACCTTTTCAGGTTGGCCAGAGGCATTTCCTACTAGAACAGCCCAAGCTCGAGAAGTAACCAGAATATTGCTACAAGAAATAATACCATGCTTCAGAGTCCCAGCCACCATATCCTCTGACAGAGGACCACATTTCATTTTAAAAGTAGTACAACAAATTAGCTATCATTTGGGTATAGATTGGCAACTTCATACCCCATGCTGCTCTCAGTCGAGTGGCCAAGTAGAAAAAATGAATCATTTGATTAAACAGCAAATTGTGAGACTGGGACAAGAAACCAATCTGGCGTGACCTCAGTCCCTTCCCTTGGCTCTTTTACGTATCAGAACTAGGCCGAGAGCAAAGGAAGGACTGAGCCCTTTCGAAATCTTGTATGGGTGGCCATATGGAATACAAGGAGGAATGTCCACACACGCTGGAGATGAAATTATGACCTCCTATATGGTGGCACTGAGTAAACAGCTCAGGAGAATTGAAAAACATGTGGTTGGTAATTGAAGTAGAGGCCTAGATGGGCCAGTACATAATATACAACCTGGAGATTATGTGTATGTAAAATCTCTTTCAGAAAAAACTTTAGAACCACAGTGGGAAGGCCCTTTCCAGGTGCTTCTTACCTACTTCACTGCAATCAAGATCAGAGAACAAAATGCATGGATCCATCACACCAGAGTGAAGAAAGCTCATAAATCCCAACTGAGAGTCACGCAAGTCCAACCAGGAAAACTATCTTTCTCACGATCATAATTATGATCCAGGGATGGGAAAGCACCTCTAGCCAGGTTTATATCTCTCAACTGTAGTTATGCATGAAAATCAGGTATATGCAAGATGGGAATGGGAAGAAAATAATTTGGAGGGTTTTGAAAAACAGTCTGGAAACTTCGGGGACATATAGGGGAAGCAATCAAGATAGGATGCCAAATGATCAGTGGGACCACCCATGAGAAGGCTACCCTAATTAGCGTGACCACAAGTGCAAATCTCTCCTATGGTGCTCCTCGCTATTGAAAAGATTGTGCAAATGCGTTAGATTGCTGGTATACTTTCACCTTAGTGCAAACTATTGAGGTAATTTGTCTCTGGGCCCATGATACTATCGGGCTCTCATTCAAATTTGGAATAAATGCCACACCTCACTCCACACCACACTCCACACCACTTCACACCACACACCACACACCACTCACCACACCTCTTAAACCCAGAATCTATGAAATTGGCCCATATGTAGTAAGAAACACAGGCCAACAGCAGATCTTGTTTAACCCAGAGTGGTCTCTTAAACGTGTTGAATTGCTAATGCAGACTAATATCTCTGACATTCGACCAGTATGTTCTCCCTTTATTCAAATATCTTTTGATGGCTGGACAACTTGGCTGCAGAAGGAGGTGCCCTTCAAGGGCAGAATGCGAAGAGATCTAACTGGAGTAATGGGGACCGGATTGGGGGTCCTCAATGGAATCGATTCAGAAATAATAATGAAAAAATTAGCTGCTGCAACTAACAATTTGACAAAATCGGAACAGCCTCTGCAGTCTTCTCTATTAGCTTTAGGAACCAGTCAATGGCAATTCTCAAAAGTATTACCAAAATGGGAAAGGATGGAAGAACGAGACCTCCAAATAATAATAAATGCACTTGATGTAGCTCAAAATAATATAACTTTGGCTCTCAGTTGTATGCAGGCACAGTTATTGATACAATCACTGGCCGCCTTAATTATAAGAGAAGGCAGTGAGGGCACTTTCCCCACTGAAATTCGAAAAGCTATCTGGGACAATGACACCAATTTAGAAAGGAAGCTTCAAGCTTGGTGGACCATAGTAAATTTTACCTATAACCCTATTACTAATGTGGCTACAACTTTTGTGTTAACCATATGTAATGCCTCAATATACACAATCCACCCCATCATTGCACTAGGATTAAACCATGATAAAACAGTGCTCTATCCTTCTGAACACAGGGCATGGACACGGATAGCAAATAAGTAGTGAGAGACTGTAAATTTGGAATCTTATGTTACACGGAAACAACAAGGGTTCATTTGCGAAGGTAATACAATTGATGCCCAAGACATTTGCCTTGACACTGAGCAAGGCATTTGTCACTTTGAGATCCATCCAAATATCAGTCAAAAGACTGTACTTGTATATATTGGTCAAGGTTGTGCATGTTTGAGAACTGCTTGTGCTTCTATAGTGATAGATGAAACAATGATAGATAGCAAGAATTGTTCTAACTTTTGTATTTGCAATTTTGTTAAAATTCTCAGGTGTGACTTCTCTTACTTAGCACCAGTCGTATCCCACCAATTAATAAGATCCAATTATACAATGTTTCACAAATTATTACCTGTACCTGTTGGAATGAATCTTACATTTATAAGACAATTAGTAAAGCACCAAGATTTGATCAAAATTTTGGAAGAGGTCCAAGAAAACGGGAAGAAAACTTTGATAATGGTTTATCATGATACAAAACAAATAAACAGAATTTTAAAAAGGGTAAAACAAGATGCAAGCCATAATTGGTGGGACGTACTTTTTGGATGGTCACCTACTGCGACTGGTATCCTGAAGTGCTGGGGTCTGAACCCCCAGCTCTGAATTAAGGTTGACATATGGGTGGTTCCCATGGCCCTTTAAGAGGAGGGGATGAGTTTACCTTCTGGCTTTCCTCCAAGGTGCGGCTGGCCTTGCAAGGAGAGCCCTCGGGTAAACAAGCCCCAGGTGCCCTGCATTTTGGTAACAAGTGCCAGGTGTCCTGTTTGGGGATAAAAGCTGGGCCCAATTGCAGGATGGGTTGGAGAGTCTGTCTGTGGAGTGGACGCACTTCACAGAGTTTTCCTGTTGGGGCAGGACCTCCTGACTCCTCATGCAACTGGATCGCAGTCAGGTCTGGCACGTACAAACGTGGGCTTTGTGGGGAGGCAACATGGGGTTACTTCTATCATATGTAACCACCTTATTGTCCTGGTTGTCTCCTATTTTTTCTGTGGGTTACCTTGTGTCTCTGCTTGTTCCATCTATTATGAGTGATACTATGTCATTCCTGGGGTCGCTGGGGTTGATATCTATTATTTGTGATCTATCTAACTTGTTTGTACCCCCGGCAATCCCCTATATTTTGAGTCCTTTACGTGAAATAGAACTTACTCACTGGATTGTTGTTCTGCTGCTGGCTGTGTCTTTTGTACTGGGCCTACTAATTAGCAAAACAAATCCTGAATGCGATGTTACACCCTATTGTTGTTCTTTTAATATTGGTTTTACTTAGCTTTGTTTTCGCTGTAATACTGTTTGTCTTGAATTGGAGAATGTTACAGCGACTAGCCACCCTAACTTCTGTATCTAATGCACATGGAGAAGCACTGAGAGACACCTTTCGAAACCATAGAACCATAGAGTCATAGAATTATAGAAATAGACTACTAGATGAAGAATTTCTGCATTAGTAAAAGAATTTATTAACTCTGTAGAAAAGGGGGGACTGATACGGGGGCAAAAGAGTTAACAGAAATAGTTTAATTGAAGAAGTATGCAGCTCTTGCTTGGGAAGTATGTAATATTGCCTCTCTTGCTTGGGATCCTTGCCTGCTAGATGAAACAGGTGCTACAGGCCGCTGATTAGAAGAAGACCGTTGAGAAAAGGGAGGACGGCTCCTGTTCCTTCTGATAAGAGGAAGATCGGTTCCCATCATCCCAGCATTCGAGCTGGTGGGAACCATCGCCGCGGTCTGAAGAAGAGCCAGAGGCCCACAGAGCACTGCGCAGGTGCAGTCAGGCAAAGCAAGAGGCGTGGAATATTATAATGACCTGATACAATGATGTAATGTTTATGATACACTCCTCATGAATATGTATTACTTAGTGCTATAAAAGAAACACGCTTCGGCCCCCTAGGTGTGCAAGTTCGGAGGAGCTATCTCCCTTGCACCCAGCGCTGAATAAACATACCTACTTTATAACTTTACGAGAGTTATAGAGTCTTTTCCGCGCGTCACAAGGAGGGCGCTCGCCTTCTGTCACGGCCATAAACTTGCCTCCACTCACCCCTTTCATTTAGGATTCCGTCATCCTCCTGAGAGGGGCAGAGTACAGGCACATCTCGATCCTGGGTGATATCTGGCGGGTGGTCCCATTTCTGTTGCAGGGAGGGCAGAGCCTGGCTCCACCAGTCTATCTCCATTTCAGCCTCCCTGATGCTCCTAAGCCTTTCTACTTCGGCTAGAAGCCTTTCCACCTGATCTTGCAGTTGTGCTGCTCAGCTGAGCAGATCATCTACCTGCTCACAGCGCACACAGCCCCCTGTTACCACGGAGATGCTGTGGCATTCCCTGCAGCCTGCTGCCTGCACAATTGCATCCTTCTGTGGGAGCTCTGTCTGGGTTCCCACATCCAGTTTGGTCTTCCTCTGCCTGGTGGAGACCATTGTTCTTTCAGTGGTAAGTGCCCCCAGGAGCTGGTCTCTGCAGCAAACAGTTGTTAGCACCTCAGCTTCTCGCTCCCCTCCCTAGTTCATGGCTCCTTAGCGTCTTCCCAGAGCACCCTGCTCCTGGGAACTGCCCCGTGGAAACTGCCGTGCCACGCCTTACAGACATGCCACGCTCCTGTTCACTGCGCTCCAGGTTGCTCACGCTCCCCAGGGGCATTTAAAAATCTCCCACACAGCTCGGGGCCATGCCTCTGCCACACCTGATTAGCTCTCGCTGACTTCCTGGAGCCATTGGGGCTCGGGCTGAGAGTGGGGGCGGTCCCTGGCTCAGGAATCCCTCTGCACAACAGGATCGAACCCTCACTGCATCGGCCTTACCTCAGTCTTGTTGCTGCTGCTGCCGCTGCTGCCTCACCAACTTCCAATCACCTCATCTACATTTTCCATATGCCTTAGCAGAGCCTTCAGGAGGATCTGCTCCATGATCTTGCCAGGCACAGAGGTGAGACTGACTGGCCTATAGTTTCCCGGGTCTTCCTTTTTTCCCTTCTTGAAAATGGGGGTACTGTTTGCCCTTTTCCAGTCAGCAGGAACTTCACCAGACTGCCATGACCTTCCAAATATGATGGAAAGCGTCTTGTCAACTTCATCCACCAGTTCCCTCAGGATCCTTGCATGGATCCCATCAGGTCACATGGACTTGTACACCTTCAGGTTCTTTAGATGATCTTGAACCTGATCTTCACTTACAGTGGGTGGATCTTCTGTCTCCCAGTTCCTACATTTGCCTTCTGCAACTTCAGTGGTGTGGCTAGAGCCCTTGCCAGTGAAGACTGAGGCAAAGAAGTCATTGAGTACCTTACCCTTCTCCATATCCCTTGTGACCAGGTCTCCAGTTCCCTTCCGGAGAGGGCCCACATCTTCCCTAGCTTTCCTTTTGTTACCGACATACCTGTAGAAATTTTTATTGTTCCCTTTTATGTCCCTGGCCAGATTTAACTCAATCTGGGCTTTCGCTTTTCTAACCTGATCCCTGGCTGCTCTGACAACTTCTTTGTAATCCTCCCAGGCAACTTTCTTTTGCTTCTACTGCCTATAGACTTTCTTTTTGCGCCCAAGTAAGTCCAGGAGCTCCCTATTCATCCATGCAGGCCTCCTGGCATTCTTGCCTACCTTCCTCTTTCTTGGGATGCACTGCTCCTAGGCTTGGAGGAGATGGTCCTTGAATATCAACCAGCTTTCCTGGGCCCCTCTTCCCTACAGGGCTTTATCCCATGATACCCTGCCAATCAGATCCCTGAAGAGGCTGAAGTCTGCTCTCTTGAAGTCCAGAGTAGTGAGCTTGCTACACACTCTCTTTGATGTCCTAAGGATCTTGAACTCTACCATTTTGTGATCACTGGAACCAAGGCCGCCCTTAAGCTTCACATTACTCACCAGTCCCTCATTGTTGGTGAGGACAAGGTCCAGCATAGCATCTTTTCTCATGGGTTCCTCTACCACTTGGAGAAGGAAGTTATCCTCAATACATTCCAGGAACCTCTTAGATTGCTGGTGCCCAGCTGTGTTGTCCTTCCAACAGATATCGGGGTGGTTGAAATCCCCCATGAGGACCAGGGCTTGTGAACATGAAGCTGCTCCTATCTGTTTATAGAGGGCCTCATCCACTCGGTCTTCCTGGTCTGGTGGCCTGTAGCAGACCCCCCCCTGTGATGTCCTCTTCCCCTGCCTTCCCTTTAATCCTGACCCATAAACTCTCTGTTAGCTCCTCATCAATCCCCAGGTGGAGCTCCATAGACTCCAGCTGGTCATTGATGTAGAGGGCAACACCCCCTCACCTTCTCCCCTGTCTGTCTTTCTTAAAGAGCTTATATCCATCTATTCCTATGCTCCAGTCGTGAGAGCCATCCCACCATATCTCAGTGATGCCAATGACATCGTAGCCCTGTAGGCATGCGCACATCTGTAACTCTTCTTGTTTGCTCCCCATGCTCCGTGCGTTAGTGCAGTGGCATTTCAGTTGCCCCCCCCCCCCCCCCGTTGATGCCGATTTACCAATAGAAATTCCCTTATCCTGCACTTCAGGTGCTCTCTTCCCAGCCTGTGGTCCAACTCCAGGCCCAGTGCATCTACTACTGTTACAGGCCTTGACATGGGATGGATTGAGGATCCCCAGCAAATCTAGTTTAAAGCCCTCTTTACTAAATTGGAAAGCTTCTGACCAATGACACTCTTTCCCCTTCTCTGAAAGATGAACCCCATCAGCCCCCAGAAGACCAGATTTCTGAAAGTGAGTCCCATGGCTTAGATAGCCAAAGCCCTGTCCATGACACCATTCCCTTAACCATTTATTGATTTTGGCTATCCTATCGGCCCTTTCAATCCCCTTCCCTTTAACAGGGAGGACTGATGAAAACACCACTTGTGCTCCTGAGTCCATATCTTTACCAATAATTTGGATGACAGGATTGAGTGCATCCTCAGTAAGTTTGCAGACAACACCAAGTTGGGTGGGAGTGTTGATCTGCCTGAGGGTAAGAAGGCTCTGCAGAGAGATCTGGACAGGTTGGATCGATGGGCTGAGGCCAATGGTATGAGATTCAATAAGGCCAAGTGCTGGATCCTGCACTTGGGTCACAACAACCCCATGCAACGCTACAGACTTGGGGAAGAGTGGCTGGAAAGATGCCTGGCGGAAAAGGACCTGGGGGTGTTGGTTGACAGCCAACTGAACACGAGCCAGCAGTGTGCCCAGGTGGCCAAGAAGGCCAGCAGCATCCTTGCTGGTATCAGAAATGGTGTGACCAGCAGGAGTAGGGAGGTGATTGTTCACCTGTACTCAGCTCTGGTGAGGCCACACCTCAAATACTGTGTTTAGTTTTGGGCCCGTCACTACAAGAAGGACACTGAACTGCTGGAGCGTATCTCCAAAGAAGAGCAATGAAACTGGTGAAGGGTCTGGAACACAAGTCTTATGAGGAACATCTGAGGGAACTGGGTTGTTTAGTCTGGAGGAGGCTGAGGAGAGACCTTATTCCTCTCTACAACTACCTGAAAGGAGGTTGCAGCGAGGCGGGGGTTGGTCTCTTCTCCCAGGTAACTAGTGATAGGACGAGGGGCAATGGCCTCAAGTTGTACCAGGGGAGGTTTAGATTAGATATCAGGAAAAATTTTTTAACTGAAAGGGTTGTCAGGCATTGGAATAAGCTGCCCAGGGCAGTGGTGGAGTCCCCATCCCTGGAGGTATATAAGAAATGTGTAGATGAGGTGCTGAGGGACATAGTGTAGTGGTGAATTGGCAGTGTTAGGTTAATGGTTGGACTTGATGATCTTAGAGGTCTCTTTCAACCAAGGCTATTCTGTGATCCTATTGATCAAGCAGTGACCTATATGTACTGTACTGGGGGGAACATGCTGGAAGGCAGGTGTAAGACTAGCAGCGTAGCCCCGGATGATACAGAGTCAAAAAAGGTGCCAAGAAGGGTTGAAAAATTTCCATCTCTCCGCACTATACGCTGGGACTTACTGATGTTCCTGAAGGAAAAGGGGGAGGATATGATGAAGTGGGGCAGAAAGTCCTTCAGAGATCTCAAGTTGCAGCTTAGAAATTAGAAGTGCAGAGGAAAGGTCAGAGCTCAGTTAATGCTGTTAGAGGATGTGGAGCATGCTGTAGGAGATAGAAGCCATTTGGCGTATCATCTTACTCCCCAAATAAGGAAATGCTCCCACTGCCATCAAGTGAAGATTGATCACCACCTATTGTGGGTCTGGATGGAGCTCTACATCAGTCATGAATCTACTGGTACCCTCTAATGATGGTTTTATTCATTGCTCATAGTATCTTAATCATTTGCTTGTAGGCTAAAGTATAGTGAATATTCAAAGGGCTATAATGTTCTTAGCTATGTGTTTTGCAGGGACAAAGCCTGAAGTTTGTAATAAGAGTCCAGATTATTATCAGGTTAAACCCAGTAATCTAGTCTGTAAAGATAAGGGGTGGAGTTTGCAATGGATATATGTTTGAAGTGCTGGGGTCTGAACCCCGAGCCCTGAATTAAGGTTGACATATGGGTGGTTCCCACAGTCCTTCAAAAGGAGGGGATGAGTTTGCCTTTTAGCTTTCCTCCAAGGTGCAGCTGGCCTTGTAAGGAAAGCCCTTGGGTAAACAAGCCCCAGGTCACCCACATTTGGGTAAACGAGTGCCAGGTGTCCTGTTTTGGGCATAAAAGCTGGGACCACTTGCAGGAAGGGTGGAATGTCTATCTGTGAGGTGGATGCACTTTGCAGAGTTTCTCTGTTGGGGAAGGACCTCCTGACTCTTGGTGCAACTGGGACCCTGTCAGGTTTGGTGCTGGTGAACGCGGGCTTTGTGAGAACACGTGGCTACCTCTCTCCTATATTATCCGTCTATTGGCTTGGCTGTCTCCCATCCCTACCATGGGAGACTTTGTTGCTTTGTTTGTTTCACCGATTGTTGGCCGTGTTGTATCATTCCTGGGGTTGCTGGGGTTGGTGTCTGCTATGTGTAATCTGATGGACTTGTTTGTACTCCCAGCGTTCACCCATATACTGACTTTCTTGTGTGCAATAGAATCTGGTTACTGGTTTGTTTTTCTGCTGGCTGCATCCTTTGTGCTAGGCCTGGTAATTGGCAAAACAATGTTCGAAGTGTTGCAACCTTCTAGGTTTTTGTGTTTTGCAGGGGCAAGGGATGGAGTTTTACTGAATGTAGGTACTGTGGTGGGTTAGCCTTGGCTAACAGCCAAACTCTCACCCAGCTGCATGCTCACGCCCCCTCCTCAACAGAACAGGGGAGAAAATAGAAAAGAACAAGAGTGAGAAAGCTCATGGGTTGAGATAAGAGATCGCCCTGTCTTTAACATTTACTGTCACAGGTAAAACAGGCTTGACTTGGAGAAAATTAATTTAATTTATTACCAATGAAAATAATTTGGATAGTGAGAAACAATAACAAAAAAAATGAAAACAACATTCCTCGTCACCTTTTCCCAATATCAAACTTCACTCCTTTACTCTGGACTCCTCTACCTGCCTCCAGAGTGGTGCAGGGGGGGATGGGAAATGGGGGGTTCTGATCAGTTCCTCTGTGCCTCTCCTTCCTCCTCACACTTTTCCCTTGCTCCAGTGTTGGTCCTCTCCACAGGCTGCAGTCCTGCAGGAAAAAATCTGCTCCAGTGTGGGTCTTCTCCAAGGACTGCAATTCTGTGTTGCCGATTACCAGGCCTAGTACAAAGGACGCAGCCAGCAGTAGAACAAACCAGTAACCAGATTCTATTGCACACAAAAGGTTCAGTACATGGATGATTGCTGGGGGTACAAACAAGTCAGTCAGGTTACACATAATAGATATCAACCCCAACGACCCCAAGAACGAAGCAGCATGGCCAACAACTGGAGGAACAAACAAAGCAACTAAGTATCCCATAGAAGAGATGGGAGACAACCAAGCAAATAGGCTAATAACATATGACAGAGGCAAACTCATGCTGTTCCCACAGAGCCTACATTTACAAGCACCAAACCTGACCAGACCCCATTTGCAGGGAGGGTCAGGAGATCCTTCCCCAACAGGGAAACTGCAAAGTACATCCACTTCACAGAAAGATACCCCTGCCCTTCCTGCAAGTGGTCCCAGCTTTTATCTCCAAAAGCAGGACACCTGGTGCTCATTTACCTAATGGCTTTCCCTGCAAGGTCGGCCACACCTTGGAGGAAAGCCAAAAGGCAAACTCATTGCCTCCTTCCTTTTGAAGGACTATGGGAACCACCCATATGTCAATCTTAATTCAGGGCTTGGGGTTCAGACCCCAGCACTTCAAGTTCCTGTCACAAAAACCTGCTCCTGCGCAGGCTCTTCCATGGGCAGCAGTCCTGTCAGGAACAATCTGCTTCAGTGTGGGTTCTCCATGGGCCCCAGTTCCTTCAGGAAACATCCAACTGCTCTGGCGTGGGTTCTCCATGGGCTGCAGTGTGAATACCTGCTCCAGCATGGTCTTTTCCATGGGCTGCAGGGCAATATCTGCTCTGATGCATAGAGCCCCTCCTCCTCCTCCTTCTTCTCTGACCTTGGTGTTTGCACTGCTGTTTCTCACACTTTTTATTTTCTCTCCTCCTCTGCCTGTCTGGTGGTTTTGCCCATTCTTAAACATGTTTTCACAGAGGTGCCACCAGCTTTGACAATTGTCTTGGCATTGGCCTGCGGCGGATCCACCAGCAAGCTGGATGGAACCAGCTGTGTTCGGCACAGAGCAGCCCCTGATCCCTTCTCACAGAGGCCACCCTTGCAGCCTCTCCCCCTCCCTGCTACAAAAAAACCTTGCCACGTACATCTAATACACTCCTTCACTACAGACTCCTCTCCCATCACAGTGGCACAGCGGGGGGAAGGGTGTGGGATCTATGGTCAGTACATAATTTCTCTCTGCTGCTCCTTCCTTCCCACTCTTTTCCTCTGCTCCAGTGTGTTGGGTTTACATGGCAAAGTTTTGGTAGTGGGGGCAGTACAGGGGTGGCTCCTGTGAGAAGATGCCAGAAGTTGCCCTCATGTTGGGGACAGCCAGTTCCAGCCGGCTCCAAGACAGGCCCACTGCTGGCCAAAGCTGATCCAATCAGCAACGATGGTAGCACTTCAGTGATAACATATTTAAGAAGGGGAAAAAACTGCTGCGCAACAGCAGCCAGAAGAGACGAGTGAGAATATATGAGAGTAAGAACTATGCAGACACCAAGGCCAGTGAAGAAGGAGAGGGAGGAGGTACTCCAGGTGCCAGAGCAGAGATTCCCCTGCAGCCCATGGAGGTCCACGGTGGAGCAGATATCCACTCTGCAGCCTGTGGAGAACTCCACGCCAGAGCAGGTGGATGTGCCTGAAGGAGGCTCTGACCTCATGGAAAGCCCATACTGGAGCAGGTCTTCTGGCAGGACCTGTTGTTGTAAGGGGCCCCCAGCAGGAATGCAGTCAAGGACATAATTTTCGCAACTGTGACTGGTACATCTTGAAGGACTCGGATAAACCTACAAGAACTGTTTGAGATCAAGATTAGAAACTTGTGAGCTCTACAAACAGGAAAGGTGAGCCAGGACAAGACCATATATGGAAGAAGAGACGCAGAATTCATGGAAAGGACACTCAGAGACCTCTCTCCGACAACCACAAGGAATCACCAGACACCACGAAAGACCCCTCCAGGGACCCCTGAGAGACTTAAGACACATGCGCTATTGATATGTTAATGATAGGCATGTATTATAATTAGTTCCAGGAAATGTAATGAATATGTATAATTATTCCAGGAAATGTAATGCAATTCCAGGAAATGTATGTAACGGGGATATAAGCTTGGACTGATGCCACAGACGGCATGCACGTTAGGTGACGGCATGCACGTTAGGTGGAGCGATCCCCCGTGCATCCAGCATCGCAATAAAGAGAATGCCTACTTCTTAATGCTTACATTGGTGTTAAGAGATTTATTCCTGATTTTGGTGACACTGTGACCCCATGGGGGACTCACACTGGAGCAATCCGTTCCTGAAGGACTGCACCCAGTGGAAAGGACCCATGCTGGAGCAGTTTGTGAAGAACTGCACCCGTGGGAAGAACCCACGTTGGAGAAGTTCGTGAAGGACTGTCTCCCATGGGTGAGACCCCACACTGGAGCAGGAGAAGAGCGTGAGGAGGAAGGACTGGCAGAGACAAGGTGTGATGAACTAACTGCAACCCCCATTCCCCATCCCCCTGTGCTGCTCGGGAGGAGGAGGTAGAGAAGCCAGGAGTGAAGTTGAGCTTGGGAAGAAGAGAAGGGTGGGGGGAAGGTGTTTTAAGATTTGGTTTATTTCTCATTATCCTACTCTGACTTTTGATCTGCAATAAATTAAATTAATTACCCCCAGTCAAGTCTGGTTTGCTCGTGACAGTAAGTGCTGAGTGATCTCCCTGTCCTTATCTCAACCCTTTGTTATACTTTCTCTCCTCTGTCCAGTCGTGGAGAGAGAGTGATAGAGCGGCTTGGTGGGCACCTGACGTCCAGCAAAGGTGTTCTGGTTCTCCAGGCACAGACCCATGGGCCAGCCATGCAGGCAGGCCATGAGTAGCCCCGAGTCAGCTGAGAGTTCCACTCAGATCAGCTGACTCACACGTGTATCCCATACCACTTCATCATGCTCATTATAAAAGGAGGGAGCTCAGTAAGGGTGGAGTTCATCTTCCTGGCGTTCCTCTATTGTGGCCCTCTGCTCTTGCTATTGACATCAAGAACTAGGCTGAGTAGAACCTTCCATACTTTATATTGGTGACTGTATCAGTTTTGTTATTTCATTAAATGTTTTTCTACTTCAACTCATGGGGCTTCTCCCTTGTTTCCCTGATTCTCCTTCTCAGCTGGGGAGGGATGCATGTAGAATAACTGCTACAGTTTAGCCCTGGGTACCAGCTAAACGTAGACACAAGGTCAACCCAACACATCTGGTGTAGGTTCTCCACAGGCTTATTAGTCCTCTCAGGAAAATTTGCTCTGATGTGGACTCTCCATGGGCAGCAGTTCCTTTGGGAACATCCATCTGCTCTGATATGGGTTGTCCAATGGCTGTGATGAATATCTGCTCCCGCATGGGTCCTCCATAGGCTGCAGGGAATATCTACTCCACTGTGAAGCAGCTCTTTCTCCTCCTTTCTCTGACCTTGGTGTTCCCTCTGTTGTTTTTTACTCTTTTTGTTCCCTCCTCCTTTCCCCATCCAGAGGGGTTTTTTTTGCCCTTTCTTAAATATGTTTTTGTGGAGGCACCACCAACTTTGTCGATTGGCTCAGCTTTGGCCTGCAGTGGGTCCATTGCTGAGCTGGCTGAAACTGACTGTCAGACACAGTGCAGCCCTTTACCTCTTCCCACAAAGGTCACCCCTGCAGTGCTTCCCCCCCCCTCCCCCGCAAGCTTTGCCACATATACCCAATGCACATACACATGGCAATCCCTATTGTCTGGGAAGAAGGGTAGTGTTTATAATGCATGTATATTAAGGTGTTTCAAAGAGGCAAGGGGTGGAGTGTTTTGGGCAAAACTGGCAAGGTATTGGGGGCAGAAGCTGCAGGGATGATGTGTGTGGGAGGATGTTACAGACTGCCCTCTGCCGGCAACAGCTGGTTTTAGGCCAGCTTAGCAACCAATTGGTGCTAAAACTGTAACCAATCAGAGAAGCAGGTCACCTCTGCCAAAACATGTTTAAGAAAGGGCAATAGCTGCTGGGGGTAAGAGATGCCAGAGCAGAGAAGGAGATACTGGAGGAAACACAGGCAGAGGCACAAAGGGGACTGCAGCCCGTGGAGGAATCCCCCTTGGAGCCATTTAAGAGAGTAATAAACAAGGAGTGACAAAAAAGGAAACCACTCCACACTGACCCCCAACCTCCTGTGCCAGTCTGCCACCTCACTGAAGGGACTGAGTGTAACATGCAGCAAAAGCAAGGGCATCAGGGACTAGAAAGAAGTGTAGAGAGGTGCCTGGAGCAAAGTTGAGACAGGCAAAGGAGAAATGGTGTTTCCCCTGAGTGTGTGTTTGACTGTTATTTGTTTCTTAGTACACAAATTCATAATTATGAGTTGATGCAATTGGCAATAAATTAAATTCTGTGAAATTCCCTTATTCAAGACTATTTTGCTCACAATGCCTGGGTTAAGAGCACGAATGGGCCCAAGAGATATAGGCTCACTGCACTGGGATAAGATTCTCCCCCAGGGTGTAGCAGAGAGAACTACTGCACCACTCTGGGGTGACCCAGACACTACTTAAACCAATGGAAAGACTCTGCTGGAGGGAAGATTTAAAGGGCCCATAGAGTGAAAGAAAGAAGAATGTTTCCCTTCTCAACACACTAGGCACAGCCAAGGGAAGAGCCTCTCTCATCCAAGCAGTCTCAACCAGTAGCTTCATGCACAAGGGAAGCACAGAGTTTGGGGACAGTGCCCAGAAAGTAGAGATGCCAGGAGGGCCATCTACCTTGAGCCCTCCATGCTCTGTTGAGAATCCTTCCCAAGGCATAGCTTACCTTTCAAATCAAAACTTGAGAATAGCACCCACTGCCATGACTGGGGCATTTCCCTCTTCCTGTTCACTCTTATGCCTCAGAGCTAGCCATCCCGATGGACCATGACCTGGTGTGGTGGTTTAGACCCTGCTGGGACTTGAGACCATGTTGCCGCTGCCCCTCCCCCACCCTCGGACTGGGACGGGACAGGGAGTAAAATACAAACCCTGGGGTTGAGATAAGGATGATTTAATAAAGCAGTGCAACAACAACAGACCGAACACCAATAACAACAATAACAACAACAGTGATAATAATGTACAAAACGAGATATACCACAAGGATACAGCACAAAGGTACAGATTGGGACAAAAGCTGCTCTTGAACACCCAGCGCCTGGCCTCCTGGACATGATGTCAGCATGGTATCGAGTAGCCCAGCTGTAGCTCCCTCCCAACTGCTGGGGAAAATTAACCCTATCCTAGCAGAACCAGGACACCTGGCTTTTCTAATCACTTGACAAGTGTTGCCTTGGACATGGAGGCTGGACTTGCCTCCTTGCCCTGGTTCGGCAAGCCTGCTCCCCAACGGCTCCAGGAAGTCGGCGACAGCCAATCAGGCACGGCAGAGGCGTGGCCCGAGCCACGTGGGAGATTGTTAAACGCCCCTGGGGAGCGCGGCAAACAGGGGCGTGGCACGGCAGTTTGCATGGGGCAGTTCGCGTGGGGAGGGCGTGTGGGTAAGGCGCTAAGGTGCCATGAACTAGGGAGGGGAGCAGGAGCTGAGGTGTGGAAAGGAGTAACAGTAGGGCAGTTAGCCTGGTTGATCATCAGTAACTATGGTATCCACTAGGGCAAAAGCTGCTGCCAGGAGGACTGTGGAAACCCAGACGGAGGTCTCGTATAGACACGTGTAGGTCCAGGTTTCCAGCTGCAGGGAGTGCCTGACCCTGTCAGAGTACAGCAGAGAATGGCTGTGTGAGGTGCGAGCAGATCAATGATGGTGGCAGAGCTGAAGGAGGAAGTGGAGAGGCTGAGGAGTATCAGGGAGTGTGAGAGTAATAGACCGTTGGTGTCATGACTCAGCCCCCCTGAACCAGGCCCAACAGTCAGGCGGGGCTCATGATGCAGAGCGCTCCCTGTCCCCTCTCCACCTGGCCGAGCGTGATGGCTCACAGGACAGTGAGCAATGGTGACAAGTTCCTGCACGGCACAAGCGGTGTGGGAAGCATGTCCCTAGGGTAACTGTCCCACCTCCCCAGGTGACCCTGCAAAATAGATATGATGTTCTGCAAGGGGAACCAACTGGGGATGAGGGTGATGGTTTGCCAAACTTGGAGGTGCCGCTGAGGCTAAGTCAGACCGTGCCTCACATCAAAACCTCCTCGCTTAGAAAAAACAGGCGGGTCCTAGTCATAGGTGACTTGCTTCTAAAGAGTGTGGAAGGCCCTATATGCAGGCCAGACCCACTTCTTAGGCAAGTCAGCTGCCTCCCTGGGGCCAGGATTAAGGATATATTGAAAAAACTCCCTACCCTGGTTCGGCCCTCAGATTACTACCCTTTACTGATCTTTCAAGTAGGCAGTGATGAGGTAGTCACCAGAAGTCTAGGGGCAATGAAGAGAGACTTCAGAGCCCTGGGACAGCTGGTTAAGGGATCGGGAGCACAAGTGGTGTTCTCTTCCATCCCACCAGTTGCAGGGATTGATGAGGGTGTAAACAGGAAGAGTCAGAAGATTAACTCCTGACTCCGAGGCTGGTGCAACCAGCAGGACTTAGGTCTCTTTGATCATGGCTTGATCTTCAGGTCACCAGACACACTGGCAAAAGGTGGGGGAAGCCTAACCCGAAGGGGGAGAAGGATCCTAGGACAAGAACTAGCAGGACTCATTGCAAGGGCTTTGAACTAGGTTTGAAGGGGGACGGGGGTGGATCCAGAATAAACAAAGCAATGCCTGGGAGCAGCATGCCAGTGCTTGTGGGTAATAGTGCTAGCAAGCTCTTGCAGTCTGCTGTCTCAGTGAAGGTAGGGGATGGTGATTCAAGTAGTAGCAGAGACGTGAGAGGTAATGATAGGTTGGAAGCCACAGAAGAGCCTGAGAGTGGTCAGGTGGGAATTAGGGCTTGTTCCCCCAAAAAAGTGGTGGGACAATTAGCCCAGCTGAAGTGCATCTACACGAATGCACTCAGTGTGGGCAACAAACAGGAGGAGCTGGAGGCCATGGTGCAGCAGGACAACTATGATTTAGTTGCCATCACAGAGACGTGGTGGGAGGACTTGCATAACTGGAGTACTGCGATTGATGGCTACCAACTTTTCAGAAGGGGTAGGCAAGGAAGGAGAGGTGGTGGGGTGGCACTCTATGTTAGAGACAAAACTGAATGCATTGAACTCAAAAATGTGAATGACAGTGTGGAATGTTTATGGGTAAGAATTAAGGGGAAGGCCAATAAAGCAGACAACTTGGTGGGAGTCTGTTATAGACCCCCCAACCAGGATGGAGAGGCTCATGAAATATTCTATAAGCAACTGGCAGAGATCTCACGATCGCTCGATCTTTTTCTCGTGGGGGACTTCAACCTCCCAGGTGTCTGCTGGAAATATAACATGGCAGAGAAAGAACAGTCCTGGAGGTTCCTAGAGTGTGTGGAAGACAACTTCCTAACACAGCTGGTAAGGGAGCCAAGTAGGGACAGCGCCCTACTGGACCTGCTGCTTGTTAACAGAGAAGGTCTTGTGGGGGATGTAAAGGTTGGAGGTTGTCTTGGTCAGAGTGACCATGAAATGATAGAGTTCACGATTCTTGGAGAAACAAGGCAGGGAGCCAACAGAACTGCCACCCTGGACTTCCAAAGGGCAGACTTTGGCCTGCTTAGGAGCATGGTTGAGAGTGTCCCTTGGGAGGCAGTCCTGAAGGTCAAAGGTGCCCAGGATGGCTGGGCATATTTCAAGGAGCAACTCTTAAAAGCTCAGGAGAAGGCCATCCCCAGGTCCGGAAAGATGAGCCGGCGGGGAAGAAGGCCAGCCTGACTAAATGGAGAGCTTTGGCTGGATCTCTGGAACAAAAGGAAAGTCTGCGGCCTTGGAAAAAACGGGTTTGCAACTTATGAGGAGTACCAAAATGTAGTGAAGCTGTGCAGAGCGAAAATTAGAAGGGCCAAAGCTCAAGCGGAACTCAACTTGGCGGCTACAGTTAAGGACAATAAGAAGAGGTTCTTTCAGTACCTCAATTGAAAAAGGAAAACTAGGGAAAATGTTGGCCCACTGATGAACGAGGTGGGCACCCTGGTGGTGGAAGACACAGAAAAGGCAGAGGTACTGAATACCTTATTTGCCTTGGTCTTCACTACTAAAGCGGTCTCTCGTGAATCCCAAACCGTGGAGGCAAGAGGGAAGGTCTGGAGAGACGAAGACTTTCCCTTGATAGAAGAAGACCACGCTAGAGACCACTTGCCCAAACTGGACATCCATAAGTCCATGGGCCCTGATGGGAAGCACCCACGAGTGCTGAGAGAGCTGGCAGATGTTATTGCTGGGCTACTCTTCATCATCTTTGAAAAGTTGTGGAGAACAGGAGAGGTGCCTGAAGACTGGAGGAAGGCCAACATCACTCCAGTCTACAAAAAGGGCAAGAAGGAAGACCCAGAAAACTACAGGCCCGTTAGTCTCACCTCCATCCTTAGGAAGGTGATGGAGCGACTCGTTCTGGAGGTCATCTCCAAACATATTGAAGAACAGAAAGTTATTGGGAGTGGTCAACATGGATTTACCAAGGGCAAATCATGCTTGACCTATCTGCTAGCCTTCTATGATCTTATAACTGGTTGGCTGGATGAGGGGAGAGCAGCAGATGTCATCTACCTTGACTTCAGCAAGGCTTTTGACACTGTCTCCCATAACATCCTCATTAGGAAACTCAGGAAGTGTGGGTTAGATGAGGGGATGGTGAGGTGGATCAAGAGCTGGCTGTGTGACAGATCACAGAGGGTTGTGATCAATGGAGCAGAGTTGAGTTGGAAGCCTGTAACCAGTGGTGTCCCCCAGGGGTTAATACTCGGTCCAGTCCTGTTCAACATATTCATCAACGACCTGGACGAGGGGACAGAGTGTATCCTCAGCAAGTTCGCTGATGATACCAAGTTGGGAGGGGTGGCTGACAGGCCAGAGGGCTATGCCGCCATCCAGCGTGACCTGGACAGGCTGGAGAACTGGGCAGAGAAGAACCTCATGAGGTTCAATAAGGGCAAGGGTAGGGTGCTGCACCTGGGGAAAAAGAATGCCAGGCACCAGTATAGGTTAGGGGGAGACCTCTGGGAAAGCAGTTCTGAGGAGAAGGATCTGGGAGTCCTGGTAGACAGTAAATTATCCATGAGCCAGCAATGTGCCCTTGCTGCCAAGAAGGCCAATGCCACCCTGGGCTGCATAGGGAAGTGTATGGCCAGTAGGTCAAGGGAGGTCCTTCTCCCCCTCTACTCTGCCCTGGTGAGGCCACAACTGGAATACTGCATCCAGTTCTGGGCTCCCCAGTTGAAGAGAGACAGGGACCTACTGGAGAGAGTCCAGTGGAGGGCAACAAGGATGACTTGGGGATTGGAGCATCTCCCCTATGAGGAAAGGCTGAGAGAGCTGGGACTCTTTAGCCTGGAGAAGAGAAGGCTGAGGGGTGATTTATTTAATGTTTATAAATACCTAAAGGTGGGTTGAGGGAAGATGGAGCCAGACTCTTTTCAGTGGTTCCCGGTGACAGGACTAGGGGTAACGGACACAAGCTGGAACATAGGAGGTTCCATTTAAATATGAGGAAGAACTTTTATTCAGTGAAGGTGACAGAGCACAGGCTGCCCAGAGAGGTTGTGGAGTCTCCTTCTCTTGAGATTTTCAAGACTCGACTGGATGCATTCCTGAGTGATGTGCTCATGGGGATCCTGCTTTAAAGCAGGGGAGTTGGACTAGATCTCTAGAGGTCCCTTCCAACTCTAACAATTATGTAATTCCATGATTCCTTTCAGGTAGTTGTAGAGGGTGATGAGGTCTCCCCTCAGCCTCCTCTTCTCCGGACTGAACAGTCTCAGTTCTCTCAGCTGCTCCTCATGAGACTTGTGCTCCAGACTCTTCACCAACTTTGTTGCCCTTCTTTGGACACACTCAAGTATTTCAATGTCCTTTTGGTAGTGAGGGGCCCAAAAGTGAACACAGTACTTGAGGTGCGGCCTCACCAGTGCTGAGTACAGGGGTAAGAACGCTTCCCTGCTCCTGCTGGCCACGCTATTCCTGATACAAGCCAGGATTCCATTGGCCTTCTTGGCCACTTGGGCACACTGCTGCCTCATGTTCAGCCAGCTGTCAATCAACACCCCCAGGTCCCTCTCTGACTGGCAGCTTTCCAGCCACTCCTCCCCAAGCCTGTAGCGCTGCTGGGGGTTGTTGTGGCCCGAGTGCAGAACTCGGCATTCAACCTTATGGAAACTCATACAGTTGGCCTTAGCCCATCAATCCAGCTTAAGTCCCTCTGTAGAGCCTCCCTACCCTTGAGCAGATTGACACTTCTACCCAACTTGGTGTCGTCTGCAAACTTACTGAGGGTGCACACGATCCCCTCATCTAGATCATTGATAAAGATGTTAAACAGGAGTATCCCAAATACTGAGCCCTGGGGAACACCACTTGTGACTGGCTGCCAACTGGATTTAACTCCGTTCACAACAGCTCTCTGGGCCCAGCCAGCCAGCCAATTTTTAACTCAGCGAAGAGTACACCTGTCTAAGCCATGAGCCACCAGCTTCTCTACAAGAATGGTGTGGGAAAGAGTCAAAGGCTCTACTAAAGTCCAGGTAAACAACATCCACAGCCTTTCCCTTGTCCAATAAGCAGGTCACCCTGTTGTAGAAGGAGATCAGGTTTGTCAAGCAGGACCTACTTTTCATAAACCCATGCTGACTGGGCCTGATCATCTGGTTGTCCTGCATGCACCGTGTGATGGCACTCAGGATGGTCTGCTCCATCAGCTTCTCCGGCACCGAAGTCAAACTGACAGGCCTGTAATTTCCTGGATCATCCTTCCGGCCCTTCTTATATATGGGCATCACATTGGCTGACTTCTAATCTGTTGGGACCTCCCTGGTCATCCAGGACTGCTGGTAAATAATGGAAAGTGGCTTGGTGAGCACCCCCAGCAGCTCCTTCAGCACTCATGTGTATCCCATCTAGTCCCATAGACTTGTGTATGTCTGTGTAGTGCAGTAGGTCACTGACCATCTCCTCCTGGATTGTCCAATAGACTCCGTTGTCCCTCTCCTCCACCTGGCTGGAGGCAGAACCCCTCTAATCCTGAACAGAGTGCCCGTTGTTGGCATATGGGTCCGAGTGACTACACTTCTATTGTCGTTAGTCACATGTCATAAATTAGCATCTGAAGGCCATCTATGCTGTCCGGGGGGCTGCCCACTGGAAACTGCAGAAGCACTTTTGCTGGAAGAGCCCCTTCTTGCCTTGCAGTTTATACAAATGCGCCTGTAAAACTTAAATAGGTTTTTTGTCCTATTGCCTCATGTTTTCTCCATGGACACGCAAGAAAAACCATAGGGTGCCTCTTCATGTATACTGTCTCTCTCGAGCAGGCCTTTCAGGGGAGCGCTTTATCTGGATGGCTGAAACACTCGTCAGCACAGATGTGCAACCTGTCCTCCACCTCTGACAACCTGACAAGCACTTTACTAAGCAGTTCCACAGATTTATGGTTTTTCTACAGCAGAGATGCCAGCCCGTGGGGAAGAAGAAAGATTATCTGCATACTGCCACAATCAAGCATCCAGTTCACCTATCATTTGTGCCTTATCTTTGCAGCTAAATAGTGCCAATGTATTGGCATAGGCTGGCAGCACACTCAACACCCACTTGTGCCACATGGGTCCAGTAACTTTACATGCATCTGGATCCAGTGGTGTCTGAGGGTCATCCAAGTTAGCAAAAATTAGCTCCCACACAGCTATTTCTCTCAAATACTGAACACCTCTCTCAGTGGTTGTCCACCTGCTTGGCCTGTACACGATATCATCCCTAAAGGGATACCTGTTTTTCACACTCAACAGGAGTCACCTCCAGAGACTGAGGGGCTTTGCTTATCTTGCAAGACCTTTGTCAATATTCACATCTCTAGCCATCTGTCTTAACTGCTTAGCTTTGTTATCCTCGAAGTCCAAGCCATCAGCTCCATTATCCCAGCACCAGAGCAGCCAAGAAACCAGTGGCTTGCCTTCACGATGACTATAATTTTTATGTATGTCTCGCAACTCACTGAGAGACAGATATCCAGTAGTCATCGCTTCATGACCTGCTCTTCTCATGTATTGCCTCTTATACACAAGGGGCAACAGGCAACAATCCAGTATCCAGGGAAGCTGCATCAGCCATTACTAGGGTCTGAGTAGTTGCAATGCTTCCCAGGGCAGCTGTGATGACTGCAGGGCCCATTGCAGAGGCTGTGGCAGCTACAGAGTACCCACCTCTATGCCAAGGTTTCACTTTAAGCAGGACCGGAAACTGAAAGATATTCAGAAGGCCTGATAATACAAGCACAAGTGTAGAAGCATCCCAAGGGTTTTCTAGAGTCTCCTTGTCCATCACCATGTCATAGAGATGACAAAGTGGTGTAATTACAAATGAATTCAGTGTACTATAATCTAACAGCATGCAACAAAGCAGGGAAGCACCTCTAAGCCCACATCTAAAAGCAATAAACCATACCAAATCAATAAGAAACAGTGGTAAAGCTGCCTAGAGCTCTAAAAGCAATTCCAAAAACAAATACCAGGAGACCACTCACCAAGTGTCCCACCCACACCAACATAATGAATCATTGTAATGACTCAGTCAAACCCATTAAAACTTCAACCCTGCAAGATTCTCAAATTAAAGGTCTGTGATTCTTCCAGGTGAGCTATTTAATTCAAGGTCCAAATAAACATTGGGTGCCAAATAAACTACCTGTATTTGGGGCTAAACTGTAGCATTTGCTCTATCACCTGATGTCCCCTCTCCAGCTGAGAAGGAGAATCAAGGAAAAGGGAGAAGCCCTAGGGTTGACATAAAAATGGATTGAATGAAATAACAAAACTAATATAAATACCAAGATAAAACATACAAGCTTATACCCACCTAGTCCTCAGGAACAGCAAAAGGAGCAAGAGACCAAGAGAGAGGAGCCCCAGAAAGAGGAACTCTCCAACCTTTGTAAACTCCCTCCTTTTATAATGAGCTTGATGCAAGTGGTGTGGGATACACCTGCCAGTCAGCTTGGGTCAGCTTCCCTGACTGAAACTCCCAGCTGACTCAGGGCTACTCATGGCCTGCCTGCCATGGCTGGCCCATGGTTCTGTTTCTGGGAAACCAGGATAGGAATGCAGGAAATTACTACAACACCAACTAGTCCCTGGCCTGAGGTTAATCTAACTGAACAAGACATAGAAAACTATTGGCCATGACATAAGAAATTGCTGGACATGACAGATAACTGTCAAAGCACTGAGTGCAATAACAGGCCTTCATTTCTCTGACCAACCTTACCTGGGACTCCCACTCACATCCTCTGTTCACTGGTCCAGGAGCTCCATTTAAGTTCAGGCCCAGACTACGTGTCCTTGCCTGAGCTACATTGTTGGTATACTTGTCTCCAGTCCTGTCCCCTGTCTTTCTTGACATGTTGATTGGACTTCCCAGATGGACCTCTGATCTGACTTGTTACCTCACCTGTGTGTGATGATTGTTGGACTGTTGATGGAGCCTGATGCTATCACCACCCCTGCTCTGCTCACCCTGCTCAGATACTGTGGTACTGTGCTCTTTCTGGTTAGGTCACTGCCTCTACCTGCGCTGTAGTTGCCCTTGTGTCAGAGTCCAATACTCTCTGACTGGATTCTTTTAGTTATTCCACATGAGGAGGGTTTAATATTTAATATCAGATTTACTTATTTGTAGGTATTTGACATTACATGGGATTTTTGATTTAGCAGAGTGATACAGCAACATACTGAAATCAAAACACACACTATAGCAATTGCAACATATAGTTAGATCGCAATACAAACATGATTCCCATTACTGATATCTATATGCTCACCATCATGACACTGAGCATCCCCAATTGCCAGGAATATGTGCAGTGAAGCCAACTCAAGCCTGTTGCTCTCTTTAAAGTTCACCTTGCTGGTTGACCAGTTTTTATGTTCTATGTTAGGATGAGCCACATATACACTTCCCCCATATTGGTCTCTCTGACTTAGGAAGATAATACTCTCTAGTGATTATTTTAGGGAAGGCCATTTACATAATCAGTTGACCCACTCAACTGATACAGCTATTTATCTAAAACAGTCCCCTTCGTGTTGAGATAAATTCAGCTTCCATTACAATAGGTATGGTCACTTCCTACCTTCTCTTCTGAGCTTCATGAGCATATCACCCTTGCCTATCTTCCCTCAGCCTTCTTCCATTGCAGGGGTTTGTTGATCAGTCATACCTTGGTTCTCAGCTCACCTTCCCTCATGGAGCAGTTCTCTTCTTGCTGCTCTTTGACAATTAGCTCAGGTCTCGTTGAGCCCTGAGCTGAGTGCCAAGGAGTCTGTCTCTCAGGCTGGACAGGGACTTGCCCCCATGGCTCCCCCACAGCTCCAGGCTAACCTCCAAAACCCTGCAGGAAGCTGTAATCAGCGTGCAGAGTCAGGTCACAGCCTGCCTCTGTCCCCCACCTCCCCAAACCCTTCAATGGGCATCAGGTGAGGGTATGGGGATTTATTAGTGAGATACAGCTAATCTGTACTGCTTATCTAACAGAAATTAGCCACATAGCATTAATAATATCCTGGCTCTCAGGGATGACCCCAGACTGCATCAGCCCCTATATGGACTGCAATGACACAGTACTCCAGGACCCTGATTATTTATTCATTGCTCTGGAACAGTTTTGGGGGAGACTGCAATCATGAAGCTGAGGTTGCCTTGCTGGAGCTCTGGCAAGTGAGTGAGTCAGGCACTAACTACACAGTTCAATTCAGTTCAGTTATTCATATAGTTGGCCATGGAAACCAGGTGGGAGGAACCAAGCCCTTATGGCCTGTTACAGCTCAGGGATGACTGAGGCTCTCAAAGATGAGCTGGCCAGGACTAACCCACCCCATAGCCTGGGGCAGCTGTCAGACCTGGCTGTCACTCTGGAGAAGTGCCTGATAGCACACTGGAGAGAGCGTACCTCCACATTTTGTTTCACCTCCCTTACTATCCCCAGAGGAGGAGTCCATAGAGATAGGTAAAACTCAACCTCACTTCAAGAGTGAGAATGCAGGTGGAAGGGAAGGGTATGTTTCTACTGTGGTGAGAAAGGCCATTGTGTTGACACTTTCACCAACATATCCTCTACCCTAACCATTATAAAGGGAGTATGGTCAGGGGCATCTGCACAAAGTGAGGGCTATTGCCCTCCCAGGTGGGCACACCATCTGAACTACTGCTCTGGTAGACGCAGGACCTCCCATTGGTTTATGGCCTCTGAGTCTGAAAAGAGTGCCCAGCCCTGACCCACCCCAAACACAGTCATTGCTATAAAATGCGAGGAGAACCGGAGACTGGGAGGAGCATCACTCATGAGACTTTTCCCCTTTGGGTAACCATGGCACCTGGACACTGAGATTTTGCCCTTCCTCATCCTGCACACGCTCCTCTTTATAGGCATCCTCAGGCTGCCCTGGTTATGGAAGCAGAACCTATCGTTAACTGACAATTGGTCTTCTTGGGCTTTCCTGTGGAAAGGGGATATTCAGAGCCTGAGGACAAGATCTGGCCCTTGGATCCTCCTGGGGCTGTCACCCCCACCAAAGCACCCTCTGTGTCTTGAACCAGAGACTCCCATGTTCCTAGCTCTACACCATGTGAGCAGTTGTCCAGGTTGAACATATCTCTGCCTCAGCCACTGGATCCCTCGCTCCCAACAATGTTCCTAGATGAGTACAGTGACTTCACAAATGTCTTTGAGAAGGGGGTGAAAACACTACTGCCCTATTGCCCGTATGACTGTCCCATTGACCTGATTCTGGGAAAAGAGGAGCCTTTCAGATGCATCTATGCCTGGAATTAGCAGCTCTTGAGGACAATCTGGCATGCAGGTTCATCTGTCCCCCTGGGGCCCCCATATTTTTCAGAAAAAAGAATAATGGAGGTTTTGTGGTGGTTTAGACCCTGCTGGGAGCCGAGACCATGTTGCTGCTGCCCCTCCCCCACCCTCAGATGGGGACAGGACAGGGAGTGAAATACAAACCCCGGGGTTGAGATAAGGAGGATTTAATACAACAGTGTAACAACAACAAACCGAACAACAACAATAGCAACAATAACAGTGATAAAAATGTATAGAACGAGAGATATACCACACGGACGCAGCATGAGGGTACAGACCCAGACAAAAGCCGTTCCGCACTGCCCGCACCTGGGCACCTGGACGTGACATCAGCACGGTATCCAATAACCCGGCTATAGCTCCCTCCCAACTGCTGGGGAAAATTAACCCCATACTAGCCAAACCAGGACAGCAGTCCATATTCAATTCGTGGTGAGGATGCTGGTATTGGGGAAGTCACTGGGTGCTGAGGTTTGTTCTTCATTGATCTGGGCAGTTCTGATTCTTAAGCTGCAGAACTAGTAACAGGCAGCATCATATGACAGTCAACATCACACAGTTCCAATTACTGCCCGTTCTCACCCGGAATCAGATCTCCTTGTGGTATACTCTTCACTTGTCCATCCTCCTGCATTATCCACCACGGGCACGTGGGTCCTTGAGCAAAGGCAACCCCACGAGTGGGTTTTCTGTGGCTTGACACAGGAGTAACCCAGACTGTTTTCCCAACAATATTTCTCACATGGACCACAGGGACTTCGTCTCCATCTACAGTATGGCGAACCTCTGACTGAGCGGGGCCAGCTCGATTGACAGACCCTCTAGTATTAACTAACCAAGTAGCTTTTGCTAGGTGTTGGTCCCAGTTTTTAAATGTCCCATCACCCATTGCTTCGACTGTGGTCTTCAGCAGCCCATTGCATTGCTCGACTTTGCCAGCAGCTGGTGGATGATAAGGGATGTGGTATATCCATTCTGTCCCATGCTCCTTAGCCCAGGTGTCTATCAGGCTATTTCGGAAATGGGTTCCACAGTCCAACTCAATCCTTTCTGGGGTTCCACGGCTCCACAATATTTGCTTTTCAAGACCCAGAATAGTGTTAAGAGCAGTGGCATAGGGCACAGCAAATGTTCCTAGCCATCCAGTCATGGCTTCCATCATAGTGAGCACATAGCGCTTGGCTTGGCGTGTTTGCGGCAGTGAGATGTAGTCAATCTGCCAGGCCTCACCATATTTATATTTCAGCCAGCGCCCTTCATACCACTGGCGTCTTATCCATCTGGCTTGTTTAATTGTGGCACGTCTCGCACTCATAGATGACTTGTGCAATAGTGTTCACGGTTAAGTCCACCCCTTGATCACGAGCCCATTTATACATCGCATCTCGACTTTGATGGCCTGATGTATCATGGGCCCATCGAGATGAGAATAATTCACCCTTGCGTTGCCAGTCCAGGTCCACTTGAGATATTTTTACCTTCGCAGCCCGATCCACCTACTGGTTGTTTTGATGTTCTTCATTGGCCCGACTCGTGGGTACATGGGCAGCTACATGGTGTACCTTTACAACCAGCTTGTCTAATCGGGCAGCAATATCTCAATACAGTGAGGCAGCCCAGATGGGCTTGCCTCTGCGCTGCCAGTTATTTTCTTTCCATTGTTTCAGCCACCCCCATAGAGCATTTGCTGCCATCCCTGAGTCAGCGCACAGATAAAGTATTGGCCATTTCTTCCTCTCGGCAATATATAAAGCCAGCTGGATGGCCTTTACTTCTGCAAACTCACTCGATCCACCTTCACCCTTGGCTGCTTCTGCAACCCGTCGTGTAGGATTCCACACAGTAGCTTTCCACCTACACTGTTTTCCTACAAGACAACAGGATCCATCGGTGAACAAAGCATGATGCTTCTCATTTTCTGGCCGATCATGATATGGGGGGGCCTCTTCAGCACGCAGCACCTTTTCTCCTGGTGGCACTCCGAAGTCTTCGCCTTCTGGCCAGTCCATGATTACTTCCAGGATACCCAGGAGGTTGGGATTTCCTATTCTAGCCCGCTGAGTGATCAGTGCAACCCACTTACTCCACGTTGCATCTGTTGCATTGTGTGTGGATGGAATCGTCCCTCTAAACATCCAGTTCAACACTGGCAATTGTGGTGCCAAAAGGAGCTGTACTTCAGTGTCAACTACTTCTGAAGAGGCTTGAAACTCCTTCATACGCTGCCAGCATTTCTTTTTCAGTGGGAGTGTAGCGGGCTTCTGATCTTCTGTATCCTCGACTCCAAACCCATAAGGGGCGACCTCGAAGTTCCCCTGGAGCCTTTTGCCAGAGGCTCCAGATAGGCCCGTTCTCCCCGGCTGCAGTGTAGAGTATGTTCTTAACATCTTGGCCCATCTGGACTCGCCCAAGGGCTACTGCATGGACAGTTTCTTGCTTAATTTGTTCAAAGGCCTTTTGTTGCTCAGGGCCCCATTCTAAGTCATTCTTTTTCCTTGTCACTTCATGTAGAGGGCTCACAATATGACTGTAGTCTGGGATATGCATTCACCAGAAATGCACAACACCCAAGAAAACTTGTGTCTCCTTTTTGCTGGTCGGTGGGGACATGGCTGTTATTTTGTTAATTACATCTACTAGGATCTGGCAATATCCATCCTGCCATTTAATTCCTAGGACTGGATTCCTTGAGCAGGTCCCTTGACTTTGCCTCTTTTGATGGCAAAACCAGCTTTCAGTAGAATTTGAATTATTCTCCTCTCTTTCTCAAAAACGTCTTCTGCTGTGTTACCCCATAAAATTATGTCATCAATATACTGCAGATGCTCAGGTACTCCACCCTTTTCTAGTGCAGAGTGGATCACCCAATGGCAAATCATTGGACTGTGCTTCCACCCCTGGGGCAGTCGATTCCAGGTGTACTTGATACCCCTCCAGGTGAAAGCAAACTGTGGCCTGCACTCCACTACCAAGGGAATTGAGAGGAATGCACTGGCGATATCAGTCATGGCGTACCACTTGGCTGCCTTGGACTCCGGTTTGTACTGGAGTTCTAGCAGGTCCAGCACAGCAGCACTCAGTGGTGGTGTGACTTCATTCAGGCCATGATAGTCCACAGTCAGTCTTGACTCTCCATTGGACTTCCACACTGGCCAAATAGGACTATTAAAGGGTGAGTGTGTCTTGCTGATCAACCCTTGGCTCTCTAGTTGGCAAATCAGCTTCTGGATGGGATTCAGGGAGTCTCCATTTGTCTGATACTGTCCCTGGTGCACTGTTCTAGTAGCAGTAGGCACCTTCTGATCCTCAGCCTTCAGTAGCCCCACAATAGAAGGGTCCTCTGATAAGCCAGGCAGGGTAGACAGCAGTTCAGTTTCATCTGTCTCCACCGCTGCTATATCAAACGCCCAGCGGTACTCCCTCAGGTCTCTGAAGTATCCCCTTCTAAGATAATCCACACAAAGGATGCATGGGGCATCAGGGCCAGTCACAATACAGTGCTTCTGCCACTCACATCCAGTCAGGCTGACTTCAGCTTCAACTACAGTCAATTCCTGGGATCCCCCTGTCACTCCAGCAATGGAAATGGCTTCTGTCCCAGTGTAATTGGATGGCATTATGGTGCATTGCGCACCAGTGTCCACCAGAGCCTTGTATTTTGTGGGACAGATGCGCCAGGCCATCGTATCCACAGAGTCCAATAGACTCTGTTGTCCTTCTCCTCCACCTGGCTGGAGGCAGGGCCCCTCTAATCCTGAACAAAGAAGCTGTTGTTGGCATATGGGTCCAAGCTACTCACATGGGCTATACTTGTATCATCATTGGCCACGCGTCGTAAGTTAGGATCTGAGGCCCATCTACAGGGGAGCTTCCCTCTGGAGACTGCAGCAGCACTTCTCCTTGAAGGTCTTCCTCTTGCAATTTTTTTTCTTTTGCAGTTCATGGACATGTGCCGGTAGAATTCACGTAGGCTTTCTGTCCCATATTCTCACGTCCTCTCTATGGTCTATTAAGAAGAGCCACAGGGTACCCTATGATATACGCCGTCTGTCTGGCACAGGCCTTTCAGGGGAGCGCTTTCTTCCCATGGCAGAAACATTTGTTGGCACTGATAGGGAGTGTAACTTGTTCTCCACCTGGGACAGCCTGTCAAGAACTTTGGTGAGTAGTGCTGTGGATTTATCCGATGGTGTTTTCACAGCAGAGATGCCAGCCCGCAGGGATAAAGAAAGGTTATCTGCATACTGCCTTAGTCGAGCCTCCAAGTCACCTACTGTTGATGCCTCATCATCTTTCCAGCTAAATAATGCCAGTGTATTGGCATAAGCTGGCGATGCACTCAGCACCCACTTATGCCACATGAGTCCAGTAACTCTAAGTGCATCTGGATCCACTGGTGTCAGAGGGTCATCCACAGTAGCAAAAATCAGCTCCTGCACAGCTATTTCTCTCAGATACTGCACCCCTCTGTTAATGGTCATCCACCTGCTTGGTCTGTACACAGCATCATCTTGAAAGGGATACCTGTTCTTCACACTCAGTAAGAGTCATCTCCAAAAACTGAGGGGCCGTGCTTCTCTTGAGAGACCTTTATCAATGCTCACATCCCTTGCTATCTGTCCCAACTGCTTGGCTTCATTGCCTTCCAGCTCTCAGCCAACAGCTCCATTATCCAAGCACCGAAGCAGTCAAGAAACCAGGGGCTCGCCTTTATGATGACCATAATCTCTGTGGATGTCTCACAACTCACTAAGCGACAAAGACCGAGTAGTGACTTCTTCCCGACCTGCTCTTCTTGTGTATTGCCTCTTACATACAGGGGCGGTTGGCACTGGCTGAGTATGCAGGGCGGCTGCACCATCCACCACCAGGGTCATACTATCTGCACTACTTTCTGCAGGGGCCGAGCTGACTGTAGGGCCCATGGCAGAAGATGTAGCAGCCACACAGCACCCAACTCTGTGCCATGGTCTCATTCTTAGCAGGATGAGAAAATGAAACATATATAGAAGACCCAAAACCACAATTATAACTGTCGAAGCATCCCACGAGCGCTCCAGAGTTATGTTGCCCATCACCCTGTCATATAGATCAGAAATTGGTGTCACTGCAAATGAACTTAATACACCATATCCTAATGCTAAGAAACACAACAGGGCAACACCTCTCTAAGCCCATGGCAAGAAGCAATAAACCGTACAAATCTGAAAAGCAACAGTGGTAAGACCGCCCCATTCTCAAAAAGTAATTCCAACACCAAGTACCAAAGCAGTCCACTGATAAACCATCCTCCCCACATCACCATAGTGAGAGGGTGAGTTATCCAGTGAGATCTGTTTAAACTTCAACCCTGGTTTTCACCCAGATGAGCTATTTAATTTGAGGTTCAAACATATGTTGGGTGCCAAATAAACTGTCTACGTTTAGCCAGTACTCAGGGCTAAACCCTAGCAGTTAGTCTATCACCTGATGCTCCCTCCCCAGCTGAGAAGGAGATTCAGGGAAAAAAGGGAGAAGACCTGTGAGCTGAAGTTGAAACAGATTTAATAGAATAGCAAAACGGAAACAACCATCAACAAAGTATAGAGGATTCTACTCAGCCCAGTCCTTGATGTTGACAGCAGGAACAGAAGACCACAAACGAGAAGCCTCAGGAAGATGAGGAACTCCATTCTCAGTGAGCTCCCTCCTTTTATAATGAGCATGATGAGGTGGTATGGGATACACCTGTGAGTCAGCTGCCTTGATTGGAACTCTCAGCTGACTCAGGGCTACTCATGGCCTGCCTGCATGGCTGGCCCATGGGTCTGTGCCTGGGGAACCAGGACAGAAGGTGACACGGCATACAGCCCAGATGAAGTGCCTCTACATGAATGTGCACAGCAGGGGAAACAAAAAGGAAGCTACTGTGCTGCTAGAAAGCTATGACCTGATTGCCATCACTGAAACTTGATGGGACAAATCCCATGACTGGAGTGAGGCTATCAATGGCTATGGGCTGTTCAGAAGGGACAGGCGAGGAAGGAGGGGCAGAGACATTGCCCTCTATATCAAGAAATGGACAGAGTGTGAAGAGCTGTCCCTGAAGAATAGCCATGAGCAGGTCGAAATCATATGAGCAAAAATTAGAGACCGAAGCAACAAAGGCAACCTTATGGTTGATGTTTACTACAGGCTGCCTGATCAAGGGGACCCCACTGACGAAGCCTTCTTACTCCACCTATAGGAGGCCTCATGCTTCCAGACTCTCGTCCTGCTGGGGGATTTCAACCACCCCAACATCTGCTGGAAAAGTAACATGGCGAGCTGTAGGCAAGACAGGAGATTACTGGAGTGCATTGAGGAAAACTTCTTAAGCCAGCTATTAGACACCTCTACCTGAGGGGAATAAAGTACTGGATCTGTGTGAAATTTGGGTAATGAGGATGGCCTTGTCCTGCACACACCAGAAGTCCAAAGAATGACCTTGCTAAATCTTGTGTAACCTGGCGGAGTGACAGCTCGCTCATCTTATCACAGGATACAGCTGAGTAGGAGGCTCTGTGGAGACAGAGACCTTCAGCTCTGGCCAACAAGATACAAGAATCTTATGTAGTTCTTTGTTTCCTCAAAGGCTAATGTGTCCAATGAGTGACCTTTGCCTCATTACCTGTGAAATGCATATTAAAGTACTGGATGAGGGGATCGCATGCACCCTCAGAAAATTTGCAGATGACACGAAGTTGAGTGGGAGTGTCAATCTGCCTGAGGGTAGGGAGGCTCTGCAGTGGGATTTGGATAGGCTGGAGCGATGGGCTGAGGCCAATTGCATGAGGTTTAACAAGAGTAAGTGCTGGGTCATGCACTTCGGCCACAACAACCCCATGCAGCGCTACAGGCTTGGGGAAGAGTGGCTGGAAAGCAGCCTGGCGGAAAAGGACCTGGGGGTGTTGGTTGACAGCCAGCTGAACATGAGCCAGCAGTGTGCCCAGGTGGCCAAGAAGGCCAACGGCATCTTGGCCTGTATCAGAAATGGTGTGACCAGCAGGAGTAGGGAGGTAATCGTGCCCCTGTACTAGGCACTCGTGAGACTGCACCTTGAGTACTGTGTCCAGTTCTGGGCACCACAGGATAAGAAGGACACTGAGGTGCTGGAGAGAGTCCAGAGAAGGGCAATGAGGCTGGTGAGAGGTCTGGAAAACAGGCCTTATGAAGATCGGCTGAGGGAACTGGGGTTATTTAGTCTGGAGAAGAGGAGACTGAGAGGAGACCTTATTGCCCTCTACAACTACCTAAAAGGAGGTTGTAGTGAGGCTGGTGTTGGTCTCTTCTCCCAAATTGCTAATGACAGGACGAGAGGAAATGGCCTCAAGTTACGTCAAGGGAAGTTTAGGTTGGATATTAGGAAGAAGTTCTTTACTGAGAGTGTGGTTAGGCACTGGAACAGGCTGCCCAGGGAGGTGGTGGAGTCACCATCCCTGGGGGTGTTCAAAAAACGGGCTGATGAGGCACTTGCAGCCATGGTCTAATGGTCTAATGGTTAGGAATATGATGGGATAAAGGTTGGACTTTATGACCCTGGAGGTCCCTTCCAACCATAATGATTCTATGATTCTATGAAAGTTGACACCCCTGAATATGCTAATGAAGATTAGGGAGATCATGCTATACATATAAAACCATAGCACTTGTCTCTCCACCCAAATCATGCTACACGCCACCTAGGGGAGGGAGCCTCACAGTTTAGGGGATAAAAGATGGAGAAAGGGATCATTAAACTAGGAGAGAAGTAACCTTGAAGCTGGGAGAGCCTGGAAGCTGGCAGACATAGTCGACAGGCTGTGTCTCTTCCTCCACCCCAAGCAGGGATGCCTCTCTGGGTAAGAATTGCGCCTTTCACCTTATGTGTGAAAGTATCCCTGGGTATATTTTGTATTATTCTTGCTAGCAGTATTAACACTGATTAACAGCGCTATTGTAGTGTAGCAGATTTATCAATGGCCATTCTGAACTTGTTATATCTGTCGCTTTAATAAAACACCTATTTTTGCAACTTGATGCATCTGTCTCATGGCAGTTCTCAGGGGAGGACAGTGGAACAGACCCATCGTGTAAGGTGGCCACATATACACATATCTATCTCATTCCAAATTTGTTTCTCATGACAGTAAAATTGGCGTCACGGACAGGATAGCCATGGATAAACTGCTACAACAGTATAAGTGTGCACCATCCCAAGTGGGAATAGAATGGGCCCAAAAACATTGGAAAGATGAGGATAAAATGATAGAGAGAACAGAACAATGCAGGAGTGAGCAGAAGATCAAAAAGGGGACAGGCAAAGGCATTGTCTGTGCCATCCTGGGGGCTTCTTTATCTTGCGCGCAACAGGAGATCAAAGAATCACAGAATCACAGAATCACAGAATGTTAGGGATTGGAAGGGACCCCAAAAGATCATCTAGTCCAATCCCCCTGCCAGAGCAGGAACACCTAGGTCAGGTCATACAGGAACATGTCCAGGCGGATTTTGAATGTCTCCAGAGAAGGAGACTCCACAACCTCTCTGGGCAGCCTGTTCCAGTGCTCTGTCACCCTCACTGTGGAGAAGTTCTTCCTCACATTTATGCGGAACCTCCTATGTTCCAGCTTGCACCCATTGCCCCTTGTCCTATCATTGGATGTCACTGAGAAGAGCCTGGCTCCATCCTCATGACACTCACCCTTTACATATTTATAAACATTAATGAGGTCACCCCTCAGTCTCCTCTTCTCCAAGCTAAAGAGACCCAGCTCCCTCAGCCTTTCCTCATAAGGGAGATGTTCCACTCCCTTAATCATCTTTGTGGCTCTGCGCTGGACTCTCTCAAGTAGTTCCCTGTCCTTCTTGAACTGGGGGGCCCAGAACTGGACACAATACTCCAGATGTGGCCTCACCAAGGCAGAATAGAGGGGAAGGAGAACCTCTCTTGACCTACTAACCACCCCCTTTCTAATACACCCCAGGATGCCATTGGCCTTCTTGGCCACAAGGGCACATTGCTGGCTCATGGTCATCCTGCTGTCCACCAGGACCCCCAGGTCCCTTTCCCCTACACTGCTCTCCAGCAGGTCAGCCCCCAACCTGTACTGGTACATGGGGTTGTTCTTCCCCAGATGCAAAACTCTACACTTGCCCTTGTTGAATTTCATTAAGTTTTTCCCCGCCCAACTCTCCAGCCTATCGAGGTCTCATTGAATGGCAGCACAACCCTCTGGTGTGTCAGCCATTCCTCCTAGTTTGGTGTCATCAGCGAACTTGCTGAGGATACATTCTGTACCCTCATCCAGGTCGTTGATGAAGATATTAAACAACACCGGTCCCAGTACCGACCCCTGAGGGACTCCACTAGTCACAGGCCTCCAACTAGACTCCGTCCCATTGATCACAACTCTCTGGCTTCTTTCCTTCAGCCAGTTCACAATCCACCTCACTACCTGATCACCAAACCCATACTTTATCAGCTTATCTACAAGGATGCTGTGGGAGACAGTGTCAAATGCTTTACTGAAATCAAGATAAACCACATCTACCGCTCTACCATCATCTATCCACCTAGTTATTTCCTCATAGAAAGCAATAAGGTTGGTCAAACATGACTTACCCTTGGTAAAACCATGTTGACTGCTCTTAATGACCCCCTCATCCTTGATGTGCCTAGAGATAGTGCCAAGAACAAGCTGTTCCATCACCTTTCCAGGGATGGAGGTGAGGCTGACCGGTCTGTAGTTACCCGGGTCCTCCTTCTTGCCCTTCTTATAGATTGGAGTGACATTTGCTATCCTCCAGTCCTCAGGCACCTCTCCTGTTCTCCATGACTTACCAAAGACGATGGAGAGTGGCCTAGCAATGACCTCTGCCAGCTCCCTCAGCACCCTTGGGTGCATTCCATCTGGTCCCATTGATTTATGGATATCCAGATTGCTCAACTGATCCCTAACCCAATCCTCATCTACCAAGGCAAACTCCTCCTTTATCCTGACTTCTTCTGGGGCTACAGGGATCAGGGGCTCCTGGGGAAAGCCTGCAGGAGTAAAGACAGAGGCAAAGAAGGCATTCAGCACCTCTGCCTTCTTTATATCCTCTGTCTCTAGGGCACCCCCCTCATTCATCAGTGGGCCTATATTGCCTCTAGTGTTTGTTTTATTAGCTATGTATTTGAAAAAGCCCTTTCTATTGTCCTTGACCTGGCTTGCAAGGTTAAGTTCTAAGGAGGCCTTAGCTTTCCTAATTGCCTCTCTACATCCTCTGACAACTGTCCTATATTCCTCCCAAGTGACTAGCCCCTCTTTCCATGATCCATAAATTCTTTTTTTCCACCTAAGTTTGCCCAGCAGTTCCTTGTTTAACCATGCTGGTCTCCTAGCTCCCTTACTTGATTTCATACCCATTGGGACGCTCTGATCCTGAGCTTGCAAGAAGTGGTCCTTGAATGTTGACCAACTATCTTGAGCCCCTTTACCATCTAGCACCCTGTCCCATGGGACTTCCCTTAACAATTGATTAAGGAGGCTAAAGTTGGCCCTGCGGAAGTCCAGGGTTCTGGTCTTGCTAGGTACTCTATTCCTCCCACACAGGATCCTGAACTCCACCATCTCATGATCACTGCAGCCAAGGCTGCCATCGACCATCACTGCTTCAACAAGACCCTCCTTGTTGGTGAGTACAAGATCCAGCAGCGCTCCTCTCCTAGTCGGCTTATCCACCATTTGCATTAAGTAGTTGTCATCAATGCACTGGAGGAACCTCCTAGACTGTGAATGGCTGGCTGTGTAAGTCTTCCAGCAGATATCGGGGTAGTTAAAATCCCCCATGAGGACCAAGGCCTGTAGTTGCGAGGCTGCTTTCAGCTGCCTGTAGAAAGCCTCATCAACTCCCTCGTCCTGATCAGGAGGTCTGTAATAGACCCCCACAACTGTATCACCCATGCCTGCCTGCCCCTTAATTCTTACCCACAGACTTTCAACTTGCCCCTCATCAGCCCCTGGAGAAAACTCAATACATTCAAGTTGCTCCCTCACATAGAGAGCAACTCCACCACCTCGCTTCACTGACCGATCTTTCCTAAAAATGACATAGCCATCCATGACCACATTCCAGTCATGTGAGCTGTCCCACCATGTCTCTGTAATTGCCACCAGGTCATAACCTTTAGACCGCACACAGACCTCGAACTCCTCCTGTTTATTCCCCATACTGCGTGCATTGGTGTACAGGCATTTCAGAAAGCAAGCAGAGCGCACTGGTGGGACCCCTGGGAGGCAGGAGGCCTTGTGGTCAGGGCCTAAACATCTATCCCTTCTCTTCAATGATCGAAAATCCTCCCTAGACCTCCTTCCTTCAGGCCCTCGTATATTGCTCTTGGGCTCGTCCCTAACAGACACAGTTGTCTCCCCTTCCCCCTTCACATCTAGTTTAAAGCCCTCTCAATGAGCCCTGCTAACTCCTGCCCCAAAAGCCTTCTCCCCCTCTGGGACAAATGCATTCCACCTGTCACCAGGCCAGGTGTCTCATATAGCAGCCCATGATCAAAGAACCCAAAGCCCTGCCTTTGACACCAGTTACGCATCCATTCATTAATCTGTGAACTCTTCCTGCTTACCTCTGCACCCATTCTTGCAGGAGGTATGGAGGCAAACACTACTTGCACTCCAGACCCCTTAACCAGCCGCCCCAGGGCCCTGAAGTCACTCTTCATTGCCCTTACACTTCTTGTAATAATTTCGTCCCTGCCAACCTGAAAAACCAGCAGTGGGTAGTAATCGGAGGGCTTTACAAGATTAGGGAGTTTCCTTTTAATGTCTCTAATCCGAACCCCAGGGAGGCAGCAGACTTCCCTGTGGGATGGGTCCGGTCAACAGACGGGCCCTTCTGTTCCCCTCAGAAGGGAGTCGCCCCCCACAATTACCCTCCTTTTCTTCTTAATTGAAGAAGTCCTAAGGCGTCGGGGTGACTGACAAGCCTTAGGTGATTCAGGAGACTGATCTACCCCTCCAGCTTCATTTACCTCTCCCTGAAGTTCCAAGGCCTCATACCTGTTATTCAAGGGCAACTGGGAGGGTGAAGGGGGTTGGGAGGGTTTTTGCTTGCCTCTCCGCGGACGGACCACCCTCCATTCCTCCCTGTCTCCTGAACCCTCTGCTTCTGTCTGATGACAGGAGGGGAGGGGATCCATCACTTGCTCACCCTTTTCTGACTGCCCTTGCTTCAGGGTGAAGCTCCACCAATCTATTTCTCTTTCACAGTCTCTAATAGTTCTAAGTCTTTCTACCTCCTCCATCAGTTTAACCACCTGCCCGAGCAGATCATTTATCTGCTCGCACCGCACACACGCGGTGTCACTGGCTCCCTCCGGTACCAGTGCCAGGCTCAGGCATTCGCTGCAGCCAGAAACCTGCACGGCTGCATGTTTGCTCAGAGGATCCGTCTGAGTCCCCATATTCTTTTTCACGACAGTTTTTGGGCGCGTGGCAACCATGGTCTATGCGGTCTATGGTCTATCTAGGTAGTCCTCTTCTCGCGCCGCTCTCCGCGCGCTTGCCTCTCAGCAGGCCAGCCGCCGCTCTCTGCTCCGCGTGCCGCTTGCTCTGAGGGGAGCTGCCGAGATGGCCGCTTTTAAAGTTTGCCGCGGTTCTCAGTCACGCCCCCCGCCACGTCAGCCTTTTGTTTGTCTCAAATTTCTCAGGATTCCCGCTCAGACTCGCGTTTCCTTGCTCTGCCCCGGCTTCACCGTCTCCGGGAAGCCCGGCTCCTTCGCAAAGCCTCAGCAAAAGCAAAAGCGAACAGCACTCACCGCAGCCACAGCCGCCCCACCGCTCCCACAGCCGCCGCTCTCTGCTCCGCGTGCCGCTTGCTCTGAGGGGAGCTGCCGAGATGGCCGCTTTTAAAGTTTGCCGTGGTTAATCCCCTTCCCCCATAAAAGCTGCGGATGAAGGATATACTGCTACTTTACAAGCTGAGGTCCTCCACCCTTATGACTGAAATTCAAGATGTAAAAACAGAAAATAGAGAACTGAAGATGCTATTGGCCTTGTCAGAAAGGCGAGAAAAGCAATTACATGAAAAATTAGATATTTTATTAAGCCAAATACCATCCTCTGTCTCGGCTAAGCAAATCCGCAAACTAGTACACTGTGTGGATCCTAACGTATGGGACGGGGAGATTTGGTGTGATGAGGACAATGTTGAATCAGCAGAAAACTGACTCTGATTGTGCCCGGGAACTCGTACCCAAACGACCATTAATTAAAACAAACTGCAAATGAGGGAGTGGATGATACTCGTACTACTCTATGAACCGTTACATGATCTCCTGATGAATTAGCAAAGTTGCAGGAAAAATATTCCAGACGCCCAGAGGAATCGGAGACTGAATATGTATGGCGAGTTTCCCTTACAGGAGGGGACAGAATACTTTTGAGTGAGGAAGAAGCAAGAGGCTATCGGGGCCCTGGAGTGTTTATTACTACTACACCAGATCACAATTACTCGCTAGCAGCTTATTGGGCCGGTGGCATAGACCTGCTAGAGCGAGGTGATCCTGCATCTATTGAGACTGCGGGGCTCTCAGATCTTGCCGTGTCTGTGCAAAAGGCAGCTTGCATTCAAGCGATATATGAGAGGACTTTAGAGCAGAGCTCCCCAATGTTAGTCCCTATTGATTCAGCAAGGCTAACCCCTCCCAGACTCCTTAAAACCCTATGTAGCTACTATTCAAGATTACATACAAAAAACTCGTGCTGCTCCAGCTGCTGAACTGCCCCCCAACAAACTGATCACATGGCTACCCGTGCTTCCTCTGCAGCAGCAGTAGCCACTCCCCCCACACAGGCTGACCACATTACGATCTGGGGTGAGTTTGTGCAGGACATCATAGTAAATGATGGGCACAGCATGGGTTGAACAGGATTGCACCCCCGTAAAACCCCCAGAACCACCACAACGGGAACCATCCCAGCAGGTTCACCAGGTTCACACTATTAAGCCTAGGTCAGAATTTAAACCAAGGTTTGATAAGGACCATAATGACCTGTGATGTAAAGCTTTGAAACTGGGGGTGACACGACAGGCGATAAATGGCATATCCACTGCCAACCTCTGAGAGCTGGTAGAATCACTAAGCCAAAAAATCAGCTCCGCAGGGGAGAGTCGAGGGGCAGAAAATAAACCTGAGCCTTCAGCTCCAAAACAGGAGTTAATAGACTGAAACTCTACTCCACCAAAAACCTGATACCCCCGGGGAGGGCTGTGAGCCACCCTGCCCAGCAGGTTTTAGTTTTACGACTCACAAATAAACACAAGGAAACCATTATCACCATCCCAATAGTACCAAACTATTTGTGTAAACTTCCTCATTGACATCAGGGCTCAGATGTCTGTAGTGACAAACAGGACAGCACAAGATTTAAACATTAAGCCTAGTTGCCAAAAAGTGAGCTATGCAGGGATTGATGGGCTCATAAAAGAATGTCCCACAGCAAAAATTACTCCATGGCTGCCTGGTGAGTGGAGACTAACACATGCTGGAGTTTTATTCAGTGCTGCAAATACTAATATTTTAGGATTTGATGTACTGTGCAAGAGGACGTGGAAACTTCTTGATGGGACTGTCTGGAGCTTTGCCGGGAGAGACAAAAGATCTGACAATGTTACCTATCTGATCAGATTTTGAAGATTTTGATGATTTTATGATTTTAGTTTAGCTAAAATCAAGTTAGGCCTAATCGAATCATATGAGGGAGTGACTGTGTTTTACTTTAGTAACCACAGAAAGCACACAGAACAAACAGGTGGTACCAGCAGATAAAGTACATGAAGTGAACAGGTGGTACAAGCAGCTAAGGCCCAGCGTTGTCTGTAACTAGAAACCGTGTAGTCAAGAAAGTAAAATATTATGTTTAAGCAACCACCATGGAAACAATACAATAATTAATCATATAGTGGCTAGAGTCATAGTGACCAGTTATGCTGCTTGAAGATCCCATTATCCCCCTCCCCATCCTAATCTGAATATTAGAGGGTACAATCCATAAAGCGACTATGGCATGACTATAGGTGACCAATGATTGTTATTAGAAATGAATATACATGAAATGATGTAATCCAACAGATCATTAGGGGCCAATCAAGGTAAAGGTTAACTTTAATGAGTAATTGAAAGTGAGCAGTACATGCAGTTTTATGTTAAATAGCTTATATAATGGAAATCAAATATATAAAAACCCTGCTAAAGGTGGTGCAACCCAGGATACGCTAGGTGGAGTTATCCCCCGTATCCTCCTCGCGTCAATAAAGAAGTGTCTGCTTATCTACATCACATTGGTGTTGATAAGTTCTTTGTCCTGTTTGGTGACAATAAGGGCACGGTTAAAATTATAAATTTGCTAGAGGTATCTATGCCTCTATCCCCATCCAAACTTAAAAATGTAAAGCAGTACCCTCTGCCATCTGCCGTGAATTTGGGGATTGACGGGGTGGTAGCAGACTCAGAGGAAAGAGGTATTCTCACTCGTGCCCACTCGTCTTGTAATTCCTCTGTCTGGTCTGTCAGAAAGGCAAAATGGTCAGTGGCGTCTCACCATAGATTTTAGGCGACTGAATGCCAACACCACCCCATTAACTGCTGCAGTGCCGAATCTCTCAGAACTGATTACTCAAATCCAGGGAGCTGCCCTTTCATGGATGGCAACTCTAGATTTAAAATACATGTTTTTCATGATTCCATTCCAAGAGTGTGACAAGGCTCAATTTGCTTTTACCTGGAAAGGGGTGCAATACATATTTAATAGGTTGCCCCAAGGATACAAACACTCTCCTACTATTGCTCACAATGCTCTTGCAGAAGTCTTAGCAAAAATCCCCATCTCACCAGGTGTACCAGTATATCAGTATATTGACAATATACTAATTGGTGGGGAGAGCCCAGAGGAGGTAAAGCATACCATGGAAAATATACAGGGAGAGTTAACAGGACTGGAACTAGACATTCCTCAGTCTAAAAGTCAAGGACCAGCACAAGAGGTGAAATTCTTGGGAGTCTGGTGGGTTAAGGGAGCTGTTTCTGTTCCTCCTGATACCATAAAACAAACAGAGCAGGGAGAGAATCCCTCCAGCGTAAAAGAGTTACAGCAAGTACTGGGAACTTTAGGTTACTGGCATAAACACATCCCAGACTCCTCCACTGTTGCTCATCCCTTGTACAATTTGCTCAGAAAAGGCAAATCTTGGGAATGGACGGAACAGCGTGCAAATGCATTGGAATTGCTAATAACAGAACTTAGACTGTTCCAGCAGCTGGGTCCCATATACCTAACAGACCCTGTCCACGCAGAGTGGGGGTTCAGTGAACATGGCTGCCATTGTAATCTATGGCAAAGGGGACCAAAAGGGCCAGAGAGACCACTGGAGTTCAGCTCTCACTCTTTTACTGACACTGAGACGAGATATTCAGATCTCAAAAAGGCTTTGCTGTCCATGACTCGGGCATTACAACGCGTAGAAAAAATAAGACAAAATCAGCACGTAATTATCAGGGGACCCTTTCAGGTTCTGGACGTAGTTCATAAAGGCACAGCGCCACCCGCCAACATTGCCCAGAAACCCACAGTCCGTAAGTGGTATGCGTACCTTGAGGGTATTAGTGAAATTATGCCTGTTAGAGAGGGCAATACTAAAGTGTCTAAATTGCAGAAAGATATAGACAGCACCCTGTTATTCCAAACCTTGCCAAACAAACCATCTCCAATTCGGAAGGCACCTCCGCTGAAGGAGGACAGTGACCTTAAGGGGGTATGGTTCACTGATGCATCATCTTTTCAACAACAAAATGAATGGAACCAGGCAGTGGCACTGAAAGTAGCAACAAGGGAAAGGGTATGTGAAACAGGAAAAGTGTGCAAGTAGGGGAGCTTGGAGCAGTCCTACTAGCTGCACAGAGTCATGCCAGTCATATCTACACTGACTCGTACGCTGTCTTCAAGGGAGCTACTGAGTAAGTAGGCCACTGGGCAGCCAACAATTGGCAGGTAAATAGAGTCCCAGTCTGGCAAGCTGACAGCTGGAAGCAATTGCTGGAAATAGGAGAACAACAGGTTCTGCATGTTGGTTGGGTGAAAGGACATGATTGGTCAGCCTCTATCACTGTCCAATTCAATCAGCAAGTCAACAGCCTCACACAACTACGCAAAATTGATGTCATGAGTGATGACCATGAACGTTTACTCGAATGGTTACATGTAAAGCGAGGTCACAAGGGACACAGCTGATTTATATCAGGAAGGCATAGCCCATGGATGGCCTGTATCAGTCAAGATGTGTGAACAAGTGGTAACTGCCTATTCACAATGTCGTTTACGACTTAACAAAGATCATCCGAGCAAAGCACCTCCCCTGCATATCTGGGATAAGAAAACATTGTGGCACACTTGGCAGATAGACTACATAGGTCCATTCTGGTTTTCAGAAGGTAAAAAATACATACTAGTGGGAGTGGAAGTGATTTCAGTAATAATTGTCGCTACAGCAAGTTGCAGCTGCTTCTGGGGAAAGTACTGCTCAATGCTTGAAAGAATGGTTTAGTACACTTCCCCTTCCTGAAGAGATTCAGAGTGATAAGGGGTCACATTTCTCAGCTACAGTGGTCCAAGACTGGGCAAAAGAAGGGATTCGATAGGTATTCCATACTCCATACTACCCCCAAGCCAATGGTATTGTTGAATGAACAAATGGGTTGGTTAAACAGTTCGCTAAAACCCATGAACCTGGGTGGCATCTGAGACTGTCCAGTGCCACCTATCAGTTAAATAATCAGTGGAGTGGAAATGGTTGTCCAAGAATGAAGGCCTTTTGTGTATCAGCCTCCACCATTGTCCCCAAAGTCCACCTTAAATCAGGAGAATATCCTACAGGGATTTATGTGGGCCAACAAGTAATGGTTAAAATGCCCCAGATTGGAACAGTGGCAATGGTATTAACAGCCCCCAAGAATCTTTATGCTTGGGAAGCAAAAGACAGCTCTGGAAAAATATACTGAATCAGTACCAGACGGGTGGTACCCACCTTTTAACTTAACTCTGTCGGTCAAATTATGACTGAGCATTCTTTTGTTTTTTCTTTGCAGAAATGCTGACAACAAACTGCTCCTGGGAACATGGCCTATCCTCCTGAAATTGCAGTGTCCTCAAGATTTGCTAATAGCTCTAGCAATCTGAATTGCTTTCATAGTGTTGATGATGATAGTTTATAAGCCAAAAATGTTGGCCATGATACTAGTAAAATATAGTTTGGGTATTCAATTATTGTCTACCTGCAGATGGGGTTTTTCTTCAAACGTATTACAATTGATCCATGTTTTTGGGCACATACATAATATCAGTCAGATAACTGCATGTTTGCCTCTACCCAAGTCTGCTGCTTCACCACTGGATTGGGGAATATTAACCCTTGATCTAAACCAAACCTTTACTGTCATGACTAAAACTAGCATAGGCAAGATAAAATATGGAAACATGACAATATATTCTCTCGGCTAGTCTTACGCTGGCCAAAATGAGACCTGCTGGGAAGGGAAACTTTCCCCAAACACAGCCAAAACCACTTGTGACAATTTTCCCTGGGGAATGCACTTACCCAAAATATGGGAAGCACCTCAAACAGGTGAATGGCATTACATGCAAACCACTGACTGGTGCATTGATTGGGATGGGATCATCGGACCATCAATGAGGCAATATAGGCCCACTGATGAATGAGGTGGGTGCCCTAGAGACAGAGGATATAAGGCAGAGGTGCTGAATGCCTTCTTTGCCTCTGTCTTTACTCCTGCAGGCTTTCCCCAGGAGCCCCTGATCCCTGTAGCCCCAGAAGAAGTCAGGATAAAGGAGGAGTTTGCCTCGGTAGATGAGGTTTGGGTTAGGGATCAGTTGAGCAATCTGGATATCCATAAATCAATGGGACCAGATGGAATGCACCCAAGGGTGCTGAGGGAGCTGGCAGAGGTCATTGCTAGGCCACTCTCCATCATCTTCGGTAAGTCATGGACAACAGGAGAGGTGCCTGAGGACTGGAGGATAGCAAATGTCACTCCAATCTATAAGAAGGGCAAGAAGGAGGACCCAGGTAACTATAGACCGGTCAGCCTCACCTCCATCCCTGGAAAGGTGATGGAACAGCTTGTTCTTGGCACGATCTCGAGGCACATCAAGGATGAGGGGGTCATTAAGAGCAGTCAACATGGTTTTACCAAGGGTAAGTCATGTTTGACCAACCTTATTGCTTTCTATGAGGAAATAACTAGGTGGATAGATGATGGTAGAGCGGTAGATGTGGTTTATCTTGATTTCAGTAAAGCATTTGACACTGTCTCCCACAGCATCCTTGTAGATAAGCTGATAAAGTATGGGTTTGGTGATCAGGTAGTGAGGTGGATTGTGAACTGGCTGAAGGAAAGAAGCCAGAGAGTTGTGATCAATGGGACGGAGTCTAGTTGGAGGCCTGTGACTAGTGGAGTCCCTCAGGGGTCGGTACTGGGACCGGTGTTGTTTAATATCTTCATCAACGACCTGGATGAGGGTACAGAATGTATCCTCAGCAAGTTCGCTGATGACACCAAACTAGGAGGAATGGCTGACACACCAGAGGGTTGTGCTGCCATTCAATGAGACCTCAATAGGCTGGAGAGTTGGGCGGGGAAAAACTTAATGAAATTCAACAAGGGCAAGTGTAGAGTTTTGCATCTGGGGAAGAACAACCCCATGTACCAGTACAGGTTGGGGGCTGACCTGCTGGAGAGCAGTGTAGGGGAAAGGGACCTGGGGGTCCTGGTGGACAGGAGGATGACCATGAGCCAGCAATGTGCCCTTGTGGCCAAGAAGGCCAATGGCATCCTGGGGTGTATTAGAAAGGGGGTGGTTAGTAGGTCAAGAGAGGTTCTCCTTCCCCTCTATTCTGCCTTGGTGAGGCCACATCTGGAGTATTGTGTCCAGTTCTGGGCCCCCCAGTTCAAGAAGGACAGGGAACTACTTGAGAGAGTCCAGCGCAGAGCCACAAAGATGATTAAGGGAGTGGAACATCTCCCTTATGAGGAAAGGCTGAGGGAGCTGGGTCTCTTTAGCTTGGAGAAGAGGAGACTGAGGGGTGACCTCATTAATGTTTATAAATATGTAAAGGGTGAGTGTCATGAGGATGGAGCCAGGCTCTTCTCAGTGACATCCAAAGATAGGACAAGGGGCAATGGGTGCAAGCTGGAACATAGGAGGTTCCACATAAATATGAGGAAGAACTTCTTCACAGTGAGGGTAACAGAACACTGGAACAGGCTGCCCAGAGAGGTTGTGGAGTCTCCTTCTCTGGAGACATTCAAAATCCGCCTGGACATGTTCCTGTGTGACCTGACCTAGGTGTTCCTGCTCTGGCAGGGGGATTGGACTAGATGATCTTTTGGGGTCCCTTCCAATCCCTAATATTCTGTGATTCTGTGATCAAATACCCTTGTTGATGTATACATCAATTTTAAGATTTCCCGTTCCATTAAACCAAAATGCTATAATTGGAACTGTACCAAAGTTTACAATTGCCATCGCAACAACAGTGAAATTCAAAAATTGGGCGCAATAGCTCGAGCCCTTCACCTGGGTTGTATTTGCCGTAAATACACCACCTCTATCAATGACACCTGGTCCCATTTCATGGGCAATGACACACATATAAATTTTGGGTTAGCAGTGATGGAACGTGGACTACTGATTTGCACTGGAAGACCCGCAACGACAACACGCATTGAGACTGTTGACACTCTGTCGTCTCTGGTGAAAACAACCTCTAGTGTCACCCCTACGGGGGCAGATCAAAGTGGAGCCAGAGGACCCTTGGCAGCACCCAACCACTGGAACCATAGCTGGATGGACTTTGGAATCCATACACTCCAGATAATGGCTTTCCAAAATCGCATGATGTTGTACAACCTTACAGGACAAACTGAAGCACTGGCTAATGCAACTCAGGTTGGACTGGAAAAATTAAATGAACAACTGCAGGCAACCTCAAAGATGAAACTGCAAAATAGACTGGCGCTAGATCTGTTATTGCTGCATGAAAATGGAGTGAATGGATATTTAGATTTGGTAAATGATGCTTGTTGTGTTCATATACCAAATGTGACTAGAGATCTTGATGAACAACTAGATTACATAAAACGTGTAGCAAAGGCCAGTCGCAAGTTGAGAAAAGGGATGAAAACAAACTGGTTGCATAAGCTATTGCAAAGATTGGGATTTTCACTGTCAGGATGGCTTCTTCTTTATTGCAATCAGTGATCATTATAGTTATTGTTTTTTGTATGATACTGGCTTGTGTCAAATCTATGTTGACCGGATGTTCATTTTTCAAGTGGGTATGATTTCTTGCAATGCAGAGTTGCAAGTGTGTCCTGTAGTGGAGGAAGAGAAGCCTAACTTGAGGGATACTCCCCAAACTGATTTTATGCCAGTATGATTTGGGATTTTGATTCGAGTGACTGGAGTCACGGGGTGGATAATGTGGAATTTGGGGAATGAGGACAGTCTTGTCCTGCACACACCAGAAGTCCAAAGAATGACCTTGCTAAATCTTGTGTAACCTGGGGGAGTGACAGCTCGCTCGTCTTATCACAGGATACAGCTGAGTAGGGGGCTCTGTGGAGACAGAGGCCTTCAGCTCTGGCCAACAAGACACAAGAATCTTGTGTAGTTCTTTGTCTCCTCGAAGGCTAACATATCTGATGAGTGACCTTTGCCTCATTACCTGTGAAATGCGTATTAAAGTTGACACCCCTGAATATGCTAATGAAGATTAGAGAGATCATGCTATACATATATAACCATAGCACTCGTCTCTTCACCCAAATCATGCTACACATCACCAAGGGGAGGAAGCCTCATAGTTTAGGGGATAAAAGATGGAGAAAAGGATCATTAAATTGGGAGAGAAGTAACCTTGAAGCCAGGAGTGAATTAACCTGGAAGCTGGCAGACATAGTCGACAGGCTGTGTCTCTTCCTCCACCCCAGGCAGGGACATCTCCCTGGGTAAGAATTGCGCCTTTCACCTTATGCGTGAAAGTATCCCTGGGTATATTTTGTATTATTCTTGCTAGCAGTATTAACACTGATTAACAGCGCTATTGTAGTGTAGCAGATTTATCAATGGCCATTCTGAACTTGTTATATCTGTCGCTTTAATAAACCATCTATTTTTGCAACTTGATGCATCTGTCTCACGGCGGTTCTCAGGGGAGGACAGTGGAACAGACCCATCGTGATAGGTGGCCACATACGCACATATCTATCTCATTCCAAATTTGTTTCTCGCAACAGTGTGATGGTCACCAATGCAAGCAAGCTCATCAGTGATATCAAGACTGGAGGCAGCCTGGGCTGCAGTGATCACACCACTGGTGGAGTTCACAGTCCTGAGAGATATGGGTCAGGGAACAAGTAAAGTCAGGATGCTAAATTCTAGGAAAGCAAACTTCCAGCTCTTCAAGGAGTTACTCAGTAGGACCCCCTGGTTAAGTGTCCTCTGGGACAGGGGAGCATAACAGAGCTGGCAGATCTTTAAGGATGCTCTCCATAGAGCATAAGAGCTCTTGATCCCCAGGTGTAAGAAATCAGGCAAGGAAGGCAAGAGACCAGCATGGCTGAGTCAAGACCTGCTGGTCAAACTAAAGAGCAAGAGGGAACTGCACAGGCAGTTGAAGCAGGGGCAGGTATCCTGGGATGAATATAGGGATGCTGCCCAGTTGTGTAGGTATAACATCAGAAAGGCCAAGGCGCAGCTGGAGCTGAACATGGCAAGGTATGCAAAGAATAACAAGAAGGGCTTTTACAGGTACGTCAACCAGAAAAGGAAGGCCAAAGAAAGAGTACGCCCTCTGATGAGCAAGAATGGCGAGCTAGTAAAACAGACGAGAAGGCTGAAGTACTCAACAACTTTTTTTGCCTTGGTCTTCACTGGCAACCTCTCTCCACCCCCCGCCCGAGTCAATGGACCACAGGATGGGGACCATGTGGTAAAGTACCCCCTACTGTAAGGGAAGACCAGGTTCATAATCACCTGAGGAACCTGAACATACATAAGTCTATGGGACGTGACAAGATGCATCCCAGAGTCCTGAGAGAATTGGTTCATGTCGTTGCCAAGCCACTCTCCATGATATTTGAAAAGTCGTGGCAGTCAGGTGAAGTCCCTGGTGACTGGAAAAGGGGAAATATTGCACCCATTTTTTAAAAGGGTAGAAAGGAGAACCCTGGGAACAAATGACCTGTCAGCCTCACCTCTGTGCCTGGGGAGATCATGGCACAGATCCACCTAGAAGCGCTAGTATGGAGGACAGGGAAGTGATTTGAGACAGCCAGCATGGCTTCACCATGGACAAGTCTTGCCAGACCAACCTAGTGGCCTTCTATGATGGAGCGACTACGTCAGTGGACAAGGGAAGAACTACAAATGTCATCCATCTGAACTTCTGTAAGGCCTTTGACACGGTCCCCCACAACATCCTTCTCTCTAAATTGGAGAGACACGGATTTGATAGGTAGACTGTTCAGTGGATAAGGAATTGGTTGGATGGTCACATCCAGAGGATAGTGGTCAACAGCTCAATGTCCAAATGGAGATTGGTAACAACTGGTGTCCCTCAGGGGTCTGTACTGGGACCAGTGCTGTTTAATATTTTCATCAATGACATAGTGAGATGGAGTGCACCTTCAGCAAGTTTACAGATGACATCAAGCTGTGTGATGCAGTTGACACACCAGAAGAACAGGATGGCATCCAAAGGTACCTGGAAAAGCTGGAGAAGTAGGCCTGTGTGAACCTCAGGAAGTACAACAAGGCCAAGTCCAAGTTGCATCTGGGTTGGGGCAATCCTAGGTACCAATACAGGCTGGGGGATGAAGCTGTTGCGATAGGACAAGGGGTAACGGTTTTAAACTAAAAGAGGGTAGTTTTAGAATAGATATAAGGAAGAAATTTTTTACAGTGAGAGTGGTGAAGAGCTGGAACAGCTTGCCCGGGGAGGTAGTGAAGGTCCCATCCCTGGAAACATTCAGGACCAGGTTGCATGGAACTCTGAGCAACCTGATCTAGTTAAAGATGTCCCTGCTCACTGCAGGGGGGTTGGACTAGATGACTTCTAAGGGTCCCTTCCAACCCAAAACATTCTATGATTCTAAGTGGATGCCTTAGACAGAGCTGTAGGGGTCATCCTCTCAGGTCAGCCCCAAGTCGGAGCTCCACCTCTGTGCCTTTTTCTCTCAGCAGCTCACTCCCACTGAGACAAAATTTACAACATCTGGCACAAGTTGCTCCTGGCAATCAAAGCTGCCTTTCACCTCCTCAAGGGGGCAAAAGACCCAACATTGTTGCTGACCGACCACCATAGCCTGGAATACTACTGAGGGATGACATGTCTCTCTCCCAGCCTTGCCCTCTAGGCCTCTTCCTTTTGCACTTTCACTTCATTTTCACCTGATGTCCAGGGCAGCAGAATGGCAAGGCTGATGCCTTGTCATGGGAGGGGGACTCAGATGCTTCGTCATCACCATAGCAGAGGATGAGCTCACTGCAGTAGTTAGAGAAACCACTGCAAATGGCACACTTCTTGCAAAGCATTGTGCCGGCACAGCCTAACTTAGCCTGCAAAAACAGGACAGCTACCTGTATTGGGGGAAGAAACTGTACATCCTGCAGAGACTGCTGCAAGCACAGGTCCTCCACCAATGCCACCATGTACTTGCAGCCAGATGCATGGGCTGATGGAAGATACAACACCGGATTACCTGGACCTACTGGTAGCCCACAGTACAGTCCATGGACTTCATAGCAGATCTGCTTCCCCCTCCCCCTTGCAGAGCAACACAGCCATTCTAGTGAACACCTATGTTCATTCCAAAAGGCTTCTGCAAAGACCATAGGGTCTCTTGCAGACCCTCCCCACTCCTGACCAGCCTTGGCAGTTGGTGTCCATGGACTTCACAGTAGACCTGTCCCCCTCACGGGGCAACACAGCTGTCCTAGCGACTGTGGACCTCTTCACTAAGATGGCTCACTTTGTTCCCCTCAGGAGATTGCCCACAGACTGCCCGACTTCCTACAGCACATTTACTGATGCCATAGCCTTTCCCAGACAGCATCATTACTGACTGTGGGAAGGAAGGAGGGGGGCAGCGGGGGACAGCAGTTTACAGACAGACTTTGGAAGGAGCTTGTGGGGCTCTTCCCCATACAAACTTGCCTCTCACCCTCTCACCACCCCCAGACCAATATGCAGACAAAGAGTGAATCAGATCCTGGAACAATATCTCTGGTGTTACAATAATTTTCTCAAAGATAACTGAGTCACCCTCCTCCCATTGGCATAGTTTGGTTACAACAATAACAACCTTGCATCTGCAGAGCAGACCCCATTCTTTGCTAACTTTGACTTTCACCCCCAGAGTCATCCAACCACATCAGCTGCTTCACACACACATGCAACTGGTGACCTGCTTGTACAATTCCAGCAAATGCACATCCTCCTCATAACCCAGATGGACAAAGCCAAAAGTGCCTACAGGAGGCAAGCAGGTAGATGGTGTTGCCTGGCCACAGCCTTCTCCATTGGTCACTGGGTTTGGCTTTCCAGGAAGCACATCCAGACTGCCTGACCATCTGCTAAGCTGGACCATTGTTATTTGGGGCCTTTCACCACGGCTGACCAAATCAACCCAGTTACCTACTGCCTGGAATTCCCATGATTCCAGAAGATTCACCCAGTTGTTCACATCTCCCTCCTGAAGCCTCATCACACAGACCCCTTCCACTGCCAGCCTGTGATAGAACCTGTTGTGATCACCACTCCTGCTGTGCTCACCCTCCTCATGTACTGTGGGAATGTATCTTGGTTGGTTAGGTCATTGCCCCTGCCTTTTCTGTAATTGCCCTTTGTTTTTAACTCTTTTTTTTCCTGTCATAGAGCAGTTCTGCTCTTGCTTGTCCTCATCAATAATAGTGTGAGAAGTTACAGGCAGTGCCATGAGGGATGGATGGATTTCGTATGGAGTTAAGGAAGAGACACCTAAGGGGAACATCGGGGGCCTTTTGGGGAATGGAATCTTGCAAGGTCAGCAGTGCTTCTCCTCCAGAGAGGAATGTGAGTGCAAATAGTGAACATGAATATAATACCCAAAACTGATTGAGTGTTTGCCCAAAAGCTGATGAGGCTGAAGAGAAGTTTGCTTAAGATGACCATGAGCCAAATTAAGCAGTAACCAGTGAATTAGCAAGAGATGTTTGGAAAAAAAAAAAAAAAGTGTTAGCTCAAAAAGAAGTATAAAAGAAGCATGAAAATTTGTAACAGTGGGGAGAAAGAAGTGGGAACAAAGCAGGAATCAAAACCTGGTTTGACACTGCCGAAAGTCACCCTGCAGACATTATGACCTCTGCCTAGGCCTGACAGAGCAGCCTCCCTGTGGGACGCCAAGTAGCCTGCATTCTAGTTAGTGCACTGATGGTACAGAATGCATGCAGCAGGTAGAGATCCACACCTTCAGGGTGAGTGTGTGACCTCATGGGGTGCTCTCTCACTAGGAATGTAGGGAGCAGCATGGCTTCACATAAAGCTGGATCACCCGCATCTCTCACAGGAAGTATGTGCAAGTAGAGGTACCCGCACTCCCAGGAGGGGTGTGCATATAACTATGTGAATGTGGGGGGGGGGGGGTGGGGGGGGTTAGAACTTCTTGGGGTTAGTTATAGAAAGGTGTTTAAAATTTTGTATTTCTTAATATTTTGTAAGTGTGTAGTATTGTACTTTATCTGTTGAATTCCTGATATTGATCCTGAATGTATAGCTCACTGATTGCTGGCTAATTATGTCATTAATAAATCAATAAACCATTTGGATCCTGATTTGTTTTAAACTATGTGGGTTCATCAGACTGTTTTCTGCGACAGAAGTATGAGGGCAGCGAAAAGGAGGGTGAAGACATGGGAAAAGGAGTAATTTATGCAAATCATAGGATCAGGGCTGTCTGGAGGCACCTGCCAGACAGCCCTGAGTTGGATCACTGCAGCTTAAATCAAGATGTTAAACAAAGCCCGTTGTGATGGGAGGGAAGGGGAGCTGCTTTCCCTAGCTAGCAGAACACTCTGACAGGATGGGTCAAGCGTCCTGGTATCACCATATCAATGTCCGTTCTAGTAATGATGGCATTATGCTAATCAATATCTGACAGAGCTGGCAGGATCCTAAGGGTTTGGTTACAGAGGGAAAAGGCCCTCTGGGGGAAGCAGATGGGTGTTTGGAATGGATAAGAAAATTGATGGAAAGGTACGTGCAGGAAGGGGGGGCAGCATGGACAGATCCTGAACCATGATCCTCCTGAATGAAATGGAGAAACTGAATGGGAAACATAGTCACCAACTACTCTAAGAATGAGAAATTATGTAAGGCCACCCCAGGATTTCTGCATCACTGCAGTTCCCCCTGGTCCCACAGCCTGCAGCTCTGACTCCCTGGATTACTGATAGTACATGTTGGTGTCACCACACTGCCTCTAACGCTGTGGGACTGTGCCCTGTTGGTGAGGTCATTGCTTGACCTGTGTTGTGGCTGCCCTCAGCTTCTTGCTCCCCTTCCTTGAGGAGGTAGCCCTGCTCTTGCTGCTCCCTGACAGGTGTTTCAGTACCTAAGGCAGTCTCTTAAAGGTTAAAAAGTGACCCCACTTAATGAGTAGGTAATCTAAATGATCGTTTTAAAGTAGGCAGGGCTTTAGCAATGATAAAGAATGTCCATCCATGTCATCGTGCCATTACACACTAGCTTATGTACATGACTGGTTCTGCTCCCTCTCATTTGTTAACTAAGAGAGGCTATGAAATTCTCAGGGAACAGTAAGAGTGATTGCTTTGTGAAGGAGGGCAAGCTGGGAGACAAGGATGACAGCAAGGCAGGCCAGTGCAGTGACTTCACTTACAAGGTGTGCAGCCCCACTCTCAGGGTGCAGTAAGGGCTGGCTGTTCCCTAAGGGAAGAGGAGCCAGGAGTTGAGCATGATAACAAGGCCAGCAGAAGCAGTGACCTTGCCAGCAAGAGCCCAGTCCCACAGTGCCTGAGTGAGGCAAGCAGGGCAGGCCCAGGGATGGTAGCCAGATTCAACCAAGAGTTCCAATTGCCAGGCAAATCTGTGGTGATGAGAAAGGTCTGAGGCCAGGCTGGGAAGTCTGTCCCCAGGTCAGGGTCTGCATCAGTGAGGTCTATGGACAAGTACAGGTATGGCTGTGGTGTAGTAGCTCGGGTGGGGGACAGCTACTAGAGCCTCAGCTTAAAAGCAGCTTCCAAGGGAAGTGGGGGTGGGTCTGGCTGAGGCCTCCCAGCAGAGCTACCTGGGAGTGCTCTCCCCAAATTCTCCAGAGGGAAGGGAGGGAGGGCTGCCCTTAGCTGTGCTATATCTAAGTTGGCCCTGAGCCCAGGCAGCCAAACTTCCAGGAGGAGGGGCTGCTCTCAGGGCCCTTAAACCCACAGTACCTACCTGGGTGAGGAGAGCAGAACAGATCTGGTGACAATAACTTGACAGAAAGCTGAGGCAGAGGTTCAACCTAAAGAAGATGGCAGTGATTTTGGGAACAGCAACCTAGGTGATAACAGGTATGATATCAATCCCTTCAACTGAGAAAGGTCTGGGGAAGACAGTGTTTTAAGAATGAACATTTGGAGTATGTGTGTGCATTTGAGAAGATGAGAAAACAAGAACACTATACATACTCAAAACCCTTCTTAAAATACCAAATTTCAAAACCACTTCCCGCTTCTTTCCCTAAATAGAACAAAGTTGTACTCATTCTTCCTTCTACATTACATGTCAAGTAAAGTAACTTCTAAAAGAAAGCTGTATCGTAGATTGCCAGAGCACAAGAAAAATAGCCAGTAATTTTCCCCTCAACAGTGAGAAAATGTTTTCCACAGCCAGGGAGCTCTAACAACCAAATATATATTTACTGTACTTTACACACACAAAGTCATCACACAAAAAAACAAACAAAAAAAACCCCACACAAACAAAAAACCCACAACTGTAGAACAAGCATAAGAGAGTTCAACCAAAAGGCATCTAAAGAAAAAAGCAAAAGATAAACAAAAGCAGGAGGAAGGTAGAACTCAACATCAGCATGTTCATGTGAAGGGAGATTCACTACAAAATTTTTAAGACACTCCCTGACATTTTGCATTCTTGTTTGAAAACCCCACTCCTGAGAGCGGTTTGGCGAGTGCTGTACTGGTAATGCTTTGAATAATATATACAGGCATGCATATAAGTAATTAATCATAAGTATGCTTGCTTTACTAGTAGTAATTTGCAGTAATTTGTAATAAAGAAATGTAAGAAACAAAACCTTCTGTGTCCTTGTGTATTATGGAATCCTACTACAAGCCCACTGTTGTGATCTTCACCCAAGGAGCAGATACCCTTGCAGGTTGTGACAGCTGGATGCCCCATTGGCTATAAGTGGTAATTGTATCAGGCATCACCTTCCAAAATGGACATAAAATACTGTGTATTGTGCAAGTACTACAAGTGAAGGGCACCAAGTAGATACTATTTCAACATGCAGCAGCAATGAAAAGTCAAGCACTGAAACAAAGATGGTGTAGTCACCTTCTCAGGCACAATAGTGCCTGTACACAAATGCACACGGTCTGGGAAACAAACAGGAGGAACTAGAGCTCTGCATGTGGGTGCAGAACTATGACAACGTTGCAATAACTGAAATGTAGCGGGATAGCTCTTATGACTAGAGTTCTGTGATGGACAGATGGATGTAAGGGTATGTGAGAGTGTCTGCTTCTTTAAGGGTATCTGACTGAAGACCTTATTAATGTCTATAAATATGTAAAGGGTGAGTGTCATGAGGATGGAGCCAGGCTCTTCTCAGTGACATCCAATGATAGGACAAGGGGCAATGGGTGCAAGCTGGAACATAGGAGGTTCCACATAAATATGAGGAAGAACTTCTTCACAGTGAGGGTAACAGAACACTGGCACAGGCTGCCCAGAGAGGTTGTGGAGTCTCCTTCTCTGGAGACATTCAAAACCTGCCTGGACATGTTCCTGTGTGACCTGACCTAGGTGTTCCTGCTCTGGCAGGGGGATTGGACTAGATGATCTTTTAAGGTCCCTTCCAATCCCTAACATTCTGTGATTCTGTGATTCTGTGTGACCTTTTCAATGCAAAAACAGATAATAAGAAAAGGAGGAAGCCTTAAACAAAAACACACAGAGACACAAATCTGACCAACAAATGATCATAGAATCATAGAATGGTTTGGGTCAGAAGGGACCTTTAAATATCATGTAGTCCAAGCCCCCTGCCATGGGCAGGGACATCTTTCACTAGATCAGGTTGCTCAGAGTTCCATCCAACCTGGTCTTGAATGTTTCCAGGGATGGGGCATCCACAGCTTCTCCGAGTAACCTGTTCCAGTGTCTCACCACCCTCACAGTAAAGAAATTCCTTCTTATGTCCAGTCTAAACAAACCCTCTTTCAGTTAAAAACCATTGCCCCTTGTCCTGTCACTACAGGCCTTGGTAAAAAGTCTCTCTCCATCTTTCTTATAAGCCCCCTTTATATATTGAAAGGCCGCAATAAGGTCTCCCCGGAGCCTTCTCTTCTCCAGGCTGGACAACCCCAACTCTCTCAATCTTTCTTTGTAAGAGGGGTGTTCTAGCCCTCTGATCATTTTAGTGGCCTTCCTCTGGATCCACTCCAACAGATCCATGTCTTCCTTGTGGTGAAGACTCCACAGCTGGACACAGCACTGCAGGTGGGGTCTCACCAGAGCAGAGGGGCAGAGATGATCCCTTAACCTGCTGGTCACAGTTCTTTTTATGCAGCCCAGGATACAGTTGACCTTCTGGGCTGCAAGCTCACATTGCCAGCTCATGTCCAGCTTTTCACACACCAGTACCACCAAGTCCTTCTCCACAGGGCTGCTCTCAATCCCTTCATCCCCCAGCCTGTATTGGTACCTAGGATTGCGCCAACCCAGGTGCAGGACCTTGCACTTGGCCTTGTTGAACCTCATGAGGTTCACATGGGTCCGCTTCTCAAGCTTCTCCAGGTCCCTCTGAATGGCATCCCATCCCTCAGGCATGTCAACCGCACCACTCAGCTTGGTGTTGTCTGCAAATTTGCTGAGGGTGCACTCAATCTCACTATGTCATTGATGAAAATATTAAACAGCACTGGTCCCAGTACAGACCCCTGAGGGACACCAGTTGTCACCAATCTCCATTTGGACATTGAGCTGTTGACCACTATCCTCTGGATGCGACCAACCAACCAATTCCTTATCCACTGAACAGTCTACCTATCAAATCCATATCTCTCCAATTTAGAGAGAAGGATGTTGTGGGGGACCGTGTCAAAGGCCTTACAGAAGTCCAGATAGATGACATCCGTAGCTCTTCCCTTGTCCACTGACGTAGTCGCTCCATCGTAGAAGGCCACTAGGTTGGTCTGGCAAGACTTGTCCATGGTGAAGCCATGCTGGCTGTCTCAAATCACTTCCCTGTCCTCCATACTAGCGCTTCTAGGTGGATCTGTGCCATGATCTCCCCAGGCACAGAGGTGAGGCTGACAGGTCATTTGTTCCCAGGGTCCTCTTTTCTATTCTTTTTTTAAAATGGATGCTTTTTTCCCTTTTTCCAGTCACCAGGGACTTCACCTGACTGACAACTTGACAAATACCATGATGAGTGGCTTGGCAACTGCATCAGCCAATTCCCTTGGGACTCTGGAATGCATCTCATCAGGTCCCATAGACTTACGTATGTTCAGGTTCCTCAGGTGGTCTCAAGCTTGATCTTCTCTTCCTGTGGGAGGGACTTTGCCCCCGAAGTCCCTGCCTTGCGGTCCATCCACGCGAGAGGTGTGGCAAGAGAGGCTGCTAGAGAAGGCTAAGGCAAAAAAGTTGTTGAGTACCTCAGCCTTCTCCTGGTCCATTGTTACCAGTTTACCAGTTGTGTTCATCAGGGGGGTAATGCTTTCTTTGACCTTCCTTTTCTGGCTGACATACCTGTAGAAGCCCTTCTTATTAGTCTTTGCATACCTTGCCATGTTCAGCTCCAGCTGCGCCTTGGCCTTCATACCTACACAACTGGACAGCATCCCTATATTCATCCCAGGATACCTGCCCCTGCTTCAACTGCCTATGCAGTTCCCTCTTGCTCTTTAGTTTGACCAGCAGGTCTTGACTCAGCCATGCTGGTCTCTTGCCTGATTTCTTACACCTGGGGATCAAGAGCTCTTGCGCTCTATGGAGAGCATACTTAAAGATCTGCCAGCTCTGTTGTGCTCCCCTGTCCCTGAGGGCAGTTTCCCAGGGGGTCCTACTGAGTAACTCCTTGAAGAGCTGGAAGTTTGCTTTCCTAGAATTTAGCATCCTGACTTTACTTGTTCCCTGACCCATATCTCTCAGGACTGTGAACTCCACCAGTGGTGTGATCACTGCAGCCCAGGCTGCCTCCAATCTTGATGTCACCAATTAGCTCACTTGCATTGGTGACCAATGGGTCCAGTATCATAGAATCATGGAATCATAGAATAGCCTTGGTTGGAAGAGACCTCTAAGATTAATGGTTGGACTTGATGATCTAACACTGCCAATTCACCACTACACCATGTCCCTCAGCACCTCATCTACGTGTTTCTTAAATACCTCCAGGGATGGGGACTCCACCACTGCCCTGGGCAGCCTGTTCCAATGCCTGATAACCCTTTTCAGTGAAAAAAATTTCCTAATATCTAATCTAAATCTCCCCTGGCGCAAATTGAGGCCCTTACCCCTCATCCTATCACTAGTTACCTAGGAGAAGAGACCGCATCCTCTCAGGTAGGGCTGTCTATTACCCAGCTTAAGAAGTTATCCTCAATGCACTCCAGGAGTCTCCTGAATCACCATGCTATTTTTTTCAGCAGATGTTGGGGTGGTTGAAGCTCCCCAGGAGGATGAGAGCCTGCAAGCGCAAGGCCTCCTGTAGCTGAAGTAAGAAGGCTTCATCAGTGGGCTCCCCTTGATCGGGATGGCCTGTAGTAGACACCATGCACAAGGTTGCCTTTGTTGCCTCAGTCTCTAATTCTTATCCATAAGCTTTCAGCCTGCTCGTGGCTATTCTTCAGAAACAGCTCTTCACACTCTATCCATTTCTTGACGTAGAGAGCAACACCTCTGCCCCTCCTTCCTCACCTGTCCCTCCTGAACAGCCTGTAGCCATCAATAGCCACACTCCAGTCATGGGATTTGTCCCATCAAGTTTCAGTAATAGCAACCAGGTTGTAGCTTTCTAGCAGCATGGTGACTTCCAACTCCTCCTGTTTGTTGCCCATGCTGCGTCCATTGGTGTAGAGGCCTTGTCAGTGTCCTCTGTGTGTATGTGCGCGTGTCTCTGGGACATATGCTCAGCTTTGTTACTGATTGAACCTGCAAACAGAAAAGTGGCAGCCATGTCCCTCAGCCTGGTCCAGAGCCCTGGGTCTCCAGGTGCACTGGAGTGGGTTCCAGTGGCTGGGCAGGAGAAGTCCTGGGCCCAAAGCTGTGGAAGATGACAGCTGCTTTTACACAAGTGAAGTGCTGGGGTCTGAACCCCAAGCCCTGAATTAAGGTTGACATATGGGTGGTCCCCATGGCCCTTTAAGAGGAGGAGATGAGTTTACCTTTTGGCTTTCCTCCAAGGTGTGGCCAGCCTTGTAGGGAAAGCCCTTGGGTAAACAAGCCCCAGGTGCCCCGCATTTGGGTAAAGGAGTGCCAGGTGTCCTGTTTTGGGCATAAAAGCTGGGCCCACTTGCAGGAAGAGTTGGAGTGTCTGTCTGTGAAGTGGATGCACTTCAGTGTTTCCTGTTGGGGAAGGACCTCCTGGCTCCTCATGCAACTGGACCCCAGTCAGGTCTGGCACTTACAAACGCGGGCTTTGTGGGGAGGCAACATGGGGTTACCTCTCTCATATGTGATCACCCTATTGTCTTGGTTGTCTCCCATTTTCTCCATGGGTTACCTTGTATCTTTGTTTGTTCCATCTATTACGGGTCATGCTATGTCATTCCTGGGGTCGCTGGGGTTGATATCTATTATTTGTGATCTGACTTGTTTGTGCCCCCAGCGATCCTCCTTTACGTGCAATAGAACCTAGGTACTGGATTGTTTTTCTGCTGCTGGCTGTGTCCTTTGTACTGGGTCTAGTAATTGGCAAAACAACAAGCCATTTAGGAAAGAAAGGCAGGCAAAAAAAAGGGGGCCTTTACATGAAAAAGCAGCTTGAATGTATGGAGCTCTTCTATGGAATAAGTGACAGGCTAGCTCAGAGCTTGTGGGTCAGGAAAAAAGGAGAGGTCTTTAAGGGTGATATTTTTCAAACAAATTGAGGAAATCTCCAGGTTACACACCTTGGTTCTTATGGGAGACGTTAATCCTCCTGAGATCTGCTGGAAGGGGCAACACTGTGGGACAGAAGCAATCCAGGAGGTTTCTGGAGGGCATTGGGAGATAACTTTTTAACACGGGTGCTGGATGGGCCAACTAGAGTGATGCAGAGCTGGATCTGCTCCTCATGAATGAGGAAGAACTAATTGAGGATGTGGCAGCCTTGACTGTAGTGGCCATGAAATGGTGGAGCTCAAGATCCTGAGGGGAGTAAAGAAGGCAAATAGCAGAGTACCTTGCCTTTCAGGAGAGCAGATTTGGGCATATTCAGGAAACTGGTAGGTGAGATTCTGTGGGAGTCAGCTCTGAAGGGCAAAGGAGCTCTAGAGAGCTGGCAGGACTTTAAGGACAACCTCCTCCAAACACAAGAAACAAGACTTCCTGATACTCAGGAAAATGAGAAGACATCAGAAAACTGGCTTCCCTAAGCAAGGAACTCATGACAGAGCTCCACTGCAAAAAGGCAACATACAGGAGGTAGAATTGAAGACAAGCTACAAAGGAGGAATATAGAAACACTGTCACACCACTGCAAGGATGCTGTTTGGAAAGAAAATATCAAACAGAGTTGAAACTGGCAAGGGATGTCAAGAGCAAAGAAAGCGTTTCTATTGCTATGCTAGCAGTAAAAAGATGAAAAAGCAAAATGTGGGTCCACTGCTGAAAGGGGATGGTGATTTAGTGACAGCAGATGCAAATAAGGCTGAGGTACTAAGCCTCAGTACTATGTACTGAGGTACATACCTTTTCTTCACTAACAATGTTGCACAGGCCTTTGTACCTAGAGGCAGGGTTTAAGAAGGAAAGGAACTGCCAGAAGTGGAAGAAGATCAAGTCAGGGATCTCTTGAGAAATCTCAGTCTATTTAAGTCCATGGGACTCGATGGGATACATCCAGGGGTGCTGAGAAAACTGGCTGATATCATTATGAGACAGTTCTCAATCATGCTTGAAAGGTCATGGGGAGGAACCTCAGGGGAGGTTCCTAACAACTGGAGAAAGGTAAATGTTCATCCATCTGCAACAAGGGCAAGGACAATCTGGGAAATTACAGGCTGGTCAGCCTCACTTCAGTCCCTGGGAAAATCATGGAGCAAGTCCTCTTGGAACACATTTCTGGGCACATGAAAGAGAAGGTGATTAGGAATAGCAAACATGGATTTACCAAGGGTAAATCATGCTTGATCAACTTGATCACCTTCTATAATGAAATAACTGGCATTGTAGTCAAGGGGAGAGCCACAGATGTTGTCTACACTGACTTTAGCAAGACTTTTGACATGCTCTCCCACAGCATCCACTCATCTAAGTCAGGATGTTGTGATCTAGCTGAGTGGACTACTAGATAGCTTCTGGATTGTCAAGCTCAAAGAGTAGTGGTTAATAGTTCATACTCTACCTGGAGGTTGGTTATAAGTAGAGTTCCTCGGGGGTCTATCCTGGGACTTATCCTTATTTAATATCTTTCTTAGTGACCTGGGTGAGTTAGTGATTCACATAACAGTTAATCTGAGTAGGCCCAGGACTGTGTTGTGCTGTGCTGCACATACAGCTTGGCCTTCAGGCCTGTGTTGTGCTGCACGTATACCTTGGTCACAGGATAAACTTAGCTGATTGATTGTAGCAGAGGAGCCTGCAGGTAGCTTTAACAGCCAGGGAGCTCTAACAACCAAATAGACTGTACTTACTGTACTTTACACACAGAGAAAAAAAACCACTGCTATAGAACAAGCATAAGAGTTCAACCAGAAGGCATCTAAAGAAAAAAGCAAAAGATAAACAAAAGCAGGAGGAAGGTAGAACAGCATGTTCACGTGAAGGGAGATTCACTACAAAATTTTTAAGACACACCCTGACATTTTGCATTCTTGCTTGAAAAGGAGGGAGTGTAGTCAGAGCATTCCTCCATGGTTTTGTAGCATCATCCTTCTCTCTTCCAGGTAAGACATTCTAAATCACCTCCTTAGAATCACACTGAAAACATTCTAATCCTTCCCCAGTCAGGCTTCTGACCAGCATGTGGTTTTGGATGGTTGCTGCCAGTGACTATTGCCAGATGACCATCTTGCTGAGGGACAGGGCAAGATGTCCAGACTCAGATCTGTGGCTCCCCCCTACATCTTGCATCTCATTCAGGTTTTCAACTCTATGTTTAGCTGACATCATTCTATCTGAACTTCTGATATGAGGCAGATATCTTATAAGAAGACCTGGTAAGTGGTTTTCAAGTGCAAGAATCTTGAGGGGAAAAAAAAAATTAAAACCTTTTTCTCAGACAACACAGATTAAAAAGATTGTGTGAATGAACATTTCATTTTGCCAAGGTAACACTGATGGTGAAGAAAAGGGGGTATAAGCATGTCCCGGTTTGAAAGACAGGTGTCTGCTAAGGAAGGCAGGAGCCCCCCTTGGAACAGAAAAATACAACCCCCTTCCCTCCGAATCGTTATAGAATTGAAATTAAGGGGCTTTCAGGCAAAGATATGAGGAAAATGGGAATAACAGATTTTACTAATGTATACAACAAAACTATAATACAGAGGAATTGGTTACAGGCCTGACAGAGTCAGGGATACAACCTGGCACCCTGCCGGGCAGAGTGCTGGTACCAGTCCGATCCAGTGGCAGCTGCAGTTCTCTCCGAAATGGTCCGGTTAAAGCGGTGGTCCGTAGAAAAAGAAAACAAAGTCTGAGCAATCCGATTTCGGTGGCAGCTGCAGTTCTCTTTTAGATGATCCCGTTGAAGCGGTGATCTTGTAGAAAAAGAAACTGGTCCTCCTCCGAAAATCCGGCGGCGGTGCAGTCCTTGTCCTCTGGGATCCCCAGCGGGTAAGGCCCCTTGCGCTGTTCCAACACGGCAAATTATCTCCGGCGGGAATGCTTGGCTCCACCCCTCCCCCCCTGGCCGGAGCATCTCACACAGGGATGGTGAGTCCTGGGGCAAGGCCCTGATGGGCGCATTAACAGAAGAATAGTCCCGGGGGGTGGGGGCAAGGAACATCGGCGCCAGGCTTCAACGGCTCATGGTAATAGAATACATTGCAACCCAGGACAAAGCAGCATGAAAAGAAGAGCAAAGGCTTTTTTAAAAAAAAAAAAATAAAAATAGCTCAGTTTCCAAGGATGTGTATGTTCACAGTCACGCTTATTAGTACCCTGATAAAGCATTATTCTTTCCTTTCAGTGACAAAGCAATCATTCTTTTAAACACCATATAAATAAAACTTTTGACATAAAATTTCAGTCTCCCTAGCTGTCCCAAAGCACAACCCCCACATAAAGCAGGAAGAATACAAGAAAAGACGCAGACAATGTTTTAAGCAATTTTATCCGGGAATGAAATAGCCCATGTAATAAGTGTGCATAATAAATTTGTTGATCAAACCAAACCATTAAACCTTTTAGCTCAGTGGGAAATGATGGGCCTTGAAACAGGCCTGGACATGCTTTTTGCAGGACCTGCTTGGATCATGCTGACTTGCAAAACCTGTTTGCTTAAGTTATAACCACAGCATTCGGCTAAAATGTTTGTCTGATAAGGAAATATGTTGAGTCTTTTCGCAATGAAGGCGCATATCTCAAGAAACCAGGACATGACTTACGGCGCAGAGGAAGACTACGGCCTTCATCCCACGACCACCTACGACCATCAGAGGGCAGAAAACGACCACCTAACAACAACACATGCAGCCGTAGAAGATAACGAGTTGTGAAAGCCGCGCCCGGGAACCAAGGACTATAAAGAGGGGACTGGCGGGGAGGGGGGTGCGCCATCGGTGGAGCGGAGACTCCCGTGGCCGCCCAGCGCTGTTTTGCCTGTTTACCTACTTCAATAAAATTACCTTATAATTGGAGAAATCTTTGGCCCTAATTTATAACAAATTTTGGTGCCGTGACTCGGATAAAGGTTAACTCGATTTGGATTCCAAACTCCAGGGAGGCGCCCCGTCCCAATTTTTTTTTTTTTTTTTTTTTTTTTTTTTGACGGCCCTGAAGTGGACGAAAGCCTCTTCGAGACCTTTACCTCCGAACCCCAAATTCGGTAAACAGGCAAAACAAAACTGCAGCACCCCGTAATTTTTGTGCACAAAGAGCCGGACGAAGACCCCAGGGAGAGGGTAAGTATGTTGCGTGATTCCGTTCGGTCGGGGTGGGTTTCCTGAAGTGCGCATGAACGAGACGCTCCCCCGAGGGGCGAAGTGAGTGCGGACCCTCTTGTAGTGCGGTTCTCATTGCCCGCGAGGGCGTGAGCCACGAACGAGGGGCGCGTGTGTGTGTGTGAAAGAAAGCACTTCAGAAGATGGGGCAGAAGCAGAGTAAGCCTTCTGACTCCATGGGGAGCCCTAAGGGTGGGTTACCCGAGATACCGCTAGACAGTCCCCTAGGGTTAATGATTGCCCATTGGGATAGTTGTCTGTCTAGGCGAGGAAAAAGCAGAGACAAAATGGTTCATTACTGTATGGTAGTTTGGGGAGGTAAAGAAATAAAAAGAGATCCTTTGTTTTGGCCAATTTTTGGATCATTTGAAGATTGGATATGCCAGGCTTTAAACATTTATGTAAATTCCAAGGAACCTTTTAGTATAGAGGAAAGTGAATATGCTCAGTTGTGGTTAAGATCGGACCCGAGAACTCACTTGTTAGCATTAAGTGAAAAGAAACCTAAGAAAAAAAGTAAACAACTTGAAGACCTTCCCACACCTCCACCTCCTTACACCTCCCCCGCTCCCGTTCCTAACCCGTCCCCTCCTTCACCTCCCCCTCTCCCCACAGCACCAAACCCTGAGTCAGACTCAGACTCTGCCAGTTCCCCAGAGGAGACTCGCAGGGTTACACGAAGTCAAACCAGAAAACAGAAACAATTAGGAGAGGGGCTATATCCTCTAAGGGAAATAGCAATGGGGGGTCCCCAGCCCGGAACAGGTTTTGTGTCAGTGCCCCTAAATTCCGGAGACGTGAGGGAATTCAAAAAGGAAATGGGGAACCTTTTGGAAGATCCTTTAGGGGTGTCTGAAAGGGTGGACCAGTTTTTGGGTCCCAATGTATACACCTGGGATGAATTGCAAGCGATTCTAGGTATTCTATTTACTGTAGAGGAAAGGGAAATGATTCGAAGAGCAGGAATGAGAATCTGGGATCAGCAGCACCAACAAGGTCCTGGCGCAGATATAAAATGGCCACTACAGCGGCCTACCTGGGACAACCAGAACGCAGAACATAGAACCCATATGGCAGATCTGCGCACAATAATTACCCAGGGGATCAGAGAATCTGTTCCCAGAGGACAAAATATTAATAAAGCGTTTAGTGAACATCAAAAGAAGGATGAAACCCCCACTGAGTGGTTAGAAAGGTTACGGAAAAGTTTACAGCTTTATTCAGGGCTGGACCCGGCTACTCAGGTGGGGCAAGCCTTGTTGAAAACCCAGTTTGTGGCAAAATCTTGGACAGATATTAGAAAGAAATTGGAAAAGTTGGAAGATTGGCAAGAGAGGGGGTTGGATGAACTATTAAGAGAAGCTCAGAAAGTGTATGTTAGACGGGAAGAAGAAACCCAGAAAAGGCAGACAAGGATTCTTGTAGCAGCAATCCAGGAAGGACAGAAAGTGGCACCCCCTAAGGAGAGGCCACCCCAGGCAGGGGGCTTTGGGAATTCATGGCTGAAAGATAGACCTCCGGGAAATCCAGCTGGTCCGAGAGACTTGAGAGAAGTTGAGTGCTTTTATTGTCAGAAGAAAGGACATCTGAGGAGGAATTGTAGAAGACGCATGCAAGACGAGAAAGTGTTTAATGCAGAATAGGGGTGTCAGGGGCTCTATTTGCTGGGGACCTCAAAAGGAACAGAGCCCTTGATAAAATTGAAGCTGGGTCCCCAGCACCAAGAGATAGAGTTCCTTGTGGACTCTGGGGCAGAAAGATCTACTGTCCAAGTTGTACCCTGGGGATGTACACCCTCCTCAGAGAAACTACGAGTAATAGGAGCAAAGGGGGAACCCTTCCAAGTACCAGTAATCAAAGAAGTAGAAATAGAAGCTCCGTCCCGGTTAGGGATGAGGTCCTTTTTACTAGTACCTGAAGCAGAATATAATTTGTTGGGGAGGGATTTAATGATTGAATTGGGAATCAGTTTAGAAGCAAAAGATAAGGAAATAGCAGTAAAATTATGTGTTCTGACAACGGAGGATGAAGCCAAAATTAACCCTGAGGTATGGTATACTCCAGAGTCAGTGGGGAAATTAGATATTGCTCCTTTTGAAGTTATCATTACTAATCCAGAAGTACCCATTAGAGTTAAGCAGTACCCCATATCACAAGACGGCCGACAGGGACTGCAGCCAGTGATAAACCGACTGCTGCAGCAAGGGTTACTAGAACCTTGCATGTCTCCACATAATACCCCTATCTTACCCATAAAGAAACCAGATGGGTCCTATCGATTGGTACAAGATTTAAGAGAAGTAAATAAAAGAACCATTGCTAGATTCCCAGTAGTAGCCAACCCTTACACCCTGTTAAGTCAGCTCTCCCCGGAATTGCAATGGTATAGTGTGATAGATTTAAAAGATGCATTTTGGGCTTGCCCTCTAAAAAAAGAGTGTAGGGACTATTTTGCCTTTGAGTGGGAAAACCCCGAGACCCATCGGAAACAGCAGTACCGATGGACTGTGCTCCCGCAAGGGTTCACAGAATCACCAAATCTATTTGGGCAGGCCCTAGAGCAAGTACTTGAGACTTTTGAATTAAACCCAGAAGTGACTTTAGTACAGTATGTAGACGATCTGTTATTGGCAGGGAAAGACCAAGAAGCTGTTAGAAGCGAAAGTATTAAATTACTAAACTTTTTGGGTTTAAAGGGGCTAAAAGTTTCAAAATCTAAATTACAGTTTACTGAAGAAGAAATAAAATATCTGGGACACTGGCTAAGCAAGGGGACTAAGAGATTAGACCCTGAGCGAGTAAATGGTATTTTATCCCTCCAAGCCCCTAAAAATAAGAGACAAATACGGCAGTTACTAGGTCTCTTAGGTTACTGCCGACAGTGGATTGAGAGTTATAGTAATAAAACAAAATTCCTATATCAAAAATTAGTAGGGGAAGGATTAATAAAGTGGAGCAAGGAGGACGAAGAATGCTTAGAGAATTTGAAAACCGATCTGGTGAATGCTCCAGTATTAAGCCTACCCGATATCCAGAGACCCTTCTATTTGTTTGTAAATACAGAAGAAGGAACGGCATTTGGAGTACTAACCCAAGAATGGGCTGGGAAAAAGAAACCTATAGGCTATTTTTCAAAACTATTGGACCCAGTTAGTAGAGGGTGGCCTACCTGCTTGCAAGCCATCGTGGCTACAGCTCTCTTAGTCGAAGAAGCTAGAAAAGTAACCTTGGGGGGGAGTTAAAGGTATATACACCTCATAATATACGGGGGGTATTGCAGCAAAAAGCTGATAAATGGATTACAGATGCAAGGTTATTGAAATATGAAGGAATTTTAATTCACTCCCCCAAACTAGAACTCGAAACAACTAGTTTGCAAAATCCAGCTCAGTTCCTATATGGGGAACCGAGTGAATGTTTAACCCATGATTGTGTCCAACTAATAGAATATCAAGCTAAAATTAGAGAGGATTTAGAAGAAGAAGAACTACAGAATGGGGAAAAATTATATGTGGATGGGTCATCACGAATGGTGGAGGGGAAGCGAAAATCTGGATATGCCATCATAGACGGATACACTTTAACGGTAAAAGAATCTGGCCCCCTTAATGCAACCTGGTCAGCTCAAGCCTGTGAATTATATGCAGTATTACGAGCTTTACAAATGTTAAAAGATAAAGTGGGAACCATATTTACGGATTCCAAATACGCCTTCGGAGTAGTCCATACCTTTGGAAAAATCTGGGAAGAACGGGGGCTAATAAACTCCCAAGGGAAGAGCTTAGTGCATGAGGCCCTAATAAAGCAAACCGTAAAGGCTTTAAGGGGGCCCAAACAAATTGCAGTGGTACATGTAAAAGGCCACCAAAAAGGTGTATCAACTCAAATACGGGGAAATAATCTAGCAGATGAAGAAGCTAAAAGGGCTGCCTTACTAATACTAAAAGAGACTGATCCAACAACCGATAAATCAGACCACACTATGAGCTTTACCTCTCAAGAAAAAACGAAACTCAGGGAATTAGGAGTCACAGAAAAAGAGGGAAAATGGTTGCTCCCTGATGGGAGAGAAGTGCTTCCAAAGGGGGCGGCATGGAGGATACTAAGAGAATTTCACAGGCAAACCCACTGGGGAGTACAAGCATTAGTAGACCAGTTTGCAAATAAATATATGTGTATAGGAATATATAATATAGCCAAGAAAATTATTGGGGCGTGCTTAACTTGTCAGAAAGTAAATAAACAACAACTTAGGGAAAAAGTACCTGGAGGGCGTGAATTGGCCAAGAGACCATTTGAGAAATTACAAATTGATTTTACCGAACTTCCCAAGGTAGGCAGATATAAATACCTCTTAGTGCTAGTAGATCATTTAACTCACTTTGTTGAGGCTTTTCCAGTGGCTCGTGCCACTGCAAAAACAGTGGTTAAAATACTGTTAGAAAACATTATACCACGGTACGGAAACATAGCAATAATTGATTCAGATCGGGGACCTCATTTCATTTCGAAAACTATTAGAGAAACTCTAGATCCCTTGGGAACAAAATGGGAATATCATACTCCGTGGCACCCACAGAGTTCGGGGAAAGTTGAAAGAATGAATGGTGAAATTAAGAAGCACCTAACCAAATTAATGATTGAAACTAAAATGAGCTGGGTGAAATGTCTGCCATTAGCCCTCTTAAATGTGAGGACGCAACCCAGAGCAGACACTGGAATTTCTCCTTTTGAAATGTTATATGGGATGCCTTATAACTTAGAGAAACCCATCGAACACCCAAAAGTAGAGGAAAAATTTTTGCAGGAATATATTGTGGAACTAATGAAAAGAAGGCAAGAGCTAATAAAATGAGGACTGATAGCACAAAGACCACCTCTGGACATCGCAATACATAAAATTAAACCGGGAGACAAGGTGCTCATCAAAACTTGGAAAGAATCATCTTTAACTCCCCGTTGGGAGGGACCTTTTCTTGTCTTGCTCACCACAGATACTGCAATCCGGACTGCTGAGAGAGGGTGGACTCATGCAAGCCGAGTAAAAGGACCAATTCAAAGCTCTCACTGGGAAGCCACTGGAGATCCGAACACCTTGAAAGTGACTTTTCGGAGAAAAACGGATGAGTATCTCTAGAAGTGGAGACAGCTTTAATTTTGACAAATTATTTTGTACAACTCCTAATTGTATATGTTACCCCTTTGTATGTTTTCAGTGTAAAAGGTGCAGAGAAAAGTGGTGGGTTCACTGCTGGAACGGGGCTGCTCTTAATCCTATTTGCGATCCATATTATAAACCTTACCAAACAGGCCCTAAAAGGGGGGGGGTAATTATGGGAAAAATTGTCAAAAATTCTCACGAGTGGTGAAAAGTTTTGTTTTTTTTTTTCCAGAAAAATAAACCCCGAAGTATATTGTTTCCACTCTAACGAGCCCAGAATAATAGAAGCTGAAATTGCCCAATAATCTGTAGAGGGACTGTGATTTAAATACCGTGTGGAGTTCCAGAAGTAAAGAATAAAAACTGGGAGGCATACAAGTCAAGGTGAGCTAAAAATGAAAGAGGTTCCCCTGAAGAATACGACTGCTGCCGAGAAGATGGGATGCCCTGCTGCTCTAAGCAACAGAGTAGGCAGAGGAGAAGGCAGAGGCGTACTGCGGTGGGGATTGAGGTTAATGAACCACCTCTGGAATAAGCAAAAAAGGCCCTTTGACTTAAAACCCCCCAGACCAAAAGACCCCTGGACTCCTCCAAAATACTCTACCCCTCTCAGAAAATAAGATAAAACACCAAAATAAATATCTAAAAACTCAAACCAAAAATAGAAATACACCACCTTTCTCGGACCTAAAGATAAATCTGTGGATAATATGCTTATTAGAAATGGCTTTAGGAATTGCCCAAGGAAAGGAAAACTCCCACCAACCCTATAACTGGACCCTAGTCAGACGGGAAGACTCTAAGGTTCTAGCATTTAATGTAACCGCAGGATCGCCCTCCTTTAATGTAGTTAATAATAACTTATTTGACATAATAACGGGAAAGATGTGGGAAAAGGAAGTGTTTACAAAAGCTACCTACTGGTGTCCGAGATCCAATCCAGGAAAGAGGTACTGTGACAATTCAGAACACTATTTTTGTCCTTCTTGGGGTTGTGAAACAATCGCCACTGCCTGGACTGTAAAGACTCCAGACAAATACCTTCAAGTTAATTGGATCCCCACAGGCTGTCGAAAGCCTACTTATCACTGGGATAGCATAGTTCGTGATGGAGGTACTTGCAAGTCCTTAGAACTTAAAGTACTACAGCCCCAAGACCCTGGATGGTTAACAGGAAAAACCTGGGGTGTAAAACTCTGGGAATATGGGACGGGCAGAGGAATACTAATATTAATAATAAAAAAGGAAGTTAAATCTATACCAGTAGCAGTAGGTCCCAACTCTATAGTCAAGGGCCCTAAAATAAAAACTATCTCAAATAATACAATGATAAATAAAGAAAACATGACCAAGAAGACCCTGAGAGGAAAGAGCCAACCCAATCCTCTGTGGGAAATCATACAAGCCACCTATAAAACTTTAAACTATTCTAAGCCAAATCTGACATCAGGCTGTTGGCTTTGCTACGATGTTAATCCACCTTTCTATGAAGCAATCGGAGTGAATAACACATATCATTTAAGCTCCAAAATTATGCCTCCTGAATGCTCCTGGGGAGATAGGAAAACGGGAATAACTATGCAACACATTACGGGAATAGGAACATGTATAGGTAAAATACCAAAGGCTATGCAATCAGTCTGTGGCACTATTAAAAACAACATTAACAAAGCTAAAAGTAAATGGATTATTCCTCAAAGGGAAGCTCGATGGATCTGCTCAAAAACCGGGCTTACTCCCTGTATATCTCTAAATGTGTTTAATCCTTCTCAAGAATATTGTATACAAGTTGCTATTATCCCAAAGGTATTATATCACCAAAAACAGGTCCTTTATGACTATTGGAACACAGAACCACAACACAGAGCAAAAAGTGAACCTATAACTGCTATTACAATAGCTACTCTATTGGGCCTTGGAGCAGTAGGAGCAGGGACAGGAGTCGCTTCCCTCATCCAACAAAACCGAGAATTTAGCGCCCTAAGAGCTGCAGTGGATGAAGACTTAGAAAGAATAGAAAGATCTATGACAGCATTAGAAAAATCTCTAACTTCATTATCGGAGGTAGTACTGCAAAATAGAAGAGGAATGGATCTTCTCTTCTTACAACAAGGAGGATTGTGTGCAGCCTTAAGGGAAGAATGTTGCTTTTATGCTGACCACACAGGAATAGTCAGAGATAACATGGCAAAACTACGAGAGGAATTAGAAAAAAGAAAGAAAGAAAGGGAAGCCCAACAGAGCTGGTATGAATCATGGTTTACCCAATCCCCATGGTTAACTACCTTATTGTCTACCATAGTAGGACCACTAACAATATTAATGCTTATTTTAACCTTTGGGCCTTGCATATTAAACCGAATTACCAAGTTAATTAAAGATCGCTTGGAAGCTGCGAACCTTATGTTATTGAAGCAAAACTTAGAAGATAGCACTATAGAACAAGAAGCTATGAATGTTTCATTGGCTCAGAAAATAGTTGCTCAGTTTGATCAACAAAATGGTAAAAACAAAAAGGGGGGATTGTAATAAGTGTGCATAATAAATTTGTTGATCAAACCAAACCATTAAACCTTTTAGCTCAGTGGGAAATGATGGGCCTTGAAACAGGCCTGGACATGCTTTTTGCAGGACCTGCTTGGATCATGCTGACTTGCAAAACCTACTTGCTTGCAAAACCTGCTTGGATCATGCTGACTTGCAAAACCTGTTTACCCTGCAAAACCTGTTTGCTTAAGTTATAACCACAGCATTCGGCTAAAATGTTTGTCTGATAAGGAAATATGTTGAGTCTTTTCGCAATGAAGGCGCATATCTCAAGAAACCAGGACATGACTTACGGCGCAGAGGAAGACTACGGCCTTCATCCCACGACCACCTACGACCATCAGAGGGCAGAAAACGACCACCTAACAACAACACATGCAGCCGTAGAAGATAACGAGTTGTGAAAGCCGCGCCCGGGAACCAAGGACTATAAAGAGGGGACTGGCGGGGAGGGGGGTGCGCCATCGGTGGAGCGGAGACTCCCGTGGCCGCCCAGCGCTGTTTTGCCTGTTTACCTACTTCAATAAAATTACCTTATAATTGGAGAAATCTTTGGCCCTAATTTATAACAGCCCACAGCACAAACAACACATTTTTGAGTGTCTGTGATGCTACTTTAAGACATGCATGAAGACATATGTGTTGTAGCATCATTTCCAGTATGGAAAAATAATGCAGACATAGGAGGGAAGTGCTAAAACATGGACTGAGCTAAAAAAATATAACTATCTATTCAACTACAAAGAGCAACTGAAGAGTTTTTAATATTGAATTCAAGTCACTTAGTTAAATGTGTTTGCATTGTTGCTTTTAGACACAGGACAGCTACATTTTGCTGCATGTCATTGCATTTCACTGAACTGAGGCTGTATTGTACACCGAGTTATCATTATCGTGTCTGTCATCAGTCATTTTAACTGAGATGGGATTACCAGACATATCCTCACCATAAAAACTATAAGATGTTGGGCCTGAATCACCGTTCAACTGCATACAGGCAAATCCAGGGCATTTTCAGTAGTGTTTATACAGATACCAAGAGAAAAATCAGGACAGGGAAAGAGATGATGTGTGTGCATCTCCAGCTGTATGTGCACATGTGTGTCTTCCTCTGTGCATCTGTATATGTGTATACTTATGCATCTGAGTGTCTCTTTCTGTGGGGATGCACGCATGCGTGTCCCCCTGTGTGTGAGCATGCATCAGCATCTACCAATGTGCAAGTATGTGCATACACTCGTGACTGTCTCCCTGTATGTTTATGTGCGTGCCTCCCTCTGTGTGCACACATCTCCCTGTCTTCCTGTGTGCATGTATCTGTCTCCCTGTGTCTGTGTGCACCTCTCGCATGTGCATCTCTCTGCGTATGTGTGCATCCGTGTCTCCTGCTGTATGCATGTTCTGTGAGTGCACATCTCCCCCGAGTGTATCTCCCTCTGTGTCCATGTATATCAGTGTCCTCTGTGTGTGCATGGGGGGGAAGGTGTCTCCCTCTGTTTGTATGAATCTAAGTCCCTCTCTGTGTGTGAGCATCTCCATCCATGTCTGCACGTGTCCGTGTGTCTCCCTCTGTGTGGGTGCACGCTAGTTTCTCCCTGTCACATATGTGTCTCCCTTTGCATGTCTCTGTATATGGGTGTCTCCCTGTGTCAGCCTCCGTGAGCATGCATGCACAAGTGCCTCTGTCTGCATGTGTGAGGGCATATTTCTGCCTTTGTATGTACATGAGTCTCCTCCTATTGCATGTGCATTTGCTCAGTGGATATAGGGAGAGAAGTGGATATCATCTACCTTGAATTTAGCAAGGTGTTTGACATGGTCTCCCACCCCATCCTTGTTGGAAAGTTGGTAAGATATGGACTAGGTAGATGGACCACAAGATGGGTAGAAAACTAGCTGAACTTCTGAGCTGGAAATAGTCAAGACAGCTTGACAGGGTCCTGGGTAACCTAATCTAAGACCCTGCTTTTAACAGAAGGTTGGACCAGATGACCTCCAGAGGTCCCTTCCAACTTAGACATTTTTATGAGACAGAGACACACATGCACATATGTGTGCAGAGAGAAACATTCATGCATACATGCTCGCTTGCTATAAACATACCTATAGAAGCTTTTCTTGTTATTCTTGGCATCTCTTGCCAGTTTGAGCTCCAGCTGAGTTTTTGTCTTCTTAACTGCATCTCTGCATGCCCAAGCAACATTTCTACATTCTTTGGGAGTTTGTCCCCTTTTCCATCTCTCATATACTTCCTTTTTTGTATTTGAGCTCTCTCAGTAGCTCACTGTTTAACAAGGTTGGTTTCTCATTATGTCTACTCCTTTTCCTTCTTAGGAGGATGGACTGCTCTTGTGCTTTGAGGAGGCTGTCTCTGAAAATCTCCCAGGACTCCTGAGCTCCTTTGCCCTCCAAAGCAGACTTCTATGGGATCCCTCATAACAGTTCCCTAAACAAGCTGAAATCAGCTCTTCTGAAGTCCAAGGTCTTTATCCTGTTACTTGTCTTCCTCATGCCCCTTAGGATCTCAAACTGAGATCTTACGGTCACTGCAGCCAAGGCTGCTACCGACAGTCACACCTCCAAACAAATCTTCCTTATTTGTAAGCAGTAGGCCCAGAAGAACACCACTCCTAGTCAGCACATCCAGCAATTGCATTAGGAAGTTGTCCTCAGTGCATTCAAGAAATCTCTTAGAATGCTTGTTCACCATCATGTTGCTTCCTCAACAAATATCAAGGTAGTTGAAGTCCCCCATAATAACCAGGGCCTGCAGACCTGAGGCTTCTTTAAGTAGCCTGAGGTTGTTATTCTGTTTACATGTATCTCCCTGTATGCACATATGCCTCCCGTGTGCACATGCAACTCTCCCTGTGTTAGTGTGCACAAGTGTCTCCCTGTGTGAGCACGTGAGTATTTCCCTCCATGTGTCACATGCATGAGTGTCCTCCTCTGTGTGTGTGTCCATAACTACCTGATTGGAGGCTACAGAGAAGATGGAGTCAGTCTCTTCTTAGAGGTGCACAGCAATAGGAAGACAGGCAATGGACACAAGTTTGAATGTGGGAAGTTCCAATTAAGAAAAAAAAAATTACCATGAAGGTGGTCAAATACTGCATCAGGTTGCCCAAAGAGGTTGTAGTATCTCCATCCTTGGAGGTGTTCAAGGCCCTGAGCAACCTGATCTAGACTTGTTCTGAGCAGGAGGTTGGACTAGATGAACTCTGGAGGTCCCTTTCAACCTAAATTATTCTATGATTCTATGAGTGTGCAATGTGTCTGTGCATGTAAGCGTGTCTCTGTGTCTATCTCTGTGGACACTGCTTGTAAAATATGTTTAGCTGTTACTGTTACTGTTTAGTTACTCCCAAAATTTGAAGAGGTTTTATTATAGTCTTGATCTTGATATTTTACCTTTTAGCAAAAATGGAAAACTTGTTTTCAAGAATATAACTAACAGGATTTGCAGCAACATCAAAAAAAAAAAAAATCAACTTCCTGATTCCACAAATAGGTACACGACTCATTCTCTGGTAGAAAATATGTAAATGCACTAAATAGATTTTCACAGATCCAAAATGGTCTTTACCCAGGGTAGGGGTTGGGATAGCAATCATTTCTTCTCCCCATCTACACACTACCTGATTTGGTCTGTAAAATATCTACATTTTCTTAACACTAGAAGATTAATTGCAAATCATAATACACATACACTTTATAAGTTTGAAATCATAACTAACACTGAACATTCATCTGCTATGAGGATCCAAAACACACTGTAAAATCTAACCATTTAATTTTGGTATCCAAAGGAGCTACACTCTTTGAACAAACCGGTCCTAACTGTTCCAAGTGCCATAGTTGCAAACAAGCTTTTCTGACTGCAACATCATGTCTAACAGAGATTGCTCAAAAACTGAACGTTTAGCACAGGATCTGCGTTAATGAAGACCAAAACTTTTAAACAACCCCAAAGACCCTTTTCAGACAAAAGACAAGAAAGTGAACTCCTCCTAATCCAATGGCAAGATCTTGGTACACAGTTACCAGGACTGTGATGAACTGAACAAGTGATAAAGGTTCTATTTCTTTACTGTACCTAAGAGTTTCCAAGTCACAGGCAATGTTACTTTTCTTTCACAGAAATACACTAAGTCAAATTTATTAGGAGATTATCAGAAGTGTGGGAGAGCTAGGAGAGGATTTGGGATCAGACTTCAACCTGAGGTGCTCAACTACACTAAGAATGTCCAATTTCTAAACAGCAGAATAGAAATTAACTTTTGTCAAGTAAATCTTCCCTTTCTGAGATTACTTATAAATGGAGAATATTTTTTTTCTGTTAAATATCATCTTTTGTGAAAGGCCCACATAACTGGGGAGGAGAAATAGCTATATAAGAAGTGATCTCCAATACACATACAGATATTTCTGCAATATATAAACCAATTCAAATGTAAAAATTAAAATTCTTTCTAAATTTTTATCATGGTATTCCTTTAAAGCATTTCCAACTACAAGTTCCAAGGGAAAGCGGTGAACCCTGTTGTGTATAACATATAGAGTAAGATTTCTAACGGCATAAACATCCTTACTACAGATTTCCATAAGTCATCTAAGTAACTCCAAGACATAAGCATAATTACAAATATATTCTAGGAAAGGACTAATTGTGACCTGTTCTAGGTATTCCTGCTCTGGCAGGGGGATTGGACTGGATGATCTTCTGAGTTCCCTTCCAATCCCTAACATACTGTGATTCTGTGATTCTGTAATCAGTCTATTTCTTCATGCTCCAATCCCAAAGAATGATCTCTCATTGTTTGCTATGCTCCCTGCACCAATGCATAATTACTGAATTCATATATATAAAACCTATGTTATAGATATGTAGTTATATAGTTCTAGGTTTTTTAAAATATTATATATATATAATAGTTCTTATTGCCATATGCAAACAATGGTGAAAAAACATCAAAGACCCCAATCCTGAAAGCACAGTTGTATTTAAATTTAATCATGTGGGAAATCCCAGTGCAGTCTAGAAGAGAACTCCCACATTTAAAATAAACACATAAAGTGTTCGAGCCTCAGTCTTTAAAGCATCATAGCTCCAAAATAAAAGTGAACTGAGTGGTCAAAAGCTGTTCCTCGGAGGGATATCGTCATGTAACCATTTTTAACAGGAAATGAACCTGACATTTAAAAAGCCATGTGTCAAATGGCCAATATACAGAGATTATTAGAAAAAAAGACAGGGTTTCCAAAATACGTTTTCCCAGCATTTTGGAGTTACCAACATATACAAGAATTTAAGAAGCCATATCAGTCTTAATAATAGTATCAAAAGACGCTGACAGTAAAGGAAAAAAGTAGTCAACCAGCTAGGGGCTGCTTTGGATTTATATATGCATGTAATTTTGGAACTAAATGCCACTCCTGAAGGACTGCAAGTTTCCCCACAAAATAAATATTCTAAATATTAAACACTTGATGCTTACAAAAGTGTGTCAGTTCACTTTCCAATACCAATAAAGCAAAAGGACAGTAAGAAGGAAAGCAGTCAACTACTCATTAAGGAAATTAAGAGTACATCACCCATACACTTATGCCATCTACCACATTTATCAAGAGATCAGCTGTATTAGGGGGCTGTTCCTTTACTAAAGAGATCAGAGCTAACCATAGACAACTGAATCTCACATAATATTTTTGAGGATCAGCTAAACACAGAGTAACTACAATCAAAGTTACACAGCCTTGGTATTATTCAGAATACAACAAAAGTTTATATGATAATACCGACATATTTAAAGGCACAGTAAAAAACCCAGTAATCTCAAATTAGAAAAAAAACAACATTATACCAACAGGCTAGGAAATACGAAGACAGCACAGATGCTATATTAAGAATGATTATACTAATAAAAATGTGTCCCCTCAAATTTAATTACAGCATTTCTTCTCTAACAGTATAATTTATAATGCCACATCTGATGCTAACAAAAAAATATATATCTGAAAGGTCTCAAAGGATGGAATAACTTTAAATGCTTCTACCCTAACAACCAAGTCGGGCTCTGTGGCAAGACCCATGCACCCCTTTGAGCCACACAGAGCAAGAGAGTTCAGAAACTTTCTCCAGTCTAGTCCACTCAACGATTCCAACACCAGAAATATAAAGAAAACATATGCAGAGAAGGAAACGGCTTCTCAACACAGTCCTGAAAACTCCCCAAACCCCTGGTCTTGGTGAGTCTATTTCTCTTTCCCTCCGATACACTCCAAAGTTTCAGCTGTTTGCCAAGAGGTACAAAACTTGAACAAGAGCCCCAACAAGTTTATTTGTTTTGGTATAACCCTAGCAGTTTTTGCTCAGTCCCTTCTCCGAGAGTCCCGATCTCCCCCGTGTGCGCTACTGCTCCCATGTTATCCCTGGGGACTCAAGCACCCTCTGAGCCGCGAGGTGACCACTCAAGAAGGTCACAAACTCTGAGGGCAGAGACAACCCAAAGGAGATGGAGAGCGATACCACGACTCTGGTCTCTCCCCCATCCCCACGTATTTTACCGCCTGGCGTCCAGACACCCGTCGTGGAGACACATACCCGGCGGGGAGGGCATAACTCCACTGAAGTGTCGCGGAGGGTGTCAACTTCTGGGACCTTTAGAGGAGAAGATGAACAAAGGGATAGTCGGGGGGGGGGGGGGGGGGGGGGGGGCGCGATGAATAGCCTTCCCAGCTCCAAAACACTTCCCCGCCTCACACGCATCGCTTACCCGACAAAGGGGCTCTGGTGCCCGGGGCGGCGATGTGTCCGCCCTGGCTCCGAGTTCCTTGCTCCGGGAGGCTCGGCCTGTGCAGGGGTGGCGGCGGCTGCTGGCAGAAGGTGGGGGGAGGCGGCTGCTGGAAGTGAGCGGCGCCCCCGTTCATGGCGAAGCTGAGGAAGCTGGAATGGATTCGGGGGGTGCTCCAAGCAAAGGAAGGGAGCGGGGGGGAGGCGACGGCTGCGGCAGCGATGGGAGAGGGAGAGGAGAAGAAGGCGGGGCACGACAGCGCAAAAGGAGTGGGGAAGAAGACGGCGGAAGGAGCCACCAATCTGCTAGTGATCCTCACTCCCCTACCCGCTTTTCCTAGCTGGTGAAGGGGATCCGATCGATTTTCAACGCCGTCCTCCTCGGACTTTGCGGATTCCCGGTAGTGGTTTCGCAGGCAGGCGGAAGGAAAGAGGCGGGAGTCGGGATGCACAGCGCAAGGTTGCGATTTGGCGGCGATCAGCATCACTTCCCCCCGCCTGCCCCCAACCAGTTGGGGGAAAAACGGGGTCCCAACTGCCCAGACAGCGCAGGAGGTGTGGTGGGCACGACCACAAACTTCCTTTCGGTCTCCCCTCCCCTGCAACGTAGTAGTGGTGGCGCAAGGGGGCTGCCACCACTCGTTGCCCCTTGGTACGGGCCCAGGGGCAGTGAGAGGGGGATGAGTTTACCAGCTCGGCAGGGGAGGCGATTAGCTGTGCCTCGAGACTCAAATGGCTAGAGCTCAGTACAAGAGAGAAAACAAAGGCAGCATAGAAGGCTATTATACCTCTCCCTCCCCCGACCTGGAAACAGTAACAACACAACGCCAGGGAAGCGGAAAAAAAAAGCGTATACGAATCAGTGAAGTCCACCCCCTCACCCCCCATTTCGTCTCGGGGATTTCCTCTGCTGTCTTGGCGCCCCTGGTAAAAGACAGGCAAGGTCCATTTCTCAGTCCCAGCCCTGACCGGAAGAAGGGGGTTATTCCCCGCGGACGCATGTATTAGATCCGCCTTTGCCTGTGTGTGCACTTTCCCCTCTCCCTATGTAGGGAAGAGGCAAGTTCTCTATCCCCTAATGATGGTCTAGCTGCTCTCAAGGAAAAAGTTGCTTCCTTCCTCCTGTGCCCTTGGCCTCACCAGCCCAGAATAAAGTATACACAGTGGAAGAGTGTGCAGCTCACAGCCAGCCCTGCATCTTCCTGCTTCCGTACCAACTCTGTCCACTCAGATCCTGTCTACGTTTAGCCAATACCCAGGGCTAAACTGTAGCAGTCATTCTAGCACCCAATGCCCACACCCCAGCAGAGAAGGGGAATCAGGGGAAAAAAAAAAGGAAAAGCCCAATAGATTAAAGGAGAAACAGATTTAATGAAATAACTAATACAACAACCTACAAAAGATATAAGGTTCTACTCAGCCTGGTCCTCCGGGTTAACAGCAGGAACAGAAGGCCAAGAGGAATAACCCCCAGTAAGAACTCTCACTAAACTCCCTCCTTTTATAATAAGCATGATAAAGTGGTATGGGATACACCTGTGAGTCAGTTGCCTTGATTGGATCTCCCAGCTGACTCAGGGCTACTCATGGCCTGCCTGCACGGTTGGCCCATGGGTCTGTTCCTCGTGAACCAGGACACCATTCCACCCCTTATCCCAATATTTCTCAATATTTACAGGAGTATCAGTCCTTTATGGTAGCTTGAAATGGTGTGACGTACATCCAAAGCTCTAATCTGATATGCGTTGTTCAGTCCGTATTCACAATTTCTGGTGAGGATCCTGGTGTTGTGGAAGTCACTAGGTACTGAGGTTAGTTCTTTATTGATCTGGGCAGTTCTGATTCTTAAGCTGCAGAACTAGTAACAGGCAGCATCATATGAAAATTAATATCACACAGTTCAAATTACTTTCTGTTCTTACCCAGAATCAAATCTCCTCGATGTATGCACTTAACTTGTCCATCATCCTGCATTATCCACCAAGTGCACCCAGGTCCTTGAAGAAAGGAAACCACACGAGTGGGTTTCCCTTAGCTTGAAGCAGGAGTAACCTAGACTGTTTACCCAACATATTTCTCATGAGTATCACTAAAACTGTGGCTCCTTCTACAGTATGAAAAAGTTATGACTGAGCAGGGCCAACTAAATTCACAGACCCCCTAGTATTAACTGACCAAGTAGCTTTTGCAAGATGTTGGTCACAGTTTCTAAATGTCTCATCACCCATGGCATCGAGTGTGGTCTTCAGTAGCCTATTGCAACGCTCAAATTTACCAGCAGCTGGTATATAACGGATGTGATATATCCATTCTATCCCATGCTCCTTAGCTCAGGTGTCTATCAGGCTATTTCAGAAATGGGTTCCACAGTCCAACTCGATCCTTTCTGGGGTTCCATGGCGGCCACAATATTTGCTTTACAAGACCCAGAATAGAGTTACAAGCAATGGCATGGGGCACAGCATGTGTTTCTAGCCATCCAGTCGTGGCTTCCACCACTGTGAGCACATAGCGCTTGGCTTGGCGTGTTTGCGGCAGTGAGATGTAGTCAATCTGCCAGGCCTCACCATACTTGTATTTCAACCAGCGCCCTCCATACCACTGGGGTCATATCCGTTTGGCTTGTTTAATTGTGGCACGTCTCGCACTCATGGATGACTTGTGCAATAGTGTTCACGGTTAAGTCCACCCCTTGATCATGAGCCCATTTATACATCGCATCTCGACTTTGATGGCCTGATGTATCATGGGCCCATCGAGATAAGAATAATTCACCCTTGCGTTGCCAGTCCAGGTCCACTTGAGATATTTTTACCTTTGCAGCCCCATCCACCTGCTGGTTGTTTTGTTGTTCTTCATTGGCCTGACTCGAGTACGTAGGCATCTACATGGCGTGCCTTTACAACCAGCTTGTCTAATGAGGCAGCAATATCTTGCCACAGTGAGGCAGCCCAGATGGGCTTGCCTCTGCGCTGCCAGTTATTTTCTTTCCATTGTTTCAGCCACCCCCAGAGGGCATTTGCTGCCATCCATGAGTCAGTGCACAGATAAAGATTTGGCCATTTCTTCCACTCGGCAATATATAAAGCCAGCTGGATGGCCTTTACTTCTGCAAACTCACTCGATCTACCTTCACCCTCGGCTGCTTCTGCAACCCGTCGTGTAGGATTCCACAAAGCAGCTTTCCACCTACGCTGTTTTCCTACAAGACGACAAGATGCATCAGTGAACAAAGCATGATGCTTTCTTTTTTCTGATAGTTCATTGTATGGGGGGGCCTCTTCAGCAGGCAGCACCTTTTTGCCTAGTGGCACTCTGAAATCTTTGCCTTCTGGCCAGTCCATGATTACTTCCAGAATTCCCAGGCTCTTGGGATTTCTGATTCTAGCCCGCTGAGTGATCAGTGCAACCCACTTACTCCACATCGCATCAGTTGCATGCCGCGTGGATACAGTCTTCCCTCTAAACATCCAGTTCAGCACTGGCAATCGTGGTGCCAGAAGGACCTGTGATTCAGTGCCAACTACTTCTGAAGCAGCTTGAACTCCTTCATACGTTGCCAGTATTTCTTTTTAGGTGGGAGTGTAGCAGGCTTCTGATCCTCTGTCTCCTCAGCTCCGAAACCCTAAGAGTCGACCTCGAGTTTCTCCTGGTGCCTTTTGCTGGAGGCTCCAGGAAGGCCCGTTCTCCCTGGCTGCAGTGTCGAGTATGTTCTTAACATCTTTACCCATCTGGACTGGCCCAAGGGCTACTGCATGGTCAATTTCTTGCTTCATTTGTTCAAAGGCCTGTTGTTGCTCAAGGCCCCATTTATGGTCATTCTTTCTCCGTGTCACTTCACCTAGAGGGCGCACAATATGACTGTAGTCTGGGAATATGCATTTGCCAGAAACCCACAACACCCAAGAAATCTGGTGTCTCCATTTTGCTGGTCGGTGGGGACACAGCTGTTATTTTGTTAATTACATCTAATGGGATCTGGTGATACTCATATTGCCATTTTATGCCTAGAAACTGGATTTCTCGAACAGATCCCTTGAGCTTTCAGTAGAGTTTGGATTACTCTCCTCCCTGTGGAGGAATGGCTTGCTGAGCAAGGCCGAATGTAAGGGCTGTGAGCGAGCAATACTGATAACTGAAGTAACTTGCCAGGGTCAGAATGACCTCGAGTCTGGTGGAAAGTTCCAAGGCAGAACTTGCGGTTAACAAGAATGGGAAGAATTCTAAAGAAGATAACCTCAAGAGGCTGGAAGATGCAAATGTAACCTTTAACGTTTAGCCAATCAAATATAGACTAGTAGGCATAATTAACCTCCAGTGTATAAAAGGCATAGCAAAACTCAAGTAAAGTTGAAGCTTGCTTATCACTCATACTGAGTCGTGTCTTGCTTCCCTCGCCTTCTCCAACATTCTGCAACTCCTCCCTTTCTCAAAAACTTCTTCTGCTGTGTTACCCCATAAAATGATGTCATCAATATACTGCAGATGCTCAGGCACTCCACCCTTTTCTAGTGCAGAGTGGATTAGTCCATGGCAAATCGTGGGACTGTGCTTCCACCCCTGGGGCAGTCGATTCCAGGTGTACTGGACATCCCTCCAGGTGAAAGCAAACTGTGGCCTGCACTCCACTACCAAGGGAATTGAGAGGAATGCACTGGCGATATCAGTCATGGCGTACCACTTGGCTGCCTTGGACTCCGGTTTGTAATGGAGTTCTAACATATCTGGCACAGCAGCACTCAGTGGTGGTGTGACTTCATTCAGTCCATGATAGTCCAGTCAGTCTCCACTCTCCATTGGACTTCTACGCTGGCCAAATAGGACTATTAAAGGGCGAGTGTGTCCTGCTGATCACCCCTTGGCTCTCCAGTTGGCAAATCAGCTTCTGGATAGGGTTCAGGGAGTCTCTATGTGGACAGTATTGTGTCTTGATTCATACAGTACTGTCGGCGGTGCACTGTTCTAGTAGCAATAGGCACCTTCTGGTCCTCGACTCTCAGCAGTTCCACAATAGAAGGGTCCTCTGATAAGCAAGGCAGGGTAGACAGCGGTTCAATTTCATCTGCCTCCCCTGCCGCTATACCAAACGCTCAGTGATACCCACTCAGGTCTCCGAAGTATCCCCTTCTAAGATAATCAACACCAAGGATGCATGGGGCATCAGGACCAATCACAATATGGTGCTTCTGAGCCCTTGTGAGACCCCACCTGGAATACTGTGTCCAGCTCTGGAGCCCCCAGCACAAGAAAGATATGGAGCTGTTGGAGCATATCCAGAAGAGGGCTACCAAGATGGTCAGAGGTCTGGAACACCTCTCCTATGAGGACAGGCTGAGAGAGTTAGGCTCGTTCAGCCTGGAAAAGAGAAGGCTCTGGGGAGACCTCATAGCAGCCTTCCAGTACCTGAAGGGGGCCTACAATAAAGCTGGGGAGAGACTTTTTACAAGGGACTGTAATGATAGGACGAGGGGCAATGGGTGGAAGCTGAGAGAGGGTAGGTTTAGACTGGATATAAGGAAGAAGTTCTTTACCCTGTGGGTAGTGAGGCACTGGAACAGGTTGCCCAAGGAAGTTGTGGATGCTCCATCCCTGGAAGTGTTCAAGGCCAGGTTGGATGGAGCCTTGAGCAACCTGATCTAGTGGGAGGTGTCCCTGCCATGGCAGGGGGGTTGGAACTAGATGATCTTTGAGGTCCCTTCCAACCCAAACCATTCTATGATTCTGTGATTCTGCTACTCACATCCAGTCAGGCTTACTTCAGCTTGAACTACAGTCAATTCCTGGATTCCCCTGTCTTTCCAGCAGTAGAAACCGATTTGGTCCCAATATAATTGGAAGGCATTATGGTGCCTTGTGCACCAGTGTTCACCAGAGCCTTGTATTTCTGTGGTACAGATGTGCCAGGCCATCACAGTCCAATAGACTCTGTTATCCCTCTCCTCCACCTGGCTGGAAGGAGGGCCCCTCTAATCCTGAGCAAAAAAGCTGTCATTGGCATATAGGTCCAAGCTACTCACATGGACTACACTTTTATCACTGGTCATGCGTCATAAGTTAGGATCTGATGCCCATCTATGCTGTCTGAGGGGCTGCCCTCTGGAAACTGCAGCAGCACTTTTCCTGGAAGGGCACCTTCTTACAATCTTTCTGCTTTGAAATTCATAGACATGGGCCTGCAAAACAGACATAGGCTTTCTATCCCATTTTCTCACGTTCTCTCCATGGTCTCTTAAGAAAAACCACAGGGTACCTGGTGATGTCTGCTGTCTGTCACAGAATCATAGAAGCAGAGTGGTAGGGGTTGGAAGGGACCTCCAAAGATCATCTAGTTCAACTCCCCTGCTAGAGCAGAATCCTAGAGTAGACCACACAGGAACACGTCCAGGCAGGTTTTAAATGTCTCCCGAGACGGAGACTCCACAACCTCTCCAGGTAGCCTGTTCCAGCGCTCTGTCACCCTCACAGTAGTGTTTTCTTATGTTAAGATTGAACCTCCCGTGTTCCAGTTTGTGCCCATTGCCCTTGTCCTCTCACTGGACACCACTGAGAAGAGTCTGGCCCCATCTTCCTGACACCTACCCTTTAGGTATTTATAAGCATTAATGAGATCCCCCCTCAGCCTGCTCTTCTCCAAGCTTAATAGGCCCAGTTCCTTCAGCCTCTCCTCATACAGGAGATGCTCCAATCCCTTAATCATTTTAGTGGCCCTGCACTAGACTCTTTCCAGTAGCTCCATGTCCCTCTTGAACTGGGGAACCCAGAACTGGACACAATACTCCAGATGAGGCCTCACCAAGACAGAGCAGAGAGGGAGGAGAACCTCACTTGACCTGCTGGCCACATTCCTCTAAAAGCACCCCAGGATACCATTGGCCTTCTTGGCTGTGAGGGCACATTGCTGGCTTATGGTCAGCCTGTTGTCTACCAGGACTCCCAGGTCCTTTTCCCCAGAGCTGTTCTCCAGCAGCTCAGCCCCCAGCCTGTACTGATACATGGGGTTGTTCCTCCCCAGGTGCAGGACTCTACACTTGCTCTTATTGAATTTCATTAAGTTTCTCCCTGCCCAGCTCTCCAGCCTGTCCAGGTCACACTGGATGGCAGCACAACCCTCTGGCGTGTCAGCCACTCCTCCCAGTTTTGTATCATCAGCAAACTTGCTGAGGATCCACTCTGTCCCTTCATCCAGGTTGTTAATTGTTGCAGAATGGCGGAGAAGGCGAGGGAAGCAAGACACAACTCAGTATGAGTTATAAGCAAGCTTCTACTTTATTCGAGTTCTGCTATGCCTTTTATACACTGGAGGTTAATTATGCCTACTTATGTTAAATTATGCCTACATATCTATGTCTAATTGGCTAAGCACAAATTATGCCTACTCGTCTATATTTGATTAGTTAAGCATAGAGCTACATTTGCATATTCCAGCCTCTTGCGGTTATCTACTTCCGGATTCTTCCCGCAGGTTCTACCTTGCAACTTTCCACCAGCTTCGGACTTGTCCGGACTTGCCTCGGGGCTTATCCTGACTTGGAGCTTTCCACAAGCTTCCAGGTCAGAGTGACCCTGGGAAGCTACAGCTATCAGCAGTACAGCTCCCGTTATCAGTACTGCTCGCTCACAGCTGCTACATTCAGCCCTGTGCTCACAGTTGTTACATTCAGCCCTGTTCAGCAAGCCATTCCTCCACAATTCCCCCTTTTTCTTTTTGAGCGAGCAGTATCTGGTTGGAAAGTTGAGCTACTTGTTTCATTATGCAGTTATAAGCAATTTTAGCAACAACTACAATAGCAATGCCTATTCCTATCCAGCGCAAGCCTTCTGTAACAAGCGAGAGCAGCCATGGTGTTAATCCCTCAAATATAGAAGATAGCCATTTATCAAACGGATTGTTATTAACAGTGATCTTATTGGCGTGTTGCTTTAGCCAGTTTAACTGCTTATGGATGGAATTACTATGATCAGATAGGTTAAAGCAACACATACCCTCGAAGTCTTCACAACCATGGCCTTGTGCTAAAAGCAAAAAATCAATAGCAGCGCGATCTTGAAGCAAAGCATGTCGCAAACTATTTTGATCTACTAACAATTCATTAATAATATCTGTGGTAATATTTGATTTCTTAACAGACCAACAGCCTTTCGATCTCTTTAAGGGCATGGGCAGCTGTTCTGTGACAAGTGCTTGGGCCTGCAGAAGACTTTCCTGTTTTAGCGGCCACTGCTCGACCCATACTGGTTCGTCGGTGAGCCATGTTAACTGGATCGGGAAAGTCCACTGGGCAGTGACCGCCCCTAAAAAGGGTCGTTCGTGAGACGCAGTCCCAGCTGAAGAAAGCACATCCTGTCCGATGAGAGCGTCGACTCCAACAGGCAATGACAAAATGTTCACAACTGTGTGGGCTTTTTTGTTGTTGATGGTGATGCACACAGGAGAAGCGCTGCATTTTACTGTGGTGGTTCCTCCCACACCTTCGATACCTGTGGCAGCTGGGTGACATGGCCAGTCAGGTGGCCACCGTGTGGAACTAACAATGGTGACATCAGCGCCAGTGTCCATTTGTTCACTCTTATCTGTTCACTCCTGCGATCCTTAGTGAAGCAGTCATTGTTTTTTTGGGTTTTTTTTGGTTTTTTTTGAAGTAGCTTCTAGAATTTGGCTACCTGCCTAGGCCAGCATCCCGTATGGCTGGTTCACTATTTGGTTATTCTCTTTTAGCCAGCCATACGTTCTTCATGGTATATTTAATCATGCTTGTTACCTTTTTGAAAACATAAAGTACAATCGTTAATACAATAGCAACCAGTAACAGGTGGAATTCAATAATAGGTGGAATTAACAAAGAAACAAAGTCTACCAGTCAATCGGCTCATCATATAGTAGTCCCGTATTGTTTTTCCACGAAGCCCCATTTGCAAATGCCAAACCTGACCAGGGCCCAGTTGCAGGGAGAATCAGGAGGTCCTTCCCCAACAGGAAAACTCTGCAAGGTGCGTCCACCTCACAGACAGACACTCCACCCTTCCTGCAAGTGGCCCCAGCCCCTGTCCCCAAAACAGGACACCTGGCAGTCATTTATCCAATGTGGGGCACTTGGGGCTTGTTTACCCAAGGGCTCCCCCCACAAGGCCGATCGCACCTTGAAGGAAAGCCAAAAGGCAAAGTCATCCCCTCCTTTTACATTTTCTCTTTACCCGGATCAAATCCTTTCCCCGAATTTCCCGTCTCCGCCCCCTCCCCTTTCCATTTCTTGTCCCAGCCTGCCCACCCCCAACCACGCTCCTCTTGAAATCTTGCACTTGTTCATATATGTGGGCGCCGCTGGAATAGGTGGGGGGGGGGAAACGGAACAGGCATTCGGTCGGGGCCCTGAAGCTGCGAACGTTTCGGCTGCTGCCGCAGCGCTCGCGCGGGGGCGGTGTTGGAATGCCGATCGTGCCGCTCCGCTGCGCCAGGCACGGCCCCGCCGCCGGCCGCCGCTCCAGCCGCTGCCGCGGCGCTCGTGGGGGGGGGGGAAACGGAGGGGCACCGCTCACCTCCCGCCGCGGTCCCCGCAACTTTTTCGCCGTTTTATCACCGCTAACAACATTGTCCCGCAGAGAGTCCCCACACTTTCTCCACTCCGTTACATCAAACAGCGTATTAGGGTCTTGAAAGTGTCCTCTGGCATACCCCCAAGCATATAGGGAGCCCAAAGTCTTTTTACTTATGTCCAATCCCCGCTTTTCTAAAAAGCATAACAATAAAGCCACAAGCCCCGAAACATGCTTTAGGCTTTCTAACCCCTGCTTTTCTAAAAAGCATAAAAGCAATTCACAGGCTACCTCACGCTCCATGACCTTTTTGGCTGGTCCAAGCCATCACTCCTCGAAGCCTCTCTCTGCTTCGGCAAACAGGATAGCGACGGGAGGGTTCCCTCTCAGGGATCTCCCGCTTCAGGATGACCCCCACACCGGGTCTCCCGCTGTACAGCACAAACACCCCTCTCTCTGGGTGTCGTCCAGAGCGTAGCCTTAAGCGGATAGCGGGTCAAACAGACTCTGTTCTGTTCCCAGGCGCGGATGTGGAATCCCACTGCATAGCAGATCGCCGATCTTTCGCCCCCCGGTTCGCTGCTAACCGGTGCTCTGTTCCGCTCTCGCCTCCTCGGTCAGAGTTCTAGACCCCTGAGATGTAGAGTGGGGTCCCTTGTTCGGGCGCCAGATGTTGCAGAATGGCGGAGAAGGCGAGGGAAGCAAGACGCAACTCAGTATGAGTTATAAGCAAGCTTCTACTTTATTCGAGTTCTGCTGTGCCTTTTATACACTGGAGGTTAATTATGCCTACTTATGTTAAATTATGCCTACATATCTATGTCTAATTGGCTAAGCACAAATTAGGCCTACTCGTCTATATTTGATTAGTTAAGCATAGAGCTACATTTGCATATTCCAGCCTCTTGTGGTTATCTACTTCCGGATTCTTCCCGCAGGTTCTACCTTGCAACTTTCCACCAGCTTCGGACTTGTCCGGACTTGCCTCGGGGCTTGTCCTGACTTGGAGCTTTCCGCAAGCTTCCAGGTCAGAGTGACCCTGGGAAGCTACAGCTATCAGCAGTACAGCTCCCGTTATCAGTACTGCTCGCTCACAGCTGCTACATTCAGCCCTGTGCTCACAGTTGTTACATTCAGCCCTGTTCAGCAAGCCATTCCTCCACAGTTAATGAATATATTGACTAGGACTGGACCCAGTACCGACCCCTGGGGGACACCACTAGTCAACAAGTCTCCAACTAGACTCTGCCCCACTGACCACTGCTCTCTGGGCTCTGTCCTTCAGCCAGTTCCCAATCCACCTCACTGCCCAATCATCCAATCCACACTTGTTAAGCTTGGTTGTGAGGATGCCATGGGAGACAGTGTCAAAAGCCTTGCTGAAGTCAAGGTAGACCACGTCGACTGCCCTCCCCTCATCGATCCATCTAGTTATGTCAGCATAAAAGGCTAGTCAATGTTGGTCAAGCATGACTCCCCCTTGGTGAACCCATGTTGACTACTGCTGATAACCCTCTTTTCCTCAACAGTCTTTGAGATGGCACCAAGAACAAGCTGTTTCATCCCTTTTCCAGGGATAGAGGTGAGGCTGAACATCCTGTAGTTACCTGGGTCTTTCTTCTTGCCCTTTTTATAGATTGGAGTGACCTTGGCCTTCCTCCAGTCCTCAGGCACCTCTCCTGTTCTTCAGGACTTTTCAAAGATGGAGAGCAGTCTAGTAATGACTTCTGCCAGCTCCCTCAGTACTTGCAGATGCATCCCATCAGGGCCCATGGATTTGTGGGTGCCCAGTTCACCTAACTTGTCCCTAACCCAATCCTCTTCAACCAAGGCAGTCTTCCTCTCTCCTGACTTCTTCTGCGGTCTTGAATGTCTGGGACTCCTGAGGGCTGGCCTTAGCAGTAATGACCGAGGCAAAGGCAGCATTCAGTAACTCCACCTTCTCTGTATCCTCTGTCACCAGGGCACCCACATCATTCAGCAGAAGGCCTACATTTCCTCCAGTCTTCCTTTTGCCACCAATGTACTTGAAGAAGCCTTTCTTGTTATCCTTGACCTCCCTCGCCAGGTTTAAATCTAAGGAGGCTTTAGCTTTCCTTATTGCATCTCTACATTCTCTGACCACATTCTTGTATTCCTCCCAAGTGGTCAGCCCCTTCTTCCATGTTCTGTAAATTTTCTTTTTCCACTGGAGTTTATTTTGTAGCTCCCTGCTCAACCATGCAGGTCTCCTGGCTCCCTTACATGATTTCTTATTCTTCAGGATGCTACAGTCCTGAGCTTAGAGGAAATGATGCTTAAATACAGACCAGCTCTCTTGGGCCCCCCTACCATCCAGTGCCCCGTCCCATGGGATTTCTCCAAGTAGTTTATCAAGAGGACAAACTTTACCCTCCTGAGGTCCAGGGTAGTGATCTCACTTGTTGCTCTGTGCCTACTGCACATGATCTTGAACTCCACCATCTCATGGTTGCTACAGCCAAGACTGAGGGGCTGTGCTTGAGACATTTATCAGTGCTCACACCTCTTGCCATTTGTCCCAACTGCTTGGTTTCATTACCTTCCAGTTCCAAGCCATCAGCTCCATTATCCCAGCACCAGAGCTGCCAAGAAACCAGGGGCTCGCCTTCATGATGACTATAATTTTTATGGATGCCTTGCAACTCACTAAGCAACAAAGACCAAGTAGTGACTTCCTCCCAGCCTTCTCTTCTTATGTATTGCCTCTAAGATATAGGGGCAGTTGGCACTGGCTGAGTACTCAAGGCAGCTTCACCACCCAGTACTGTGGTCTGAGTATCTGCATTACTAAAATATATTCAAAAACTAAAAAAATATTCAAAAAGCCTGATAACACAAGCACAATTGTCGAAACACCCCAAGAGTGTTCCAGAGTCACATTGCCCATCACCAGGTCATAGAGATCATAAATTGGTATAATTACAAATTAATTTATTACATCATTACTTAATGCCATAAAACATAACAGGGCAATACCTCTAAGCACACAGCAGTGTCATACACCGTACCAATCCAAAAAGCAACAGTGGTAAAGCCATCCAGTTCTCCAAAAGTAATTCCAAAACTAAATACCAAAGCAGTCCACCCAGCCACACCAACATAGTGAGTGGATGCGATATCTGGTGAAATCCATTAAGACTTTTCTAGGTTTAGCCAGTACCCAGGACTAAACTGTAGCAGTTATTCTACCACCCAATGCTCCCTTCCCAGCTGAGAAGGGGAATTGAGGAAAAAAGGGAGAAGCCCCATGAGGTAAAGTAGAAACAGATTCAATGAAATAACAAAACTAATACAACAACCAACATGAAGCATACAAATTTCTACACAGCCTGGTCATTGATGTCAACAGCAGGAGAAGGCGGCCAAGAAGGAACAGCACCAAAAAGAACAACTCCTCCCTCCCTGAGCTCCCTCCTTTTATAATGAGCATTATTAAGTGGTATGGGATACACCTCTGAGTCAGTTGCCTTGATTAGCTCTCCCAGGTGACTCAGGGCTACACATGGCCAGCCTGCATGGCTGGCCAATGGGTCTGTTCCTGGGGAATCAGGACAAAACTTCAACCCTATGATTCACCCAGATGAGCTATTTAATTCAAGGTCCAAACACACATTGGGTGCTAAATAAACTTTCTATGTTTAGTCCATACCCTAGGCTCAACTTCAGCAGTTGTTCTATCACCCGTTGACTCCTCCCCAGCTGAGAAGGGGAATTGGGGAAAAAAGGGAGAAGCTCTGTGGATTGAAGTAGAAACAGATTTCATGATATAACAAAACTAACATAGTCACCAACATCAAGTATATAGGCTTTTACTCAGCCTCATCCCTAGGATTAGCAGCAGGAACAGAATGCCAAGAGAAAGGAGCCCCAGAAAGAGGAGCTCCCCACCCTCATTGAACTCCCTTCTTTTATAATTAACATGATAGAAGTGGTATGGGATACACCTGCGAGTCAGCCTGTGTCAGCTGCCTTGATTGAATCTCCCAGCTGACTCAAGGCTACTCATGGCCTGTCTTCCATGGCTGGCCCATGGTTCTGTTCCTGGGAAACCAGGACTTGCCCCAGTTAAAGAATATATCTTGGGTATTGATGTGTTGGCAGGGCAAACAGTTGAAACTTTAAATGGTTGCTTCTGCTTCAGAACTTTGCAAGCAGGATTTGCCATTCGATCTGTAACCATATTGCATTGATTCCCAAAGTGGGATCCTGTTGTTCTGCCTCTGCCTGCCAAGGTGGTAACTGTAAAACAATATCGTATTCCGGGGGGGAGGAGGAAATTACTAAATCCATTCAGGCATTTCAACAAGTGGGATTCGTTAGAGGAACTATGACTGCTTTTAGTAATCCTATTTGGCCTGTTGGAAAACCAGACTGCACTTGGAGAATGTAGATTGTAGAGAACTGAATAAAGTCACCTCCGCACTTGCAGTTACGGTACCAGACATGGTTACTCTTATCGAAAAAATCACAACCCTGGGGGGTGGTGATAGAACTTGCTAATGCTTTCTTTTTGATAGCCATTGCTTCAAAAAGCCAAGACCAGTTTGCCTTTACTTGGCAACAAAAGCAAAATCCTTTCCAAGTATTGCCTTGGGGATACAAACAGAGAGTCCTCACTTGCCACCAAATGCTTACAGCTGATGGTCAGGTACTGTTACTGTTTCCCATTATATTGATGTTCTATTGATTATGGCAGAGTCACAACAAGAAATTGAAGCAGCTCCTGAATCGCTGAAAGTGCATTTACAGAACCAAGGCTGGGCAATTAATCCAAAGAAAATACAAGGCACCCCGATGGAACATCCTTTGTTAATATCAGATTCTTGAGTTATTGTTTTTCAGGTATCTTTGATGAATACCTGTGCCTTTTCTAGAGGAGGTCACATCAGAACAGTGTTACTGGTGTCACAAACCCAATATTGAATTGAAGTTCAACCTGAAAAATCGCAAGCCACAGCTGTCCAGTCTGTGTGGGCAATTACTCCATATCAAGTCATCAAACCTGGAGTATTATTAGCTGAAGGAGCTGAAGCAATGGAGTTTATATTACTGCAAGGAGATGACACTCTCGTTTTCCTCCCCTATTAGAGGTTGCCTCATTGTGCTTATAGTCTTATACTACAAGCACATGCCCTGGATACATTTTTGCAAGATCGCCATGTAAATACCTAGATTTGGTTAGCCTCTACTAGAACTAACTCATCTACCTTTTACATTAAAGGAAAATTAGCAGCTGCAAATCTCAATTCCTTCATCCCCCAGCCTGTATTGATACCAGGGGTTGCCCTGACCCAGGTGCAGGACATTGCACTTGGCCTTGTTGAACCTCATGAGGTTCACACAGGCCCACTTCTTGAGCTTGTCTAGGTCCCTCTGGATGGCATCCCATCCCTCAGGCATGTCAACCACACCACTCATCTTCGTGTCATTTCTCCAGTCTAGTCTTTAAAACCTCCAAGGATGTAGAGTACACAACATATGTTTCCCCCACGCCTGTGCTGACAGTATATGGTGCAGTGAGTAGGGACCCAAACCTTGCATGTGCATATGTGACCTTGTGGGGTGCTTTCTCACTGGTGTGCACATTACAAAACTGTAGGGAATCACATGGGTTACCATAAAGTTGGAGCACCCACATCTCCCACAGCAGATGTATGCAAGTAGGAGAACTCCCACTCCCAGAAGGCAGGGTGCTTATAAACCACATGTCCCATGAGAGTGGTTGTCCTGGTTTAAATTAGAACAGAACTAATTTTCCTTTCAGTGATTTTTCTCTTCAGTTAAGTCTCTTCTAAGATTTCACTTTCTGAAGTTAACATGTTTTCAGACGCTGTCTGCTCCTAGAAGTGATAACACTTGATGTTTATAGTTAGTACTGAGCTCACAGAAAGGCTCTTGTTTATACTTAATATTCCAGAAACCAAGGTCACTGCTGAATTCTTTCAGTGCTGCCTTGGGCCTCCCCCCTTAGGGTAAGGGTGCAAAAGGATTGCACCTGTGGGGAGGAGCAGACTGGACAGGTTTCTGCCTGATGGTAAAGTACTTGAGGATGCTGGTTGACAGCCAGATGAATATGAGCCAGCAGTGTGCCCAGGTGGCCAAGAAGGCCAACAGCATCCTGGCTTGCATCAGAAATGGTGTGACTAGCAAGACTAGGGAAGTGATTGTACCCCTGTACTCAGCTCTGGTGAGGCTGCACCTTGAATACTGTGTTCAGTTTTGGGCCCCTCACTACAAGAAGGACACTGAACTGCTGGAGCGTGTCCAAAGAAGAGCAACGAAGCTGGTGAAGGGTCTGGAGCACAGGTCTTATGAGGAGTGGCTGAGGGAACTGGGGTTGTTTAGTCTAGAGAAGAGGAGGCTGAGGGGAGACCTCATTGCTTTCTACAGCTACCTGAAAGGAGGTTGTAGCGAGGCAGGGGTTGGTCTCTTCTCCCAGGTAACTAGTGATAGGACAAGGGGTAATGGCCTCAAGTTGTGCCAGGGAAAGTTTAGATTGTGTATTAGGAAACATTTTTTCACTGAAAGGGTTATCAGGCATTGGAATAGGCTGCCCAGGGCAGTGGTGGAATCCCCATCCCTGCAGGTATTTAAGAAACATGTAGATGAAGTGCTAAGGGACATGGTTTAGTGGTGAATTGGCAGTGTTAGGTTAATGGTTGGACTTGATGATCTTAGATGTGTCTTCCAACCCAGGCTATTCTGTGGTTCTGTGATTCTGTGACAGAAGACCCAAACTGACCAGCTAAGTATTCTATCCCATACATGTCGAGCTCTGTATAAAGCTGAGGGATCACGAGGGGCAAGGTCTCTTCTTTTATGGCCAGTGTCCTGGGAGGACTCTGTCCATTCTTCGGTCTCCTATCCTGATCTGTGCATTCCTGAATCCAGTTCCCATGTGCTGCTGCGTCCAGGAGTCCCACCCAGGATTTTCTTAGTGCTGCCCTGCAGCACCATTGGTGACTTGAGCATCATGGGGGAAGTGGTGGGAGTGGGGAGCTTGCTATTTGCTTTGGTATATATTTGTATATATTTCATTATTTTTCTTTTTATGATTATTATTTCATTAAAGCTGGTTTAGATTTTTTTTCAACCTGTAAGTCTCTCTCCCTTTTCTTTTTTCTCTTCCCCATCTGGGAAGGGAAAAGGATTAATAGAGAGCATCTGTCATTGGTTTAGTGGCCAGTCCAACCTCAAACCATGACAGGGGTCTGTTTAACAGTGGGAATGTGTGTGGGTGTTGGGAGATTAGAACTTCTTGGGGTTAGTTGTAGAAAGGAGTTTAGAACTTCGTAGGTGTATATCAACATTTTGCTCACAGTAGTATGCTTTATCTATCTGTTGTGTTACTGATATTGATTCTGAATGTACAGTTCACTGATTGCCAGTTAGTTATGTGCTGTTAATAAATCAGTAAACTGCTTCTATATTGATTTGATTTAAACTATGTGAACTGAGTGGGTTTTCCCTGCAACAGGTTTCACCACAGCAATTGAATCCTCCTACTGTTTGCTTATGTTAATCTGGGTGAATATGCTGATATATATTACCCAAAGGACAGGGAATTAACAGGGAAAGGATGGAGGCTAGTAAAAAAAATGGTCTTTTGATCAGGAACAGAGGGACCGTCAATCACAGTGACTGAAAGATAGTTCTGTTGAGAGGAGGGCATCTAGATTAATGCATTTTCATCTATAGCATTGGCAGGATGTTATTGCTATATTTTCTCCAAGTAATAGAGTTTATTGTCTGTCTTTATCCTTCACATATGAGGTGTGTGCATCTACATCAGCTGCATAATGAAGTAATTGTTCCTTTCACAGGCTGAGGCTTCATGGAAAAATAAAATCAGATGTTTTAAAAACAGTTTTGAAGGATAGAAGCCATCACTGCCAACAGTGTATGTGTGGTGGGTTGACTCTGGCCAGCAACTAAGAACCCACCCAGTTACTTGCTCACTCTTCTCCAGCAGGATGGAGGAAAGAATCAGAAAAGCAAAAGTGAGAGAAGTCATAGGTCGAGATAAAGACAATTGAATAAGCAAAGCAAAGCTGTGCACACAAGCAGAACAAAATAAGAAATTCATTCACTATTTCCTGTCAGCAGTCAGATGTTTAGCCACTTCCTGAAAAGCAGGGCCTCAGTAAGCATAACAGTTACTTGGGAAGACAAACACCATTACCCCAAACATCTTCCCTTCCTCCTTTCCCCCAGTTTTTATTGCTGAGCATGACATCATATGGTATGGAATATACTTTTGGTCAATTCAGATCAGCTGTCCAGGCTGTGTCCCCTCCCAATCTCTTCCCCTACTTGCTGCAGGGGAGGGTCAGAGTGAGAAAAAGAGGCCTTAGCACTGTGCAAGCACTGCTCAGCAGCAGCCAAAGCATTAGTGGGTTATCAACACCATTTTATTCACAAATCCAAAAATGCACCATATGAGCTGGTGTGAAGGAAGTTAACTCCATGTCAGCCAGACCCAGTACAGTGGGTCTGAGGCAGAGACAATTTACAAGATGTTTATAAAGTGAGAACACTGACAGTGTGAAGTGCTGGGGTCTGAACCCCAAGCCCTGAATTAAGGTTGACATATGGGTGGTCCCCATGGCCCTTTAAGAGGAGGAGATGAGTTTGCCTTTTGGCTTTCCTCCAAGGTGCGGCCAGCCTTGCAAGGAAAGCCCTTGGGTAAACAAGCCCCAGGTGCCCTGCATTTTGATAACGAGTGCCAGGTGTCCTGTTTTGGGCATAAAAGCTGGGACCACTTGCAGGAAGGGTTGGAGAGTCTGTCTGTAGAGCGGACACACTTCACAGAGTTTTCCTGTTGGGGAAGGACCTCCTGGCTCTTCATGCAACTGGATCGCAGTCAGGTCTGGCACATTCAAACGCGGGCTTTGTGGGGAGGCAACATGGGGTTACCTCTATTGTATGTAATCACCTTATTGTCTTGGTTGTCTCCCATTTTCTCTGTGGGTTACCTTGTGTCTCTGTTTGTTCTATTGCGGGTCATGCTGTGTCGTTTCTGGGGTCGCTGGGGTTGATGTCTATCATTTGTGATCTGTCTGACTTGTTTGTACCCCCAGCGATCCTCTGTATACTGACCCCTTTATGCGAAATAGAATCCACTTACTGGATTGTTTTTCTGCTGCTGGCTGTGTCCTTTGTACTGGGCCTACTAATTGGCAAAACACAATGTTCAGGAGATTCAACTCTGACACCCCCTGTATGAGGAGGCTGCATTTCACTCTTGCTTAAGAATATTTAACAAGTAGTAGATAAATTACCCATTCATCCATTAAATTCAAAGGACACCTACTGAGGCATCATCTGAAGCACATGTATCTCCTTACTTGACTGTTATCTGCATGGAAGCCAGTGCATTTTTTCCTGTGGCGTGTTGAGTTGCTTTGGTGAAGGCGGTAATTGACAAAGAGCGAGCTTTGTCACACAGGCAGACAATTACCTGATTCAATGATGGAGAAACTGTCCTGAGCTTTCTTCTTTAACCTGGTTAGACACTGGTAAGAGAGAGAAGCAAGGGTGAGATAGTAAAGCAGAACTTTTCAGTGTTTGCCTTAACTGCCAGTCTATGGAGACTTTATTAGTGACAGACCAAAAATTCCTACCGCAGGTGGGCCAAATGCAAACAGCACATGCAGAACTGGGGCAGGCTCAGAAACATTTGCATTTTTAAGTTATGCAGGGACTTTTGAAACCTTCTTCTCTTTGCTGATGTGATAGAGGAGTAAAGATGGGCTATGCTACCTTCTGCTCGATTATATGGGGACATCCTCTGAGCAAATGGACATCAATTTCAGTGAGCTGATTTACATTCAGACTCTGGCTCCTGTTGGTATTAGGGGAATGGATATAACAGAATATGCCTGTGTGCAAATGTGTGCAGGGGGTGTAAGACAGCCTTAAACTCTGGATCTCTGGCACAAAAAATGAAGCAGTGTTGTACGTAATCAGTCATGGGGTGTGGACATGCATTTGTGAGTGTGTGAATATTTAATCTATTACAGCCTTCAGGTGTATAAGTGTCGTGGTTTGACCTTGGCTAAACGCCAGGTGCCCACCAAGTTGCTCTGTCACTTCCCCCCCCCACACACCTTCTCTCAGCAGGGCAAAAAGGGGGAAAGAAAATAAGATATAAAAAACCAACCATTTTGGGTAAAACAAAAGCAGTTTTAATGTAAGCAAAGCAAAGCAAGGTCCCTGTGCAGAAGCAAAAAAAAGAAAACAGATTTATTCTCTACTTCCCATTAGCAAGTGATGTCGGGCCTTCTCAGGAAGCAGGGCTGCAATACGTGTAGCAGTTGCCTCGGAGGACCAAGGGTGACCCCACTCCCCTTCCTCCTTTTTCCCAGCTTTATACTTGAGCAGATGTCATATGGTATGTAATATCCCTTTTGTCAGTTTGGGTCAGCTGTCCTGGTTGTGTCCCCTCCCAAGATCTTGCCCACCCCATCCCACTGGAGGGAAATGTTGGAAAGAGCCTTGGTGCTGTGTAAGCACTATTCAGCAGTAGCCACAACACTGGTGTGTTATCAACACCCTTCTAGCTCCCAACATAAAACATAGCACCATGAGGGCTGCTATAGGGAAAAATCAATTCAGGCTCAGCCATACCCAGTACAATAAGACACAGAAAATACTCAGCTGTATCCATCAACAACCCAGAGAGTGTACAACAGGTTAGGTGTCCTATGCATTTGAGTTAAGGGACACAATCCAGAGCTTTACCTCACTGAGTAACAGCTCCCACTGTGAATTATTTCTGCATCAAGATGCTTCTTAGCTGGAACGAAGGAGGAAGATCTGGACTGGAAGAAGAGCATGCGCAAATGAAGGAGAAGAAATTGCATCAGCCAGGGGAAGGAGGGGTTTTGCTTATAAAAAGCCTGTAAATTTGGGTGAATGGTGTGCATGCAGGCCAACCAGGTATGCACCCAGTGCTGTTAATAAATATTCTTTGCTCCACAGACTTTGTCCCACTTAAAAATTATTAAAAAGTGAGCTTGTTTCTCACAATTTGGGGGCTCGTCCGGGATAATAGAAACCTCGCCACTCTGGTGGAGGGGTGATCCTGAAAGGAAGGTGCGCCCCGCTGATTTCAGCGGTCCTTCGGTCTCTCCCCTCCTGCCACTGGAGGCTGGCAGTAACGACCCCAGCGAAGGGACTCGTGGACCAAAGAAGGATTCCGGATTTAACCGCAGCAGCCGATAACACCTGTGCACAGGACCCAGGTAAGAAAAGTGACTGTTAAATAATACCCGGGTGGCTGGGATTCAGGGGACTGAAAGAGAGTGTGTGAGATGCAGAAATCTGCGAAGCAAGTGTAGAGATTTTCTAACTGCGGTTCCGTCCCTCTGCGAGGAGATCAGCCGGTGAAGGAGTGAAGCGAAAGGACGGGTTGATTGACGTCCCCTGGGAAGTATGGGACAAGGGAAAAGTAAAGGGTGTTCTGGGAAAAAGGGGGGAGTAAAGAAATGCCTCCCAGACATACCTCCAGACAGTCCATTAGGGAGGATGTTGTCAGAATGGGGGCAGGAGGGAATGTCCTGCACCCAGGGAAAGGATAAGGTAAAAATGATTCAATATTGTGTATTTGAGTGGACTAAGAAACCTGTAAGACCGGACTGTAGGAATGTATTTAAAAGAGAATGACCATATAGTGAACCAGCCATACAGGATGTTGGCCTAGGTACATAGCTGCATTCTAGAAACCACTTCAAAGGAAGAAAAAATAAGAAAGAGCAATGACCGCTTCCCTAAGGAATGCAGGAGTGAACAGATAAGAGTGACCAATTGGATGCTGCGTGAGAAGAAGTTAAGAATCAACGGGAACTGAACTAAGCTGCATGTTTACCTTGTGCTAGAGACTTATAACCAATTAGATAATGCGTGACCAGGTCTAGGGAAAGAAAGGTTGTATAAAAGGGACAGACAAAGTAAATAAAACGGCTTCTGTTTGATTCACACTGAATGGTGCAGAGTCCAGTTTTTTCTCCTCACCGGACATGTTATATTGGTCTAAGTATGGGTCATCTGAAGGCTGGATATGTCAGGCCCTGAACCTATATGTAAACTCTAAGGAGCCTTTTGATCAGGAAGAAAGTGATTACGCAGCTTGTTGGAAAGGGGAAGTTGCACTATTTAAAGTGAAAGAGGAGAATAAAGAATGTAGTGAAAAGGACAAGAGACCAGAGTGGGACCCTCTTGATTGTCTACCCCCTCCATACAATCCACCTAATAATCTAGGTTTGGAGAATGGGGGAAATGAGGGAGAGGGAGGAGAAGCAACATCTCCTCAAAGGCAGGAGGGTCAGAGGCAAAGGAGAATGGAACTAGAGTGGCTGATAGCAGAAACGGGGAAGGGAGCAGCAGGTCGGCTTGCACCCATGACAAGAGGTCACGATGCCAGGGGTCCCTCTTTGGGTGGTCTTTTCACGGCAGGCAGAGGGAAAAGCCATGTCCCACACACAGGCTTTTACAGCCGGGCTGAGGCGATACAGGGCAGGGAAAAGAAGATCCAGAGTGGCCCTCACCCTGGTCCCTGTGCTTGCAGGGGAGCGGGGCTAGGGTGCCCCTTGCCTGTGCCATGGAATGTGGTGTCCATCAGCTGGAGGAGAGGTGACAGCTGCACACCGAGCCTAGGAGAGGGGGAAAGGACACTGAAACAGTTAAACAAGAATCTGATGCAGAGTAGTTAAGTAGTTAAGCAAGAATCCCTAGAGCTATCAACCTTTAACAGAGATGGTGGATAGGATGATGATTGCCTTTGTGTGTGTATCAGCATATTGTGGTCTTTTGGGAGGAACCCATCTCTGAGAACGGATGTCTCGGGGCCATCAGGGTGGGGAGCAGACAAGGACCATCTGCAAGAATAAGGCATTCTTTAAGATTTGTTTTGGGATCTGGGACCAGTGATCTGGGGGTTCCCGTAAGTCGTACGTCCTACGCGGGGCACCGTATACCAGGCTACTAGTGCCTGAGGGCATACATCTGGGTCCCGCAAGGGACGTCTATGTATCTGAAAGGTACAATTCTGGTTGGATGGATTGCACGGTATATGTTGGTATATGTTTTTGATTTTGTATCTGGGCTTTGATTAAGAAATTATTCCTGAACCTCAATGGATCCCAGGAGCGTTAGACCTCTCCAGCTAGCACCGAGCATTTCTCGGGGAGAGTCTTTCGACCCCTGGACCAGAGAGCCAGGAACGGGGCTCCTGTTGTACTGTGGCCCCCACCCATGTTTGGCGAGTTCCTGCCTTTGAGGCGCGGCAGCTGCTCACACATCGCGGTGGGAGCCGTGCAAGGTTGGGGTGAAGAGCTTGGAAAGAGTTAGAGTCTCCTTTGGGAGACTGTGTTGTTGGAACCGCGGATTTGTATTGTTGTTGTCTGTGGTTTAGTTTTAGTTGTTCTATGGTGGTGGTGTGTGTGGACACTGCCCGGAACCCACCCTCATGTGTGTGTTTAAGATAAGAGTGGTGAGAGGAGGCAGAGACACAAGGAGGAGAGGAGTTGGAAATTTGATATTTGGGGAAGGAGTTGTGGTGTCAATTTGGTTAGGGTGAAGTAATTATATGGAAAATCCTGGATGGAAGGGTCTGCTGAACATAATTGGGGTAACGGGTGCAGCAGAAAAATGTCCCATAGCTCAAACCCAGTTTTGGCTGCCTGGGGAAAAGCGGATGGTACCAGCAGGCAAGCGGTGGGATTTGCCGAATGGCAGCGCGTGGAGTTTTGGAAGCCGCGGGGTGGAAGGTGCTCGCATTAGGACCCTGCAGCTTGCGCCTCCTACCACAATCCACAGTGACCTGTGTCTCTTAATACCCTTTATCAGCCACAGCTGATACCCACGGGGCATTGCAGAAGTGAGGATCTGAAGAAGAGAGGGTGGTAATCGAAAAGGGAAGTTTACCTGCTAATTGGTCTGCTCAAAGTTGTGAATGATACGCACTAAAGAAAGCTTTAGAATACCTCCAGGGAAGAGAAGGAACAATCTACACTAACTCAAAATATGTTTACAGTGTAGTGCATACCTTTGGAAACATTTGGAAGGAAAGGGGACTGATTAATTCTCGAGGGAAAGGACTAGTACATGAACAAGTAATTGTGGATGTACTGGATGCCTTGATAGGACCCGAGGAAATTGCAATAGTACATGTAAATGGACATCAGAAAGGACTAGCTCTTGATGCTAGAGGAAACTGGTTGGCAGATACACAAGCTAGGGCAGCAGCCCTAGGGGAAACAATTAAGACATTTGCTTTAATACCTATAGAGGAGACCCTTGAGCAAATTCCCATATTTACTCTGAAAGAGGAGGGGGAAATGGGTAAAACTGTGGGAATAAAGACCCCTGGAGGCAAGTGGTTGCTTCCAGATGGAAGACAATTGCTGAACAAAGCGGTCTCTCGAGAGTTGCTTTCCCAGTTACATCATGGGATCCATTGGGGAACTCAGGTCTTATGTGATCAGTTCCTTAGAAATTATGGATGCATTGGGATATATACTATAGCAAAACAATGAGTAGACCGGTGCCTGATTTGTCAAAAGGTGAATAAAAATTTAATGAGAAAACAAGTTTATGGGGGAAAGCCACTAGCACTAAGACCATTCCAGGCAATACAAGTAGACTTTACCGAATTGCCACCTGTCCAATGATGGAAGTATCTATTAGTTGTAGTAGATCACTTGACCCATTGGGTGGAAGCTTTCCCCACCCTTCGGACTGCAGCTAATAGTGTATCTAGGATTTTATTGGAGAAAATAATTCCTAGATATGGGATTGTTACCAATCTGATCAGATTTTGATGATTTTGATGATTTTAGTTTATCTAAAATCAAGTTAGGCCTAATCGAATCATATGAGGGAGTGACTGTGTTTTACTTTAGTAATCACAGAAAGCACACAGAACAAACAGGTGGTGCCAGCAGCTAAAGTACATGAAGTGAACAGGTGGTACAAGCAGCTGAGGCCCAGCATTGTCTGTAACTAGAAACCGTATAGTCAAGAAAGTAAGATATTATGTTTAAGCAACCACCATGGAAACAATACAATAATTAATCATATAGTGGATAAAGTCACAGTGACCAGTTATGCTGCTTGAAGATCCCATTATCCTCCTCCCCATCCTAATATGAATATTAGAGGGTACAATCAATAGCGCGACAATGGCGTGACTATAGGTGACCAATGATTGTTATTAGAAATGAATATACATGAAATTATGTAATCCAACAGATCATTAGGGGCCAATCAAGGTAAAGGTTAATTTTAATGAGTAATTGAAAGCGAGCAGTATATGCAGTTTTATGTTAAATAGCTTATACAATGGAAATCAAATATATAAAAACCCTGCTAAAGGTGATGTAACCCAGGATACGCTAGGTAGAGTTATCTCCCGTCAATAAAGTAGTGTCTGCTTATCTAACATCACATTGGTGTTGATAAGTTCTTTGTCCTGTTTGGTGACAGGATAAGTGAAAGAATTGACTCTGACCGAGGTACTCACTTCATATCCAGTCTTGCAGAATTTGACTAGTACACTGGGTATAGAGTGGAACTTACATACCCCATGGCACCCCCAGAGATCAGGAAGAGTTGAAAGGATGGATCAGACTCTAAAGCGAACTTTGACCAAATTGATGATAGAGACACAAATGCCATGGACAAAGCATTTGCCCTTGGCTCTATCAAGAATCAGAACGACACCAAGGGGAGACTTGGGGATTTCCCCATATGAAATGATGTTTGGACTCCCCTACATGGGCAATAAAGAAAGCATATTGACCCCTGAGGCCGGGGAATCATATGCACATAAATATGTTCAAACTATATCGAGGACCCTACAGCAGCTCCAAGAACGGGGGAGACCACCCCAAACAGCCCCTCTAGATTTTAACATAGACAGTAGCACACCTGGAAATTGGGTATTGGTAAAAACATGGAAAGAGGACACACTGAAACCAACTTGGGAGGGACCATTTCAGGTTCTACTAATCACCGAAACAGCGGTTCGAACAAAAGTAAAAGGGTGGACTCATATTTCTGGAGTAAAGGGCCCAGTGGGTCCACCAGATGAATGGACGGTAAAAACTCATAGGGAACCTTTAAAAGTAACCATCAGGAGGAAGCCTTGTGTTCTTATGTTAACAGGTAAAGGACCTGAGAAGAAGCTGAAACCGGATCCAGAGGAAACCTATTGGTGCCCAAACCACCCGGATAACAGATGTAATCCCTGGTTCAAAGTAAAGTGTTATAGTTACTGGGAGAAGGGAACAGATGAAAAGTGTGAGGCTACTCAGTGGATATTCAAAGGAGAAGATATTTATTGTAATAGATGTAAATTTTGGTCAAGTTGGGACAAACTAGAAAGAAAAGTTACCCTAGTAGAAGTGAGGTGTGGTAGGACGGGAGTGGGTAACTAGGATAAGAGGTGTTTTATGGGTCAAGAACCTGGTCAGGAAACTCCTCGAGCAGGTATCAAAGATCAAATCCCTATCTGTGTACAAACTGTAGATCCTGCCATATAATGTTGGTAACTCGCTGCAGGTGTCCATGAGAAGACACTTTACACCACTTCTGTAATTGGTACAGAAGAAGCTCAGAATATCACGAGCTGATAAAGAAGTACGGGTTTTTTGTCAGAGGCTCCCTGGATTCCGGATTCTTGTAGAAGGATTAGGACTATAGGATAAGAGAGGGCAAGATCAGATTAGCCTCTTTACTTTCCACCAAGAAGATGTATTTCTTGGCTGTTGGTTGCAACCCAACAGGCATGAGAGGTGGGGGTATATGCTATACTGGACTTCACCTTATCCGAGTTCTACTGACCACAGAGCGAGTCATCCCTACAAGTCTTGAAAGCGATTGCCAAAAACGTTGTCAAATGGTTTGATATGGCAGACAGCAATTGTACACGTTCACTGCACACACCCATATAAACAAAGCCTGTTACAACAAAAGGGAGTTGAAAACATGTAGGTATGGGGGAAGTGATTATTGGGTTGGGAAAAATTTGGGAAAAGGGGGAACTAGATTAGGATTGACATGCACTCAAGGAGAACAATGGTTGTGTTTTACTAAGGCAGGACACTGGGATATATCGGATGGTGGAGGGGTCCAAGATATGGTAAAGGAAGAAATTGTTAAAAATGTAACTCGAATCTCAGTGAATCAAGAATGACGGAAGGAACAAAATGACGGTGATATGTATTTGAATTTGAAGAAAAGCTTAAGTAAGGAGTTAGAATTTCCCTCACTGGGGAAAAAATTGTTTGTAAATTTAGCTACTGAGATAGCTGAAGAATTAAATGTGACCAGCTGTTGGGTTTGTGGAGGACCTCTAATGACAGAAGAGTGGCCTTGGAAAGGCAGGGGTCTGGGGGCCCTTGAGGTAATTAGATGGGACCATACATTTTGAACCCAAAGGGGGCAGATCACAGTTGGTAAGGAAGTCATCAGCCCGGCTCAAGTGCTTCTACACTAATGCACGCAGCATGGGCAACAAACAGGAGGAGCTGGAAGCCATCGTTCAGCACAACTATGATGTAGTTGCCATCACGGAAACATGGTGGGATGACTCTCATGAATGGAGTGTTGCGATGGATGGCTACAAGCTCTACAGGAGGAATAGGCAGGGTAGAAAGGGTGGTGGGATGGCACTCTATATTAGGGACTGTTTCGACTGTATGGAGATTGATAAGCGTGATGAGCCAGTCGAATGTTTATGGATAAAGTTGAGGAAGGCGAACGAAGCAGATAGCCTGCTGGGAGTCTACTACAGGCCACCTGACCAAGACGAAGAGGTCGATGAACTGTTCTGTAGGCAACTGGCGGAAGGTGCAAAGTCGCAGGCCCTTGTTCTTGTGGGGGACTTGAACTTACCAGACATCTGCAGGAAATAAAACACAGCAGAGAGAAAACAATCCAAGAAGTTCCTAGAGTGCGCGGAAGACAACTTCTTGACTCAGCTGATAAGTGAGCCCACCAGAGAAGGTGCCTTGTTAGACCTGTTATTCACAAACAGGGAAGGACTAGTAGGTGATGTGGTTGTCGGAGGCCATCTTGGGCTGAGCGATCATGAAATGATACAGTTCTCGATCCTTAGCCAAGTTAGGAGGGGGGGCAGCAAAACTCTCACCATGGACTTCCAAAGGGCAGACTTCAACCTGTTTAAAACACTGGCTGAGAAAGTCCCTTGGGGAACAGTCCTAGAGGGCAAAGGGATTCAGGAAGGATGGACTCTTTTCAAGAAGAAACTGTTAGAGATGCAGGAGCAGGCTGTCCCCATGTGTCGTAAGACAAACTGGTGGGGAAAGCGACCGGCATGGTTGAACAGGGAGCTCCTGCTGGGACTTAGGAGAAAGAAGAGAGTCTACCACCTTTGGAAGAAGGGGCAGGCTACTTGGGAAGCATATAGGGATTTAGTTAGGCTGTGTAGGAAGAATATTAGGGAGCCAAAATCTCAGCTAGAACTCAGCCTGGCCACTGCTGCAAGAGATAATAAGAAGGGTTTTTATAAATATATTAACAATAAAAAAAGATGCAGAGAGAATCTCCATCCCTTATTGGATGCGAAAGGGAACATTGTTACCAAGGACGAGGAAAAGGCTGAGGTCCTTAATGCCTTCTTTGCTTTGGTCTTTAATGGACAGACCAGTTCTCCTCATGGTATTCAATTCCCTGAGCTGGAAGATTGGAATGGAGATCAGAATAAACCCCTCGTAATCCAGGAAATAGTAGTAAAGGACCTGCTGAGTCAATTAGACACCCATAAGTCTATGGGGCCAGATGAGATCCATCCGAGAGTGCTGAGGGAGCTGGCCGAGGAACTTGCCAAGCCTCTCTCCATCATCAATCAGCAGTCCTGGTTATCGGGTGAGGTCCCAGATGACTGGAAACTTGCCAATGTGATGCCTACCTACAAGAAGGGCAGGAAGGAGGATCCGGGGAACTACAGGCCTGTCAGCCTGACCTCGGTGTCAGGGAAGATTATGGAACAGTTCATCTTGGGGGAGATCATGCGGCAAGTGCAGGACAAAAGGGGCATCAGGTCTACCCAGCATGGGTTCACGAAGGGCAAGTCCTGTTTAACCAACCTAATCTCCTTCTATGACCAGCTGACCCGCCTAGTGGATGAGGGAAAAGCGGTGGATGTTGTCTACCTGGATTTCAGGAAGGCATTTGACACTGTCTCCCACAGCATTCTGCTGCAGAAGCTGGCGGCTCATGGTCTAGACAGGTGGACTCTTCACTGGGTTAAAAACTGGCTGGATGGCCAAGCCCAGAGAGTTGTGGTGAATGGAGTTAAATCCAGATGGAGACCGGTTACAAGCGGTGTCCCTCAGGGCTCGGTCTTGGGGCCAGTCTTGTTTAATGTCTTTATTGATGACCTGGATGAGGGGATCGAATGCACCCTCAGTAAATTTGCAGATGACACGAAGTTGAGTGGGAGTGTTGATCTGCCTGAGGGTAGGGAGGCTCTGCAGAGGGACTTGGACAGGTTGGAGCAATGGGCTGAGGCCAATTGTATGAGGTTTAACAAGGGTAAGTGCCGGGTCATGCACTTCGACCACAACAACCCCATGCAGCGCTACAGGCTTGGGGAAGAGTGGCTGGAAAGCTGCCTGGTGGAAAAGGACCTGGGGGTGTTGGTTGACAGCCGGCTGAACATGAGCCAGCAGTGTGCCCAGGTGGCCAAGAAGGCCAACAGCATCCTGGCCTCTATCAGAAACAGTGTGACCAGCAGGAGTAGGGAGGTAATCGTGCCCCTGTACTCGGCACTCGTGAGACCGCACCTTGAGTACTGTGTCCAGTTCTGGGCACCACAGGATAAAGAAGGACACTGAGGTGCTGGAGCGAGTCAAGAGAAGGGCAACAAGGCTGGTGAGAGGTCTGGAAAACAGGCCTTATGAAGATCGGCTGAGGGAACTGAGGTTGTTTAGTCTGGAGAAGAGGAGACTGAGAGGAGACCTCATTGCCCTCTACAACTACCTAAAAGGAGGTTGTAGTGAGGCTGGTGTTGGTCTCTTCTCCCAAATTGCTAATGACAGGTCAAGAGGAAATGGCCTCAAGTTATGTCAGGGGAAGTTTAGGTTGGTTATTAGGAAGAAGTTCTTTACTGAGAGGGTGGTTAGGCACTGGAACAGGCTGCCCAGGGAGGTGGTGGAGTCACCATCCCTGGGGGTGTTCAAAAAACGGGTTGATGAGGTACTTGAGGCCATGGTCTAATGATTAGGAATATGATGGGATAAAGGTTGGACTTGATGACCCTGGAGGTCCCTTCCAACCATAATGATTCCATGATTCACCATTAGTGGGACAAGATGACCAGGGGGATGGGTATTATGTTCAATTGTGATTGGAACAGATTGTTTGAAATGAGAAGGGCCAAAATTCATAAGAAATGTAGGTGAGACCCCATGTAAAAGAATTTTGAGTACTAACTCTACTTCTCGGAGATGGATTCCGCAAGCTCCCAGATCATACTGGACAAAATATAATGAGACTGGCATAGACGGTGCAAATTGTAGCCAGGATGCAAGTTGGGGCGCGTTGAATTTTGGTTTGCCAATTACTAGGCCTAGCACAAAGGACACAGCCAGCAGGAGAATAAACCAGTAACCAGATTCTATTGCACACAAGAAGGTCAGTACATGGGTGATCGCTGGGGGTACAAACAAGTCAGTCAGATTACACATAACAGACATCAGCCCCAGTGACCCCAGGAATGATACAACACGGCCAGCAATCGGTGGAACAAACAAAGCAACAAAATCTCCCATGGTAGAGATGGGAGTCAGCCAAGCCAATAGGCCGATAATATAGGAGAGAGGTAGCCACATATCGTTCTCACAGAGCCTGCGTTCACAAGCACCAAATCTGACCGAGGCCCAGTTGCAGGAAGAGTCAGGAGGTCCTTCCTCAATAGGGAAACTCTGCAAAGTGTGTCCACCTCACAGATAGACACTCCACCCTTCCTGCAAGTGGTTCCAGCTTTTATGCCCAAAGCAGGACAAATTTGTACCGGTGTAAAAAGAAACATGAATCCATTCTCTGGAGCAAAAGCCATCTCACGCTATTGGGACAATAGAGAGAATGACACTGAACAGTTTTGGAAGGCACCTGGTGGGTTGCTTTGCGTATGTGGAAGGAGGGCATATCCAGGATTGCTCTCTCATTGGAAAGGGAGTTGTACTTTAAGATTAATCCAGCCGGGGTTTTTCCTTTACCTCTGAAAGATGGAGACAGTTTAGGGATCCCATTGTATGAAAGTTTAAAACGGCAGAGACAATCTCTTGTGGGGGGGATCCCAGAGATGGGGAAAGGATGAATGGCCCCCCCACCGAATTATTGAAACCTACAGACCGACCATGTGGGCACAGGATGGAAGTTGGGGGTATAGGACTCCCATCTATATGCTAAATCGGATGATATGACTTCAGGCTGTGGTAGAATTAATCACTAATAAGACAGCCTCTGCTCTGGAGCTGCTAGCACACCAGCAAACTCAAACCAGAGCAGTGGTTTATCAAAACCGATTGGCACTAGACTACCTCTTAGCTGTCGAAGGAGGAGTTTGTGGAAAATTTAACATCTCAGACTGCTGTCTGAAGATTGATGATCATGGAGAAGCAGTATTAGGAATAGCGACAGATATCCGCAAATTAGCCCATGTGCCGGTGCAAAAATGGAAATCAATGATGGATGCTAGCTGGTGGGTTGGTCTGTTAGGAATAGCTTGATGGAAAAAGCTGGGGTTCTTTTTTGTTATGTGCACTTGCAAGCCTACTGTTCCTACCTTGTCTTATCCCATGTTTTATAAGATTTATCTCCAGTGTTGTTGAAGGAATGCAGGTGACGACAATGCCTGTGAATCAGAAGATGGTTACGACTCCTGGGGCTCAGAAAGTAATGATTCTGCGAAAACTGGGCAAGGAGAAAAATTTGGAAGAAGCCAGCCAAATCCTCTCTAAGGTAGAAAGGATACAGAGACTAAAGCACGGGTATAATGCTTGTAATGCTTCAGCAAAATAGGGTATTAAAAGAAAAAAGGTGGACTGTGATAGATAATTAAGAGGGAAATAATTTTGCTTCAGCTAAAGCTTAATTAAATATTGTTTGCTTAAGAACGCGAGACGCGTAGGTGGGAGGAAAGTCTGTAAGTTCCAGGACCTGTTATCGGGACTGGGTCACGGGACTGGGTTAGGGTCTGTTAAGAGTTTTGGTTGGAGTCTGACAAGATTTTGGGTTAGGGTCTGATAAGATTTTTGAAACTCGAAACTTAAGGTGCATGTGCAATGCAATATCATGTTTACTTGCAAAAGGACAAGACCGAGGAAAATTATGAGCCTTCATCAATTAACCCTTATCTATCCCAGAAGAGCATGCACAAATGAAGGAGAAGAAATTGCATCAGCCAGGGGAAGGAGGGGTTTTGCTTATAAAAAGCCTGTAAATTTGGGTGAATGGTGTGCATGCAGGCCAACCAGGCATGCATCCAGCGCTGTAAATAAATATTCTTTGCTCCACAGACTTTGTCCCACTTAAAAATTATTAAAAAGTGAGCTCGTTTCTCACACTCATCAACTTTTTATTTTAGAGGAAAGTAACTGCTCAAATACAGTGGAGGATTTCCTAAGTACAGCTTTGTTTTGGAATTGTTAAATACAGGAGACAAATGAGAACTTTTCAACACCGTTTACCATTAAATTTAGCTGTAAAAACAGAAAATAAGAGTATTCCACTATCTTGAAAAGGCAGAAGGAATAGATTGTAAAGAATATCCTATAGTTCTTACTCAAAAGGAAAAATCCAGACCAAGAAAAAATGTACTATATAAACTTTTCTACTTTGTTTGCCATGCACTGGTGACACATTCTTAATACATAATAAACATACATAAGCTTTATGTCGAATAGTAATGACAGAAAAATATTCAGATGACCAGCTTAAGAACTTAATCTTATAAACACTTTCATGTATAATATTTTACAAATAGATTTAAGCTTTGTGAAACAAATGCAGTAAATGTTGTCTTGAAGTGGTCAAATACTGTTGCTAGTTTCAATATTAGCTAATTTTACATGCAGTTTGTTTCAGCTTTCTCTGTATTACTTATATGAGGAAAAAAGAGAGACTAATGTATTGGTACACTGTGTTGGGGAATTTTTATTGTACCCCTTGAGGTGAATTAAACACAAATTTGTACTTAAATATTAAAAATAAATAAATAAAACATAGAAGAACAACACATTGAGCAGCGTTCTACCTACTGCCATAAGTAGTTCTACAAGGAGTCTTCAAATATGTGTAGTGAGCAGATTCCTTATATACACTTGCACCAGCACCAACCCCATGAGCTGTTGCATGGGGCCTCTCAGCCCTGCCTTGAGTCCATCCCCCAGCCCAGCTCTGCTGCCCAAAGGTGGCCCCTGAGCCAGGATGGCTACAAGACAGTGCTGTAGCAGTTTCTTATCTCATCACCAAGGGAAACTTCCCTCCTTGCAAGTAGTCCTTCTGTCTCTGGCATTCCTTCTGCCTGTCAGTTTAATCCCTTCTGCAGTTAGGCCTTCTTGCCCTCCATGCCAGATCATTCCTCAGTCACAAATTACCACTACTGAGCAGTTACAATTTGAATTTCCGCTTCATCGATCACAGCAGCAGCCTCCCTCTGCCATGCATACCCTTAAGCAAAGATTCAGATGGTCTGAGTCCCATTACTATTTAAATGTTCTTAGTGAAGTTATTAATATGCACAGTTCTTTCCATGCACAGCGTGCCTCAACCTTCTGCCACAGAAGGAGGATCAACTAAGAGACATGGTTAACATTTTCCAGTTATTCCTTTTTAAAAAAATGAAACAGTTAAACAAGAATCTGATGCAGAATAGTTGAACTAGAATCCCTTGGGCAAGCAACAGTTAACAGAGTAGTTAAGCAAGAATCCCTAGAGCTATCAACTGTTAATGGAGTGGTTGAGTGGGAATCCCCTTGGGCAAACAGTAGAGGGCAGAGATGGTGGATAGGGTGGTGATTGCGTTTGTGTATGTATCAGCACATTGTGGTCTCTTGAGAGGCACCTGTCTCTGAGAATGGGATGTCTAGGGGCCACCAAAGTAAAGAGCTGTGAAAAGCATTTCAGAACTAAGAACAAAGGCCTTGTACAAAGAGTGCTTTGCTCAGAACATCCTGGTACCAGATAATGTAAGAGGATAAGAGTTACTCATAAACATTTTGCATTAGAATGTTGTTGAGCAGGGTGGGACAGAAAGATCAACATTCTGGCTTGATAGATGGGGAGGACTTGAGAAATATTACCATCCTGACTCAACAGATTTCACAACTATGCTTAAACAACCAGTTGGTAGAAAGACCTATTATGGAAACTGGATAAACCTCTTATGGAAACTTATTTTAATAAAATGTGTCAGATAGGCTGTGAGCCTGGAGTATCCAGCCAATGGAGAAACAGGACAGGATAGCACGTGTCGAGGAAAAATACTATATAGTGGTTTACATTCTATTGCTTAGGCGCGCACATTTTTGGAGGAGTGATCCCCTGTGCGCCCAGCGCTGCAATAAAGAATACCTGCTTAATAGTCATCCCAACTATCGAGTCCTGGTTTTGGCTTTCAAGGCAGCAAAAACATTGTGACAGAAAAAGAACCAGGCAATACCTGCACATCTGCCCTTCCCATTTTGACCCAGCTACGATTCTCCATTCTTTGATGGATGTTTTTTTCCTGGAGGACTTTGTGCTGAAAATAAAGCAAGCTTTGTAAGGCACAGAAACATGAAATAAGGAACATACCATGTCCAGTTCCTTCATTCAAGACAGGGGAAGGTGAGGTTTTTACACATTATTACTCTCTTATTTTCATCTACTGTTTCTTTCAAACCATGTCTAGGTAATAAATGGTCCTGGGGCTGACTGGGACCCCCACAAGACCCACAGCCCAACTCTAGTTGCTGGTACAGACACACATGCACACATGCAGAGCTGGCTGGGATTACCCATGTCCCTCTGGTAGCCAAACCTTGTAGTCCTGCCCTTAGAGGCACACAGACACAACCAGATCTCACCCTCAGAGACACCCAGACCCTCTGACAGCTGGTTGGGCCTCCCTGGTCCCTCCAGTAGCCAACTCCTCCTGTGGTCTCACCCTTAGAGAAGCACACGCATACCTGGCTCCCAGGTCACTTCACCTACTTGCTGGTTATCTGGCTTGATATTAGCTAGTGATCACACACTCTCTCACACATCCTGATTTGCTACAGTTGCTGCCACCATGGACACATGGGCTTGACCCACGGTCCTGTCACCAAACAGGACAAAGAACTTATCAACACCAATGTGATGTAGATAAGCAGACACTTCTTTATTGACACGAGGAGGATACAGGGGATAACTCCACCTAGCGTATCCTGGGTTACATCACCTTTAGCAGGGTTTTTATATATTTGATTTCCATTGTATAAGCTATTTAACATAAAACTGCATACACTGCTCGCTTTCAATTACTCATTAAAATTAACCTTTACCTTGATTGGCCCCTAATGATCTGTCGGATTACATCACTACATGTATATTCATTTCTAATAACAATCATTGGTCACCTATAGTCACGCCATAGTCGCGCTATTGATTGTACCCTCTAATATTCATATTAGGATGGGGAGGGGGATAATGGGATCTTCAAGCAGCATAACTGGTCACTGTGACTTTATCCACTATGTGATTAATTATTGTATTATTTCCATGGTGGTTGCTTAAACATAATATCTTACTTTCTTGACTATACGGTTTCTAGTTACAGACAATGCTGGGCCTTAGCTGCTGGTACCACCTGTTTGTTCTGTGTGCTTTCTGTGATTACTAAAGTAAAACACAGTCACTCCCTCATATGATTCGATTAGGCCTAACTTGATTTTAGATAAACTAAAATCATCAAAATCATCAAAATCTGATCAGATTGGTAACAGTCCCAGTCCAGTTGCTGACACCATGGACACAGGAGCCCATGTGACCAGAGATCCCACTCCAGTTGCTGTCACTTAAGTCAATTCACTCCAGTCTCTCCAGTTGATGGCATCAGATATAGAGGCCCTGTGACCCATGGTCTAACTTCAGTTGCTAACACTTAGACCGCCATACACGCATATGCCACAGAACAGAGACTCTTACCTAGGAAAATAGCTAGAAATGGAATTAAATAAGAAGATTGGACAGACTCTGCTGATGAGGCACAGGACATGGACAGACAAGCATACTGACCAGCAACTCTTTTTGTGTGACTGGCCTTTTTAATCCCTTTGTTCCCCCACTTGTTCCTCTCCAAACCACTTAGATCCCTCCCTTTCCCCACCTTTGGTTTCTCCCTGTAATCAGTGTGCATAATAAATTTGTTGATCAAACCGAACCATTATACCTTTTAGCTCTGTGGGAAATGATAAGCTTTGAAACTGGCCTAGACACGCTTTTTGCAAAACCTGCTTGGATCATGCTGACTTGCAAAACCTGCTTGCTTGCAAAACCTGCTTGGATCATGCTGACTTGCAAAACCTGCTTGCCCTGCAAGACCTGTTTGCTTAAGTTATAACCACAGTATCCGGTTAAAATGTTTGTCTGATAAGGAAATATGTGAGTCTTTTCGCAATGAAGGCGCATATCTCAAGAAACCAGGACATGACTTACGGCGCAGAGGAAGACTACGGCCTTCATCCCACGACCACCTACGACCATCAGAGGGCAGAAAACGACCGCCTAACAACAACACATGCAGCCGTAGAAGATACCGAGTTGTGAAAGCCGCGCCCGGGAACCATGGACTATAAATAGGGGACTGGCGGGGAGGGGGGAGCGCGCCATCGGTGGAGCGGAGACTCCCGTGGCCGCCCAGCGCTGTTTTGCCTGTTTACCTTCTTCAATAAAATTACCTTAGAATTGGAGAAATCTTTGGCCCTAATTTATAACAAATTTTGGTGCCGTGACTCTGATAAAGGTTAACTCGATTTGGATTCCAAACTCCAGGGAGGCGCCCCGTCCCATTTTTGGACGGCCCTGAAGTGGACGAAAGCCTCTTCGAGACCTTTACCTCCGAACCCCATATTCGGTAAACAGGCAAAACAAAACTGCAGCACCCCATAATTTTTGTGCACAAAGAGCCGGATGAAGACCCCAGGGAGAGGGTAAGTATTTTGCGTGATTCCGTTCGGTCGGGGTGGGTTTCCTGAAGTGCGCATGAACGAGATGCTCCCCGAGGGGCAAAGTGAGTGCGGACCCTCTTGTAGTGCGGTTCTCATTGCCCGTGAGGGCGTGAGCCACGAACGAGGGGCGCGTGTGTGTGTGAAAGAAAGCACTTCAGAAGATGGAGCAGAAGCAGAGCAAGCCTTCTGACTCCATGGGGAGCCCTAAGGGTGGGTTACCAGAGATACCGCTAGACAGTCCCCTAGGGTTAATGATTGCCCATTGGGATCGTTATCTGTCTAGGCGAAGAAAAAGCAGAGCATTACTGTATGGTAGTTTGGGGAGGTAAAGAAAGAAGAGATCCTTTGTTTTGGCCGATTTTTGGATCATTCGAAGATTGGATATGTCAGGCTTCAAACATTTATGTAAATTCCAAGGAACCTTTTAGTGTAGAGGAAAGTGAATATGCTCAGTTGTGGTTAAGATCGGACCCGAGAACTCACTTGTTAGCATTAAGTGAAAAGAAACCTAAAAAAAAAAAAAAAAGAGGAAAAAACTAACTCGTCCCCTCCTAACTCGTCCCCTCCACCTCCCCCTCTCCCCACAGCACCGAACCCCGAGTCAGACTCAGACTCTGCTAGTTCCCCAGAGGAGACTCGCAGGGTTACACGAAGTCAAACCAGGAAACAGAAGCAATTAGGAGAGGGGCTATATCCTCTAAGGGAAATAGCAATGGCGGGTCCCCAGCCCTGAACGGGTTTTGTGTCGGTGCCCCTGGGTTCCGGAAATGTGGGGGAGGTGATTCGAGGAGCGGGGGTGGGAGTCTGGGATCGGCGGCGCCGACGAGGTCCCGGCGCGGATATAGGATGGCCACTGCAGCAGCCTGCCTGGGACGGCCAGGGCGCGGAGCATAGAGCCCGTGTGGCGAATCTGCGCACAGTAGTTATCCGGGGGATCGGAGGGTCTGTTCCCAGGGGACAAAATATTAGTGGAGCGTTTGGTGAACATCAGGGGAGGGATGAGGCCCCCACTGGGTGGTTGGAAAGGTTGCGGAGAGGTTTGCAGCTTTGTTCAGGGCTGGTCCCGGCTGCTTGGGTGGGGCAGGCCTTGTTGGGGACCCGGTTTGTGGCGAGGTCTTGGACAGATATTAGAAAGAGATTGGAGGGGTTGGAGGATTGGCAAGAGAGAGGGTTGGATGAACTATTAAGAGAAGCTCAGAAAGTGTATGTTAGATGGGAAGAAGAAACTCAGAAAAGGCAGACAAGGATTCTTGTAGCAGCAATCCGAAAAAGACAGAAAGTGGCACCCCCTAGGGCGAGGCCAACCCGGGCAGGGGGCTTTGGGAATTCGTGGCCGAAAGACAGACCTCCGGGAAAACCAGTTGGTCCAAGAGACTTGAGAGAAGTTGAGTGTTTTTATTGTCAGAAGAAAGGACATCTGAGGAGGAATTGTAGAAGGCGCCTGCAAAACGAGAAAGTGTTTAATGCAGAATAGGGGAGTCAGGGGCTCTGTTTGCTGGGGACCTCAAAAGGAACAGAGCCCTTGATAAAATTGAAGCTGGGTCCCCAGCACCAAGAGATAGAGTTCCTTGTGGACTCTGGGGCAGAAAGATCTACTGTCCAAGTTGTACCCTGGGGATGTACACTCTCCTCAGAGAAACTACGAGTAATAGGAGCAAAGGGGGAACCCTTCCAAGTACCAGTAATCAAAGAAATAAAAATAGAAGCTCCGTCCCGGTTTGGGATGGGGTCCTTTTTACTAGTGCCTGAAGCAGAATATAATCTGTTGGGGAGGGATTTAATGATTGAATTGGGAATCAGTTTAGAAACAAAAGATAAGGAAATAGCGGTAAAATTATGCGTTCTGACAACGGAGGATGAAGTCAAAATTAACCCTGAGGTATGGTATACTCCAGAGTCAGTGGGGAAATTAGATATTGCTCCTTTTGAAGTTACCATTACTAATCCAGAAGTACCCATTAGAGTTAAGCAGTACCCCATATCACAAGATGGCCGACAGGGACTGCAGCCGGTGATTGACCGACTGCTGCAGCAAGGGTTACTAGAACCTTGCATGTCTCCACATAATACCCCTATCTTACCCATAAAGAAACCAGACGGGTCCTATCGATTGGTACAAGATTTAAGAGAAGTAAATAAAAGAACCATTGCTAGATTCCCAGTAGTAGCCAACCCTTACACCCTGTTAAGTCAGCTCTCCCCGGAATTGCAATGGTATAGTGTGACAGATTTAAAAGATGCATTTTGGGCTTGCCCTCTAAAAGAAGAGTGTAGGGACTATTTTGCTTTTGAGTGGGAAAACCCCGAGACCCATCGGAAACAGCAGTACTGGTGGGCTGTGCTCTCGCAAGGGTTCACAGAATCACCAAATCTATTTGGGCAGGCCCTAGAGCGAGTACTTGAGACTTTTGAATTAAACCCAAAAGTGACTTTAGTATGTAGATGATCTATTATTAGCAGGAAAAGACCAAGAAGCTGTTGAAGTGAAAGTATTAAATTACTAAACTTTTTGAGTTTAAAGGGGCTAAAGGTTTCGAAATCTAAATTGCAGTTTACTGAAGAAGAAACAAAATATCTGGGACACTGGCGAAGCAAGGGGACTAAGAGATTAGACCCCAAGTGAGTAAATGGTATTTTATCCCTCCAAGCCCCTAAAAATAAGAGACAAATACGGCAGTTACTAGGTCTCTTAGGTTACTGCCGACAGTGGATTGAGAGTTATAGTAATAAAACAAAATTCCTATATCAAAAATTAGTAGGGGAAGGATTAATAAAGTGGAGCAAGGAGGACGAGGAATGCTTAGAGAATTTAAAAACCGATTTGGTGAATGCTCCAGTATTAAGCCTACCTGATATCCGGAGACCCTTCTATTTGTTTGTAAATACAAAAAAAAAAAAAAAAAAAAAAAAAAGCATTTGGAGTCCTAACCCAAAAATGGGCTGGGAAAAAAAATAAAAAACCCTATAGGCTATTTTTCACCCCTTGGGAACAAAATGGAAATATACCCTGTGGCACCCACAGAGTTCAGGGAGAGCTGGGAAAAAAAAAAATAAAAAAAATGGTGAAATTAAAAGGCACCTAACCAAATTAATGATTGAAACTAAAATGAGCTGGGTGAAGTGTCTGCCATTAGCCCTCTTAAATGTGAGGACGCAACCCAGAGCAGACACTGGAATTTCTCCTTTTGAAATGTTATATGGGATGCCTTATAACTTAGAGAAACCGATCGAGCATCCAAAAGTAGAGGAAAAATTTTTGCAGGAATATATTGTAGAACTAATAAAAAGACGGCAAGAGCTAATAAAACAAGGACTGATAATACTAAGACCACCTCTGGACATCGCGATACATAAAATTAAACCGGGAGACAAGGTGCTTATCAAAACTTGAAAAGAATCATCTTTAACTCCCCGTTGGAAGGGACCTTTTCTTGCCTTGCTCACCACAGATACTGCAATCCACACGAGGATACTGCAATCCGAACTGCTGAGAGAGGGTGGACTCATGCAAGCAGAGTAAAAGCTCTCACTGGAAGCCACTGGAGATCCGGATACCTTGAAAGTGACTTTTCGGAGAAAAACGGATGAGTATCTCTAGAAGTAGCAACAGCTTTAATTTTGACACATTATTTTGTACAACTCCTAATTGTATATGTTACCCCTTTGTATGTTTTCAGTGTAAACGGTGCAGAGAAAAGTGGTGGGTTCACTGCCGGGACGGGGCTACTCTTAATCCTATTTGCGACCAATATTATAAACCTTACCGAAAAGGCCCTAAGGGTGGGGGTAATTATGGGAAAAATTGTCAAAAATTCTCACAAGTGGTGAAAAATTTTTACCAGAGGAATAAACCCCGAAGTATATTGTTTCCACTCTAACGAGCCCAAAATAATAGAAGCTGAAATTGCCCAAAAAATCTGTAGAGGGACTGTGTTTAAAATACCGTGTGGAGTTCCAGAAGTAAAGAATAAAAACTGGGAGGCATACAAGTCAAGGTGAGCTAAAAATGAAAGAGGTTCCCCTGAAGAATACGACTGCTGCCGAGAAGATGGTATGCCCTGCTGCTCTAAGCAACAGAGTAGGCAGAGGAAAAGGCAGAGGCGTACTGCGGTAGGGATTGAGGTTAATGAACCGCCTCTGGAATAAGCAAAAAAAAAAGGCCTTTTGACTTAAAACCCCCCAGACCAAAAGACCCCTGGACTCCTCCAAAATACTCTACCCCTCTCAGAAAATAAGATAAAACACCAAAATAAATATCTAAAAACTCAAACCAAAAATAGAAATACACCACTTTCCTCAAACCTAAAGATAAATCTGTGGATAATATCCTTATTAGAAATGGCTTTAGAAATATCCCAAGAAAAGGAAGACTCCCACCAACCCTATAACTGGACCCTAGTCAGACGGGAAGACTCTAAGGTTCTAGCATTTAATATAACCGCAGGATCGCCTTCCTTTAATGTAGTTAATAATAACTTATTCGACATAGTAATGGGAAATATGTGGGAAAAGGAAGTATTTACCAAAGCTACCTACTGGTGTCCTAGATCAAATCCAGGAAAGTGGTACTGTGACAATCCAAAACACTATTTTTGCCCTTCTTGGGGTTGTGAAACAATCGCCACTGCCTGGACTGTAAAGACTCCAGACAAATACCTTCAAGTTAATTGGATCCCCACAGGCTGTCGAAAGCCTACTTATCGCTGGGATAGCATAGTTCATGATGGAGGTACTTGCAAGTCCTTAGAACTTAAAGTACTACAGCCCCAAAACCCTAAATGGTTAACAGGAAAAACCTGGGGTGTAAAACTCTGGGAATATGGGACGGGCAGGGGAATACTAATATTAATAATAAAAAAAAAAAAAAAAAAGTTAAATCTATATAAGTAGCAGTAGGTCCCAACTCTATAGTCAAGGGCCCTAAAATAAAAACTACCTCAAATAATACAATGATAAATAAAGAAAATATGACCAAGAAGACCCTGAGAGGAAGGAGCCAACCCAATTCTCTGTGGAAAATCATACAAGCCACTTATAAAACTTTAAACTATTCTAAGCCAAATCTGACATCAGGCTGTTGGCTTTGCTACGATGTTAATCCACCTTTCTATGAAGCAATCGGAGTGAATAACACATATCATTTAAGCTCCGAAATTATGCCTCCTGACTGCTCCTGGCGAGATAGGAAAACGGGAATAACTATGCAACACGTTATGGGAATAGGAACATGTATAGGTAAAATACCAAAAACTATGCAATCAGTCTGTGGCACTATTGAAAACAACATTAACAAAGCTAAAAGTAAATGGATTATTCCTCAAAGGGAAGCTCGATGGATTTGCTCAAAAAAAAAAAAATGGGCTTACTCCCTGTATATCTCTAAATGTATTTAATCCTTCTCAAGAATATTGTATACAAGTTGCTATTATCCCAAAGGTATATATCACCAAAAACATGTCCTTTATGACTATTGAAACACAAAAACACAACACAGAGCAAAAAGAGAACCTATAACTGCTATTACAATAGCTACTCTATTGGGCCTTGGAGCAGTAGGAGCAGGGACAGGAGTCGCTTCCCTCATCCAAGAAAACTGAGAATTTAGAGCCCTAAGAGCTGCGGTAGATGAAGACTTAGAAAGAATAGAGAGATCTATGACAGCATTAAAAAAAAAAAAAAACTCTAACTTCATTATCGGAGGTAGTACTGCAAAATAAAAGAGGAATAGATCTTCTCTTCCTGCAACAAGGGGGACTGTGTGCAGCCTTAAGGAAAGAATGTTGCTTTTCTGCTGACCACACGGGAATAGTCAGAGATAACATGGCAAAACTACGAGAGGAATTAGAAAAAAGAAAGAAAGAAAAAGAAGCCCAACAGAGTTGGTATGAATCATGGTTTACCCAATCCCCATGGTTAACTACCTTATTGTCTACCATAGTAGGACCACTAGCAATATTAATGCTTATTTTAACCTTTGGGCCTTACTTATTAAACCAAATTACCAGGTTAATTAAAGATCACTTGGAAGCCGCAAACCTTATGTTATTGAAGCAAAACTTAGAAGATAGCACTATAGAACAAGAAGCTATCGATATTTCATTAGCTCAGAAAATAGTTGCTCAGTTTGATCAACAAAATAGTAAAAACAAAAAGGGGGGATTGTAATAAGTGTGCATAATAAATTTGTTGATCAAACCGAACCATTATACCTTTTAGCTCTGTGGGAAATGATAAGCTTTGAAACTGGCCTAGACACGCTTTTTGCAAAACCTGCTTGAATCATGCTTGCCTTGCAAGCAAAACCTGCTTGGATCATGCTTGCCTTGCAAGCAAAACCTGCTTGGATCATGCTGACTTGCAAAACCTGCTTGCTTGCAAAACCTGCTTGGATCATGCTGACTTGCAAAACCTGCTTGCCCTGCAAGACCTGTTTGCTTAAGTTATAACCACAGTATCCGGTTAAAATGTTTGTCTGATAAGGAAATATGTGAGTCTTTTCGCAATGAAGGCGCATATCTCAAGAAACCAGGACATGACTTACGGCGCAGAGGAAGACTACGGCCTTCATCCCACGACCACCTACGACCATCAGAGGGCAGAAAACGACCACCTAACAACAACACATGCAGCCGTAAAAGATACCGAGTTGTGAAAGCCGCGCCCGGGAACCATGGACTATAAATAGGGGACTGGCGGGGAGGGGGGAGCGCGCCATCGGTGGAGCAGAGACTCCCGTGGACGCCCAGCGCTGTTTTGCCTGTTTACCTTCTTCAATAAAATTACCTTAGAATTGGAGAAATCTTTGGCCCTAATTTATAACAGGAACAGCTATCCACGACATTCGTGCTTGTGGTTGTTCTCCTGGGATGGGATCCCAGACCACGGCGCACGGAGATTGTCGCCTCAGCAGCAGTGACAGTGTAGTAAGTTCATTTGTAGTTACACCAATTTCTGATCTATAGACATGGTTATTTCATATAGATAGTTATGGTCATAACTCTATAGCACTCATGGGATGCTTCGACAGTTATAATTGTGTTACTGGGTCTTTTGAATATTTTTTAGTTTCTCATCCTGCTAAGAATGAAACCATGGCATAGAGTTGGATGTTCTGTGGCTGCTACATCTTCTGCCATGGGCCCTAAAGTCAGCTTGGCCCCTGCAGGAAGTAGTGCAGATAGATAGTCTGACCTCGCTAGTGGTTGGTGCAGCTGCCCAGTGTACTCAGCCAGTGCCAGCTGCCCCTGTATATATGAAGCTGTCTTGGTTTGAAAGACAGGTATCTGCTAAGGAAGGCAGGAGCCCCCCTTGGAACGGAAAATACAACCCCCTTCCCTCCAAATTATTATAGAATTGAAATTAAGGGGCTTTCAGGCAAAGATATGAGGAAATGGGAATAACAGTTTTTACTAATATATACAACAAAACAATAATACAGAGTAACTGGTTTAAAGCCTGACAGAGTCAGGGATAGAACCTGGCCCCCTGCCGGGCAGGGTGCTGGTAGCAGTCCGATGTAGTGGTAGCTGCAGTTCTCTTTGAAATGATCCTGTTGAAGCGGTGATCTTGTAGAAAAGAAAACCGGTCCTCCTCCGAAAATCCGGTGGCGGTGTGGTCCTTGTCCTCTGGGATCCCAGCGGGTAAGGCTGCTCGTGCTGTTCCAAACCCCAAATTTTATCCCCCGTGGGAATGCTTGGCTCCCTCCCCCTGGCCGGAGCATCTCACAAAGGGATGGTGAGTCATGGGGCAAGGCACTGATGGGCGCATTAACAGAAGAATAGTCCAGGTGCAGGCCACCTATGGGTCATGCAGCAAGGCATTGTTGGGCCTATTAACAGAAGCTAGTCCCGAGGGAGGAGGCAAGGAACATCGGCGCCTGGTTTCAACAGCTCATGGTAATAGAATACGTTGTAACCCAGGACAGAAGCGATACACAAGAAGAGCAGGTCGGGAAGAAATCGCTACTCAGTGTCACTTAGTGAGTTGAAAGACATTTGCAAAGATTATGGTCGTCATGAAGGCGAGCCCCTGGTTTCTTGGCTGCTTCGGTGCTGGGATAACGGAGCTGAGGGCATTGAACTGGAAGGCAATGAATCTAAGCAGCTGGGTCAGATATCAAGGGATGTGAGCATTGATAAAGGTCTATCAAGAGAAGTACGGCCCCTCAGTTTTTGGAGACGACTCCTACCGAGTGTGAAAAACAGGTATCCCTATCGAGATGATGTTGTGTACAGGCCAAGTAGGTGGATGGTGATTGACAGAGGTGTCCAGTATCTAAGAGAAATAGCCGTGCGGGAGCTGATTTTTGCTACTGTGGATGACCCTCTGACACCAGTGGATCCAGATGCACTTAGAGTTACTGGACCCACGTGGCATAAGTGGGTGTTGAGCGCGCCACCAGCTTATGACAATGTATTGGCGTTATTTAGCTGGAAAGATGATGAGGGACCAATAGTTGATCTGGACTCTCAACTAAGGCAGTATGCTGATAATATTTCTTCTTCCCCACAGGCTGGCATCTCTGCTGTGGAAACACCATCAGATAAATCCACAGCACTGCTCACTAAAGTTCTTGACAGGTTGAACCAGGTGGAGGACAAGTTATACCTCCTATCAGGGCCAACGAATTTTTCTGCCATGGAGAGAAAGTGCTCCCCTGAAAGGCCTATGCAAGACAGACAGTGTACATCACAGGGTACCCTGTGGTTTTTCTTAAGAGACCAGGGAGAGGACATGAGAAAATGGGACTGAAAGCCTACATCAGTTTTACAGGCACATGTCCATGAACTGCAAAACAAAAAGGTTGAAAGAGGAGGACCTTCCAGGAAAGGTGCTGCTGCAGTTTCCAGAGGGTAGCCCCCCAGAGAGTGTAGACGGGCCTCAGATCCTAACTTATGATGCATGACCAATGATGATACAAGTGTAGACCATGTGAGTAGCTTGAACCCATATGCCAGTGACAGCTACTTTGCTCAGAATTAGAGGGGCCCTGCCTCCAGCCAGGTGGAGGAGAGGGATAACAGAGTCTATTGGACTGTATGGATTCGAGGATCTCGCACAACAGTACCACAGAAATACAAGGCTCTGGTGGGCGTTGGTATGAAATGCACCATAATGCTGTCTAATTACATCAGGACAGAATCCATTTCTGTTGCTGGAGTGATGGGGGGATCCCAGGAGTTGACTGTAGTTGAAGCTGAAGTCAGCCTGACTGGATGTGAGTGGCAGAAGCATCATATTGTGACTGGCCCCGATGCCCTATGCATTCGTGGTTTGGATTATCTCAGGAGGGATTACTTCAAGGAACCAAGGGTGTGTACTACTGGGTGTTTGGTGTAGTGGCAGGGTGATGGATGAAACTGAACCACTGTCTACTCTGTCTGGCTTATCGGAGGACTCTTCTATTGTGAGGCTGCTGAGTGCTGAGCAACAGAAGGTGCCCATTGCTACTACATCTGTGCACTGGCAATAATATAGTACTAACTGAGACCTGAACACCAACCAGAAGCTGATCTGCCAACTAGAGAGCCAGGGTATGATCAGCAAGACATGCTTATCTGTTGCAGAATGGCGGAGAAGGCGAGGGAAGCAAGACGCAACTCAGTATGAGTTATAAGCAAGCTTCTTCTTTATTCGAGTTCTGCTATGCCTTTTATACACTGGAGGTTAATTATGCCTACTTATGTTAAATTATGCCTACATATCTATGTCTAATTGGCTAAGCACAAATTATGCCTACTCGTCTACATTTGATTGGTTAAATACAGAGCTATATTTGCATATTCCAGCCTCTTGCGGTTATCTACTTCTGAATTCTTCCCGCAGGTTCTACCTTGTAACTTTCCACTAGCTTCAAACTTGTCTCAGTTCCCAGGTCAGAGTGACCGTGGGAAGCTGCAGTTATCAGCAGTACAGCTCCCGTTATCAGTACTGCTTGCTCACAGCTGCTACATTCAGCTCTGTTCTCACAGTTGTTACATTCGGCCCTGTTCAGCAAGCCATTCCTCCACAATTCCCCCTTTTTCTTTTTGAGCAAGCAGTATTTGGTTGGAAAGTTGAGCTATTTGTTTCATTATGCAGTTATAAGCAATTTTAGCAACAACTACAATAGCAATGCCTATTCCTATCCAGCGCAAGCCTTCTTTAACAAGTGAAAGCAGCCATGGTGTTAATCCCCCAAATATAGAAGATAGCCATTTATCAAACGGATTGTTATTAACAGTGATCTTATTGCTGTGTTGCTTTAGCCAGTTTAACTGCTTATGGATGGAATTAGTATGATCAGATAAGTTAAAGCAACACATACCCTCGAAGTCTTCACAACCATGGCCTAGTGCTAAAAGCAAAAAGTCAATAGCGGCGCGATCTTGAAGCAAAGCATGTCGCAAACTATTTTGATCTACTAACAATTCATTAATAATATCTGTGGTAATATTTGATTGCTTAACAGACCAACAAGCTAGCCTTTCGATCTCTTTAAGGCATGGGCAGCTGTTCTGTGACAAGTGCTTGGGCCTGCAGAAGACTTTCCTGTTTTAGCGGCCACTGCTCAACCCATACTGGTTCGATGGTGAGCCATGTTAACTGGATCGGGAAAGTCCACTGGGCAGTGACCGCCCCTAAAAAGGGTCGTTCGTGAGACGCAGTCCCAGATGAGAAAGCACATCCTGTCCGATGAGAGCGTCGACTCCAACAGGCAATGACAAAATGTTCACATCTGTGTGGGCTTTTTTGTCGTCGACGGTGATGCACACAGGAGAAGCGCTGCATTTTACTGTGGTGGTTCCTCCCACACCTTCGATACCTGTGGCAGCTGGGTGACATGGCCAGTCAGGTGGCCACCGTGTGGAACTGACAATGGTGACATCAGCGCCAGTGTCCATTTGTTCACTCTCATCTGTTCACTCCTGCGTTCCTTAGTGAAGCAGTCATTGCTCTTTTTTTTTTTTTTTTTTTTTTTTTTTTTTTTGAGTTAGCTTCTAGAATTTGGCTACCTGCCTAGGCCAACATCCCGTATGGCTGGTTCACTATTTGGTTATTCTCTTTTAGCCAGCCATACGTTCTTCATGGTATATTTAATCATGCTTGTTACCTTTTCGAAAACATAAAGTACAATCGTTAATACAATAGCAACCAATAATAGGTGGAATTCAATAATAGGTGGAATTAACAAAGAAACAAAGTCTCCCAGTCAATAAGCTCATCATATAGAAGTAGTCCCGTATTGTTTTCCCACGAAGCCCCATTTGCAAATGCCAAACCTGACCAGGGCCCAGTTGCAGGTATTCAGGAGGTCCTTCCCCAACAGGAAAACTCTGCAAGGTGCGTCCACCTCACAGACAGACACTCCACCCTTCCTGCAAGTGGTTCCAGCCCCTGTCCCCAAAACAGGACAGCTGGCAGTCATTTATCCAATGTGGGGCACTTGGGGCTTGTTTACCCAAGGGCTCCCCCACAAGGCCGATCGCACCTTGAAGGAAAGCCAAAAGGCAAAGTCATCCCCTCCTTTTACATTTTCTCTTTACCCGGATCAAATCCTTTCCCTGCATTTCCCGTCTCTGCCCCCTCCCCTTTCCATTTCTTGTCCCAGCCTGCCCACCCCCAACCACGCTCCTCTTGAAATCTTGCACTTGTTCATATGTGTGGGCACCGCTGGAATAGGTGGGGGTGGGGGGAAAAACGGAACAGGCATTCGGTCGGGGCCCTGAAGCTGCGAACGTTCCGGCTGCTGCCGCAGCGCTCGCGCGGGGGGGTTGGAATGCCGCTCGTGCCGCTCCGCTGCGCCAGGCACGGCCCCGCCGCCGGCCGCTGCTCCAGCCGCCGCCGCGGCGCTCGAGGGGGGAAAAAACGGAGGGGCACCGTTCACCTCCCGCCGCGGTCCCCGCAACTTTTTCGCCGTTTTATCACCGCTAACAACACTGTCCCGCAGAGAGTCCCCACACTTTCTCCACTCCGTTACATCAAACAGCGTATTAGGGTCTTGAAAGTGTCCTCTGGCATACCCCCAAGCATAGAGGGAGCCCAAAGTCTTTTTACTTATGTCCAATCCCCGCTTTTCTAAAAAGCATAACAATAAAGCCACAAGCCCCGAACCATGCTTTAGGCTTTCTAACCCCTGCTTTTCTAAAAAGCATAAAAGCAATTCACAGACTACCTCACGCTCCATGACCTTTTTGGCTGGTCCAAGCCGTCACTCCTCGAAGCCTCTCTCTGCTTCGGCAAACTCCTCGAAGCCTCTCTCTGCTTCGGCAAACCCCTCGAAGCCTCTCTCTGCTTCGGCAAACCCCTCGAAGCCTCTCTCTGCTTCGGCATACCGGATAGCGACGGGAGGGTTCCCTCTTAGGGATCTCCCGCTTCAGGATGACCCCCACACCGGGTCTCCCGCTGTGCAGCACGAACACCCCCCTCTCTGGGCGTCGTCCAGAGCGTAGCCTTAAGCGGATAGCGGGTCAAACAGGCTCTGTTCTGTTCCCAGGCGCGGATGCGGAATCCCACTGCATAGCAGATCGCCGATCTTTCGCCCCCCGGTTCGCTGCTAACCGGTGCTCTGTTCCGCTCTCGCCTCCTCGGTCAGAGTTCTAGACCCCTGAGATGTAGAGTGGGGTCCCTTGTTCAGGCGCCAGATGTTGCAGAATGGCGGAGAAGGCGAGGGAAGCAAGACGCAACTCAGTATGAGTTATAAGCAAGCTTCTTCTTTATTCGAGTTCTGCTATGCCTTTTATACACTGGAGGTTAATTATGCCTACTTATGTTAAATTATGCCTACATATCTATGTCTAATTGGCTAAGCACAAATTATGCCTACTCGTCTACATTTGATTGGTTAAATACAGAGCTATATTTGCATATTCCAGCCTCTTGCGGTTATCTACTTCTGAATTCTTCCCGCAGGTTCTACCTTGTAACTTTCCACTAGCTTCAAACTTGTCTCAGTTCCCAGGTCAGAGTGACCGTGGGAAGCTGCAGTTATCAGCAGTACAGCTCCCGTTATCAGTACTGCTTGCTCACAGCTGCTACATTCAGCTCTGTTCTCACAGTTGTTACATTCGGCCCTGTTCAGCAAGCCATTCCTCCACACTTATCCTTTAACAGTCCTATTTGGCCAGTGCAGAAGTCCAATGGAGAGTAGAGACTGACTGTGGACTATGGTGGCCTGAATCAAGTCATGTCACCACTGAGTGCTGCTGTGCTGGACATATTAGAACTCTAGTATGAACTGGAGTCCAAGGCAGCCAAGTGGTACGCCATGACTGATATCGCCAATGCATTCTTCTCAGTTTCATTGGCAGTGGAGTACAGGCCACAGTTTGCTTTCACCTGGAGGGGTGTCCAGTACACCTGGAATTGTCTGCCCCAGGGGTGGAAGCAGAGTCCCGGGATTTGCCATGGACTGATCTAGTCCACACTAGAAAAGGGTGGAGCACCTGAGCATTTGCAGTATATTGATGACATCATCATATGGGGTAATACATCAGAAGAAAATTTTGATAAAGGGGAGAGAGTAGTTCAAATTCTACTGAAAGCTGATTTTGCTATCAAAAGTGGCAAGGTCAAGTCACCTGCTCGAGAAATCCAGTTTCTAGGAATTAAATGGCTGCATGGGTGTTGCCAAATCCTGATAGATGTAATTAACAAAGTTGTTGCAGAATGGCGGAGAAGGTGAGGGAAGCAAGACGCAACTCAGTATGAGTTATAAGCAAGCTTCAACACTTTATTCAAGTTCTGCTATGCCTTTTATACACTGGAGGTTAATTATGCCTACTTATGTTAAATTATGCCTACATATCTATGTCTAATTGGCTAAGCACAAATTATGCCTACTCGTCTATATTTGATTGGTTAAATATAGAGCTACATTTGCATATTCCAGCCTCTTGCGGTTATCTACTTCCGGATTCTTCCCGCAGGTTCTACCTTGTAACTTTCCACCAGCTTCGGACTTGTCCAGACTTGCCTCGGAGCTTGTTCTGACTTGCCTCGGGCTTTCCGCAAGCTTCCAGGTCAGAGTGACCCTGGGAAGCTACAGCTATCAGCAGTACAGCTCCTGTTATCAGTACTGCTTGCTCACAGCTGCTACATTCAGCCCTGTGCTCACAGTTGTTACATTCGGCCCTGTTCAGCAAGCCATTCCTCCACAATTCCCCCTTTTTCTTTTTGAGCGAGCAGTATCTGGTTGGAAAGTTGAGCTACTTGTTTCATTATGCAGTTATAAGCAATTTTAGCAACAACTACAATAGCAATGCCTATTCCTATCCAGTGCAAGCCTTCTTTAACAAGTGAAAGCAGCCATGGTGTTAATCCCCCAAATATAGAAGATAGCCATTTATCAAACGGATTGTTATTAACAGTGATCTTATTGTTGTGTTGCTTTAGCCAGTTTAACTGCTTATGGATGGAATTACTATGATCAGATAGGTTAAAGCAACACATACCCTCGAAGTCTTCACAACCATGGCCTTGTGCTAAAAGCAAAAAATCAATAGTGGCGCGATCTTGAAGCAAAGCATGTCGCAAACTATTTTGATCTACTAACAATTCATTAATAATATTTGTGGTAATATTTGATTGCTTAACAGACCAACAAGCTAGCCTTTCGATCTCCTTAAGGGCTTGGGCAGCTGCCACACTGGGTGTAAAGATGGATGCAAACACGCGGGCAGTGAATGACCACAGTTGCAGTTCATCATTACAGCTGGGGTCTAGGTGATGAACAGCATTTCTTCTCCTTCTTCTGTTCAATTTAGATGCTATATTAAGCCATGCTCGATGAGTAGGAGCTAAGAGTGTTAATTTCCCTAAGTAACATGGTCCCCCAATTGAATTGCGTGGAATTCCCTGCCAAGCTCTGTCTCCGCATATTAAGAACATATCTGGGGGTAGAGCTATGGCAGTGTCATTACTCCATACCGTATCTCACTGCCCTGTGGTGTTTTCTGCCCCCCAAGCTCCTAGGCCTTGTTGTGTAGTTTCATTAGTTCCGCAATAATCGCCTTTGTGTGCAAACTTATAATTCTGGCTGTTTAAAGGGTCAACTCGTGTCCAGCCAGCCCAATTACCTAATTGAATTGCTTTATATTGATTCCCAAACACAAAGCAAGTTTTGGTCCAATTTTTTGTATCACTACCAATGGATTGAGACCCAAAAGTTCTAATTCTTGTGGGTCCCACGGAAGGGTTACGTTCAAGTTATTAATTATGTGAGCCGTGAGATTAGCTATACAGTCGACTGGTTGGAACACATTATACGTAGTATAGATGGAAAAACTACGGAATTCTGCCATGTCTGTTATAGGAATTCCGATTAAACACGTTTTAAAGGGAGCAGCAGCTGATTGCATGCTCAAACAGAATTCTGGGCTATGTGTGACGTTAGCCCAAGTTACCCACATATTCTGCCTGTTCTCTATTTTTTGAAGTGGAGTTGTGGGCGGAACTTGCGACAGCATCCCCATCGTTGTCAACAGGAGAAGGTGCAACCTTGGTCCATTTCGCGGGAACCCATTGCGGACCTGTGGGAGTAAGCACACACATATAACCCCGCCCTATATATTTCACTTCAGCTGGACCTCGCCATTGACCTGTCTGGGGATCTCGATACATCACTAACATAGGTTTCTCAGTCTCTGTGTTGACCGCGCGACCATGTATCTGTGCAGGGGGTGCTTCCTGATCTGAAAAAATGCACAAATAGTTCATAACAAATAATGTCTTTGACAGTCTCTCTTGGACCTCAGTCACATCGTTAAACTTGTCTATATAACGCTTTAAGGTTTCATTGGCGCGTTCTACAATAGCCTGTCCCGTTGGTGAGTGAGGAATTCCAGTCAGGTGTTTTACTCCCCACAGCTGGCAAAACTTTTGCATCTTCTGACTCGAATACGCAGGTCCGTTGTCCGTCTTGATCTGTTGCGGCACTCCCATGACTGCAAAGCAACTTGTCAGATGTCGGGTTACATGAGAGATCTTCTCCCCTACTTGAGCCGTAGCCCATATGAATTTACTAAAGGTGTCGATGGTGACATGCACATACTTGAGCCGCCCAAAGCTGGGTACATGAGTGACGTCCATTTGCCAGATTTCGCAGGGTCCGAGGCCTCGGGAATTTACTCCCATGCCTAGCCCTGGTCCATGATGACTGCAGCTAGGGCAGGCCTTAACAATGCCTCTTGCTTCTTCCATAGAGATGTTGAACTGACGGAAAAGTCCTTTGGCATTTTGATGGAACATATTGTGAGCTTCCCGGGCTTTGACGAATTCACTCAGTGGTACGGTGATTGAGACCAGACGGTCTGCCCGTTCATTCCCTTCTCCTAGTCCTTCTGTCCACTTATGGCTCCGTATGTGGATCACTGCATACGCACACTGTCGTTGTTGAATTGCAGTGTAGAGTTGTCGTAGTAGTGTGGACAGCCGTTTGTTGTGACAGTCTTTCACTCGAGCATCTTCAATACGTTCCACTATGCCTGCCACATACAGGGAATCTGTCACTACGTTTAACTCGATGTTAGGCCAGTTTAGAAATACCCAAACAACAGCAGACAGTTCTAACGTTTGTAGTGAATCCCCTGATTCAGCAGCCAAAAGGTGATGGTGCCATTCATTATTTTGAGTCCATGTGATGGCCGCACGCCGGGATTTTTTGCCTGCATCTGTGAAAGCTGTTATTGCCCCCGGCAGTGGGCGCCTACTTCTCTTGGGTACCTTAATCCATTCTTGCTGGCTGATCCATCGCAAGGTTGTCGATTGCAGTTCATCTATTTTAAGCTCTGCCGCTTGAGTTAGCAGACTAACTTGCAATGCTGGTGAATGTTGCAGGTACCATTCGAGATCTTTCCGTTTTATTGGTAGCTGAATAACTCCCGGTTCTTGTCCAGTGAGACTTAAGATTCTTGACCGACCTTTCTGGATTAATTCTGCCAGATTGTCAATTTTTGACTGAATTGTTGTTTTCGGTTGGATACTCGTGAAAAGCCACTCAAGAATACTAATCTCCCCCTTTTTCTTTTTGTGCTGGGTGAGCGCACCAAGCAGTTGATTAGTATTGTTCAAAATTGTTAAGTCTATGGGACGGTCTGGACGTAACCGATCAACCCACCGTTGCGTGATCTGAGTGGCAAGGCGTTGAATAGTTTGCAGTTGTTCAGCAGTCGGATGGACCTTGCGAGCAGGGTCGGTGCCTTTTAGGAGTGGTCGCAGAACATCAAGGTCACTGTTTGTATATCCGATGACAGTGCGTAGCCACTGCAGGTCCCCTAGCAACTGCTGTGCATCGTTCAGGGTGGTTTATTGCGTTTTAATCTTTAGTTTCTGCGGTCGGATTTGACTGTCACTAATGCACCACCCAAGATAATTCCACGTTGGGGTTCGCTGAATCTTGTCAGGTGCAATAATTAGGCCGCACTTGTGCAGGCTTTGCTGTAACTGTCTTTCCTGTGCCTGCGTGAAAGGTGTTTCTTGCGCCAGCAAAATATCGTCCATATAATGGTAGATGATGGTTGTTGGCCACAGTTCACGGATTGGCTGGAGCGCTGTGTCAACAAATAGTTGACAAAGGGTAGGACTGTTCTTCATACCTTGTGGCAAAACTGTCCATTCATATCTTTGAGCAGGCCCTGCTCTGTTGAACGATGGAAGTGTGAACGCAAACCGTTGCATATCACGTGGATGCAGACTGATGGTGAAAAAACAGTCTTTGAGATCAATGATCAAGAGGTGCCAGTGCTCTGGGAGCAATGCCGGACTGGGCATTCCAGGTTGTATGGCTCCCATGGCTTGCATTTGTGCGTTCACTGCTCGCAGATCATGAAGGAGTCGATATTTTCCTGATTTCTTCCAAATTACAAATATTGGAGTATTCCAAGGACTTGTTGAGGGACGAATGTGGCCTTGGCGCAGCTGTTCTGAGACAAGTGCTTGGGCCTGCAGAAGACTTTCCTGTTTTAGCGGCCACTGCTCGACCCATACTGGTTCGTCGGTGAGCCATGTTAACTGGATCGGGAAAGTCCACTGGGCAGTGACCGCCCCTAAAAAGGGTCATTCGTGAGACGCAGTCCCAGCTGGGAAAGCACGTCCCGTCCGATGAGAGCATCGACTCCGACGGGCAATGACAAGATGTTCACAACTGCGTGAGCTTTTTTGTCATCGATGGTGATGCGCACGGGAGAAGCGCTGCATTTTACTGTGGTGGTTCCTCCCACACCTTTGATACCTGTGGCAGCTGGACGACATGGCCAGTCAGGTGGCCACCGTGTGGAACTGACAATGGTGACATCAGCGCCAGTGTCCATTAGGGCAGTTAGAACTATCGTGCCCCACTTGTAGGTGAAAACTGCCTCCACGGTTGGACATTGGCCCATCTTCAGAGAAAGAAGTGCAGCAGTCCCCGTGGATCCAAATCCTTGACTGCCACGTTCTTTGGTCGAGGCAGGAGTAATGTCAGCTGTCAATTGTGGAAGCGGGATTAGTTGAGCTATTTTGCTTCCTTGTGATACGTGGATAGGTGGAAAGTCAGTCTTTGCCATTATGATGATCTGTCCGGTGAAATCTGCATCAATAAGTCCTGGAACAATGAAAAGTCCCTTTATAGCAGTCGAGGAGCGTCCCAATAGCAAAGCTCCTTGTGGTTGTCCATTGATGACAATCGGTCCTGTAACTGTTGTTGGAATCTTATACACGGTGTTGTCAATTAAGGTATCTACAGATGTTGCCAAGTTGAGACCGAGGCTCCCTCTGGTGGCTGGCTGCAGGATTGCAGCTGGGTGGGAAGTGACATGGCGGGCTGCGCTGGAGCCGCAATTGTTGTCGTCGCGCGGTGGCTCGCGCTCCGCCGGCCGTTTCCCGGAAGATGGCAGACACTGGTGTCATGGCGGTCATGCTGGCAGTTGTCACACCAAACATGAGGTTTTCTGCAGGTTGGCCGCACATGACCCCTTTCACCACATCTATAGCACTGTGGGGGTCCCTCATGGTTCGGGCGCTGCTGTCGGTATGATGGACGAGGCCATTGCAATGGAGCTAGAGCAGCTGCGAATGCCTGTGCCTGTAACGCCTGGCCCTGAGCTATTTCCTTCCCCACAGCCTGAATCGCTTCTACTAGCATGGCCTGCGCGCCAGTCGGAACCCTACTCATGCGCTCTAGCATGTCCTCTATAGTCGCATCTATAGGCAAGGTTAGTAAAATCCCCTTCACCTGATTATTAGTGTTTTCCATAACGCATTGTCGCAACAACGCCCCCTTCATCCATTCCGGAACATCTGCCTTGTTTATGGCATCTGTGACCCGATCTACGAAACTCCCGAACGACTCCTCTCTCCCTTGCTTAATGCTCATATACGAGGGAGCTTCAGGCGATGTTCTAACTGAGCGCAAAGCATCTCGAGCCAAACGCATACTTTCCAAGGACACGTTTGGTCCAAGCGCCATCTGCGCCGTTACGCCTTGAAAGGGTCCGTGCCCCAGCAATTGCTGAGCAGTGACGCCGAATAAAGGATCGTTCATTTCCCTCTGCGTCTGCGCGGACTGCTCACAAACGAGCCCAATGACCCTGCCACAGCAGCAATTGCGACTGCGTCAGAATCATTCTCATGATGCTCTTAATGTCCTCCGCGCACAGGATCCCCGACCCCCAGATGTAATTTAACATCTGAATTGTCGGTTCTCCTCGCAGACCAGACTCGTTAACCGTGTTCCGCAACTGCGTAAGCAATTTCCAGTCAATCATATAGTGCTCTGCATCAAACCCTCCCATATCATTTGCCTGGAACATCACAGGGAACGCCTGAATCCCGTCTAGATCTTCTAACAACGCGCGATCCCCTTTTTCTATCGCATGTCTCTTTAACGAATGCCAATCTATACGCATCATCCATCTCAGATCTTTCCCCTTTGACTGCTCTTCCCGAGTCGTCTCTTCCCCGGCCGGCGGGGCAGAGGGTTCGGGCGGTGGCGGCCAATTGTCACCCGCTGTACAGCAGGCTGCCTCCGCGGTCTGAGGGGCTGTTTGAGGGGCAAACCCGGCCGGACCTATTACCTTCACTGGACCCCCGATCGCTGGGTTCGGATCTGGATCAATGCCTAGATAGATTTTTCCCGGGATGGCCAGTTGTTCTTCCGCCCCCTCTAACTTATTAGACGCGACCGCCGCAACCACCTTTTCCACCCGATACTTTTGCAAGCAGTTAGTAACCTCCCTCCATAGTTTCATCATTTTCTTAGCTACTTTATCACCATCTATTACCACGTCCCATAACGCATCCCCGAATTTTCGCCAATTCCGATACCTCGAAAAGTGTATTATGATCCATAAAGAATCCCTTAGCTTCCCCTAAAGCCACAAGCCCCGAAACATGCTTTAGGCCCTCTATTCCCCGCTTTTCTAAAAAGCGTAAAAGCAATTCACAGGCTATCTCACGCTCCATGACTTTTTGGCTGGTCCAAGCCGTCACTCCTCGAAGCCTCTCTGCTTCGGCAAACCCCTCGAAGCCTCTCTCTGCTTCGGCAAACCGGATAGCGACGGGAGGGTTCCCTCTCAGGGATCTCCCACTTCAGGATGACCCCCACACCGGGTCTCCCGCTGTGCAGCACGAACACCCCTCTCTCTGGGTGTCGTCCAGAGCGTAGCCTTAAGCGGATAGCGGGTCAAACAGACTCTGTTCTGTTCCCAGGCGCGGATGCGGAATCCCACTGCATAGCAGATCGCCGATCTTTCGCCCCCCGGTTCGCTGCTAACCGGTGCTCTGTTCCGCTCTCGCCTCCTCGGTCAGAGTTCTAGACCCCTGAGATGTAGAGTGGGGTCCCTTGTTCGGGCGCCAGATGTTGCAGAATGGCGGAGAAGGTGAGGGAAGCAAGACGCAACTCAGTATGAGTTATAAGCAAGCTTCAACACTTTATTCAAGTTCTGCTATGCCTTTTATACACTGGAGGTTAATTATGCCTACTTATGTTAAATTATGCCTACATATCTATGTCTAATTGGCTAAGCACAAATTATGCCTACTCGTCTATATTTGATTGGTTAAATATAGAGCTACATTTGCATATTCCAGCCTCTTGCGGTTATCTACTTCCGGATTCTTCCCGCAGGTTCTACCTTGTAACTTTCCACCAGCTTCGGACTTGTCCGGACTTGCCTCGGAGCTTGTTCTGACTTGCCTCGGGCTTTCCACAAGCTTCCAGGTCAGAGTGACCCTGGGAAGCTACAGCTATCAGCAGTACAGCTCCTGTTGTCAGTACTGCTTGCTCACAGCTGCTACATTCAGCCCTGTGCTCACAGTTGTTACATTCGGCCCTGTTCAGCAAGCCATTCCTCCACACAAAGTAACAGCAATGTCTCCACCAACTAATAAAAAGGAGACACAAGTTTTCTTAGGTGTTGTAGGTTTCGCATATCCTGGACTACAGTCAGATTGTGAGCCCTCCGTATGAAGAATGAACCTCAGCACATGGTGCCCAGTGACTTCCCCAACATTAACATCTTCACTACAAATTGTGGATATGGACTGTACCAAGTTTACCAGATGAAAGCTCCAGATGCATGTCATGCTGTTTTGACCTACCCTAAAGAACTCTCATGACATGGAACCCACAGCTTTAGACTAAATGAATTCAATGAACTTTATGAAAGATAACTAAAGGACTTAAAGGACCAATAGCTACGTGTATAAATATTGATAAAAGGGAGAAGTAGTGAGTTGGGTGTTATGTACGTGGTATGGGATAAGGGGTGGAATGGTGTCCTGGTTTCACAGGAGCAGACCCATAGGCCAGCCATTGCAGGCAGGTGGTAAGTAACCCCAAGTCAGCTGGGAGTTTCAGTCAGGGCAGCTGACCCAAGCTGACTTGCAGGTGTATCCCATACCACTTAGATGATGCTCATTATAAAAGGAGGGAGTTTACTGAGGGTAGGGAGTTCCTCTTTCTGGTGCTTCTTCCTCTTGGTCTCTTGTTCCTTCTGCTGTTCCTGAGGACTAGGCTGAGCATAAGCTTCTACGCTTTATCTTGGTATTTGTATTAGCTTTGTTATCTTATTACACTTGTTTCTTTTTTCAACCCATGGGGCTTCTCCCTTTTTTCCTGATTCTCCTTTTCAGCTGGGGAGGGGACATCAGGTCATAGAGTAACTGCTACAGTTTAGCCCTGGATACAGGCTAAACATAGAGGAGTTATGGTCAGTTCATCATGAGTTGTTTCTGCTGCTCTCTCTTCCTCAGGGAGGAAGATTCCTCACACTCTTCCCCTGCTCCAGTGTGGGATCTGTCTTGTGGGAGGCAGTCCTCCACAAACTTTTCCAGTGTGGATCCTTCCCATGGGCTGCAGTTCTTCATGAACTGCTCCAGTGTGGATCCTCCACAGGGTCACAAGTCCTTCCAGCAAAACTGCTCTAGCGTTGGCTCCTCTCTCCATGGGTCTACAGCTCCTGCCAGGAGCATTCTCCAGTGTAGGCTTCCTACAGGGCTACAGCCTCCTTTGTGTGCCTGGAGCATTCCTTCCCCCTCCTTTACTGACGCTGGTATCTGCAGAGCTGTTTCTCTCATGTTTTCATGTTTCTTTCCATATGCTATTGCTGTTGCACAGCATCTTTCTTCTTTTCTTAAATATGTAATCCAAGAGGTGCTACCACTGTCACTGACTGGCTCAGCCTTGGCCAGCAGCAGGTCTGTCTTGGTGCTGGCTGGCATGGGTTCTATTGGACACAGGGGAAGCTTATAGCCACCTCTGTAGCCCACCTGTTACCAAAACCTTGCTATGTAAACTCAATACAGGTGTATTGAAAACTGGCTGAATGGCTGGGGCTGTGGAGTGGTGATCAGTGGCATGTAGTCTAGCTGGAGGCCAGTGACTTGAGGTGTTACCTCAGGCATCAATACTAGGTCCAGTTCTGTTCAATGTCTTTGTTAATGATCTGGATGATGGAGTGCACCCTCAGCAAGTTTGCAGATGACACTAAACTGGGAGCAGTGGCTAATAGGACAGAGGGTTATGCTGCCATCCAGAGGGACCTCAATAGGCTGGAGAAATGGGCTGACAAGAACCTCAAAGTTCAACAAGGGGAAGTGCCTGGGGAGGAACAACCTAGGCATATCAAGGATGAGGGGGTCATTAAGAGCAGTCAACATGGTTTTACCAAGGGTAAGTCATGTTTGTCCAACCTTATTGCCTTCTATGAGGAAATAACTAGGTGGATAGATGATGGTAGAGCGGTAGATGTGGTTTATCTTGATTTCAGTAAAGCATTTGACACTGTCTCCCACAGCATCCTTGTAGATAAGCTGATAAAGTATGGGTTTGGTGATCAGGTAGTGAGGTGGATTGTGAACTGGCTGAAGGAAAGAAGCCAGAGAGTTGTGGTCAATGGGACAGAGTCTAGTTGGAGGCCTGTGACTAGTGGAGTCCCTCAGGGGTGGATACTGGGACCGGTGTTGTTCAATATCTTCATCAACGACCTGGATGAGGGTACAGAATGTATCCTCAGCAAGTTTGCTGATGACACCAAACTAGGAGGAGTGGCTGACACACCAGAGGGTTGTGCTGCCATTCAACGAGACCTTGATAGGCTGGAGAGTTGGGCGGGGAAAAACTTAATGAATTTCAACAAGGGCAAGTGTAGAGTTTTGCATCTGGGGAAGAACAACCCCATGTACCAGTACAGGTTGGGGGCTGACCTGCTGGAGAGCAGTGTAGGGGAAAGGGACCTGGGGGTCCTGGTGGACAGCAGGATGACCATGAGCCAGCAATGTGCCCTTGTGGCCAAGAAGGCCAATGGCATCCTGGGGTGTATTAGAAAGGGGGTGGTTAGTAGGTCAAGAGAGGTTCTCCTTCCCCTCTATTCTGCCTTGGTGAGGCCACATCTGGAGTATTGTGTCCAGCTCCGGGCCCCCCAGTTCAAGAAGGACAGGGAACTGCTTGAGAGAGTCCAGCGCAGAGCCACAAAGATGATTAAGGGAGTGGAACATCTTCCTTATGAGGAAAGGCTGAGGGAGCTGGGTCTCTTTAGCTTGGAGAAGAGGAGACTGAGGGGTGACCTCATTAATGTTTATAAATATGTAAAGGGTGAGTGTCATGAGGATGGAGCCAGGCTCTTCTCAGTGACATCCAATGATAGGACAAGGGGCAATGGGTGCAAGCTGGAACATAGGAGGTTCCACATAAATGTGAGGAAGAACTTCTTCACAGTGAGGGTAACAGAACCCTGGAACAGGCTGCCCAGAGAGGTTGTGGAGTCTCCTTCTCTGGAGACATTCAAAACCCGCCTGGACATGTTCCTGTGTGACCTGACCTAGGTGTTCCTGCTCTGGCAGGGGGATTGGACTAGATGATCTTTTGAGGTCCCTTCCAATCCCTAACATTCTGTGATTCTGTGATTCATGTAGCAATATATGCTGGGGCTCCTGGTGGACACCAAGTTGAACATGAGCCAGCATTGTGCCCTTGTAGCAAAGGTGGATAATGGTTTCTCAGGCTGCATCAAAAGGGATGTTGCCAGCTGGTCAAGGAAGGTGATGGTTCTCTGTGGTGGTTTAGACCCTGCTGGGACCAGAGACCACGTTGCTGCTGCCCCACCCCCACCTTCGGACAGGGACAGGTCAGGGAGTAAAATACAAACCCCGGGGTTGAGATAAGGAGGACTTAATGCAGCAGTGCAACAACAACAGACTGAACAACAACAACAACAGTGATGATAATGTACAAAACGAGATATACAGCAAGGATACAGCACGAGGGTACAGATCAGGACAAAAGCTGCTCTTGAACCACCTGTGACTGGACTCCAGGACATGACATCAGCATGGTATCGAATAGCCCAGCTGTGGCTCCCTCCCAACTGTTGGAGAAAATTAACCCTATCCTAGCCGAACCAAGATATAATCCAACCCTTATTCTATACCATCTACATCATGCCCAGCAGCCATTTAACAATCAACAAAAAAACACAGTTAACAAAAATACAATATAATTCACGGTATGTTTTCACCCAAAATCAAGTCTCCTTGTGGTACACACTGGACCTCTCCATCCTCCTGCATCATCCACCAGGTGCACCCAGGTCTTTAAGCAAAAGCAATCCCGTGGATGGGTTTGCCTTTGCCTGGCGCAGGACTAACCCAGACCATTTTTCCCAATACATCCCTCATGCGCACTACAGGGACTTTATCCCCGTCTACCGTACGTGGAAGTTTGGACTGAGCTGGGCCAGCTCGATTGGCAGATCCTCTTGTGTTGACTAACCAGGTGGCCTTTGCCAGATATGTGTCCCAGTGTTTGAAGGTTCCACCTCACATTGCTTTCAATGTAGTTTTTAGCAGTCCATTATAGCGTTCAATTTTTCCAGAGGCTGGTGCATGATAGGGGATGTGGCAGACCCACTTGACGCCGTGTTCTTCTGCCCAGGTGTCTATGAGGTTGTTTTGGAAGTGAGTCCTATTGTCTGACTCAATTCTCTCTGGGGTGCCGTGTCGCCACAGGACTTGTTTTTCAAGGCCCAGGATAGTGTTCCGTGCGGTGGCATGGGGCACCGGATATGTTTCAAGCCATCCAGTGGCTGCTTCCACCATTGTGAGCACATGGCACTTGCCTTGGCAGGTCTGCGGCACTGTGAAATGCTGGGGTCTGAACTCTCAGCCCTGAATTAAGGTTGACATGGGTGGTTCCCACAGTCCTTCAAAAGGAGGCAATGAGTTTGCCTTCTGGCTTTCCTCCAAGGGGCAGCCAACCTTGCAGGGAAAGCCATTGGGTAAATGAGCACCAGGTGACCTGCATTAGGTAAACGAGTACCAGGTGTCCTGCTTTGGGAATAAAAGCTGGGACCACTTGCAGGAAGGGTGGAGTGTCTGTCTGTGAGGTGGACGCACTTCTCAGTTTCCCTGTTACGGAAGGACCTCCTGGCTCTCCTTGCAACTGGGCCCCGGTCAGATTTGGCAGTTACAAACGCGGGCTTCATGGGAACAGTATGTGGCTGCCTCTATCCTATATTATCAGTCCCCTGGCTTTGTTGTCCCCCATGTATTCTATGGGAGATTTTGTTGCTTTGTATATTCCACTGGTTGTTGGTTGTGCTGCATTGTTCTTGGGGTCATTGGGGTTGATGTCTATTTTGTGTAAACTCATTGACTTGTTTGTAGCCCCAGCAGTCACCTTTGTACTGACCCTTTTGTGTACAGTAGTATCTGGATACTGGTTTGTTCTACTGCTGCCTGCATCCTTTGTACTAGGCCTAGTGACTGGCAAAACACAGTGTGATGTAGTCAGTCTGCCAGGCCTCTCCGTATTTATATTTCAGCCATCGTTCTCCATTCCGCTGCTGTGTTCTTCTGCCCAGGTGTCTATGAGGTTGTTTTGGAAGTGAGTCCCGTTGTCTGACTCAATTCTCTCTGGGGTGCCGTGTCACCACAGGACTTGCTTCTCAAGGCCCAGGATGGTGTTCCGGGTGGTGTCATGGGGCACTGGATACGTTTCGAGCCATCCAGTTGTTGCTTCCACCATTGTGAACACGTGGCGCTTTCCTTGGTGGGTCTGTGGCAGTGTGATGTAGTCAATCTGCCAGGCCTCTCCGTATTTATATTTCAGCCATCTTTCTCCATTCCGCTGGGGCTTTAACCGCTTGGCTTGTTTGATTGCAGCACACGTTTCACACTCCTGGATGACCTCTGCAATGGTGTCTATGGTGAGGTCCACCGCGCGATCTCGAGCCCACCTGTATATTGCATCTCTACCTTGGTGGCCCGAGGTCTCGTGGGCCCACTGGGCTATGAACAATTCACCTTTACCCTGCCAGTCCAAATCCACCTGAGCCACCCTGAGCTTAGCAGCCTGGTCCGCCTGCTGGTTGTTTTGATGTTCATCAGTGGCCCGACTTTTGGGTACGTGGGCATCCACATGGCGCACTTTCACGACGAGATTCTCCACCCGAGCTGCAATATCCTGCCATACTTCAGCAGCCCAGATGGGTTTACCTCTGCCTTGCCAGTTGATCTGTTTCCACTGCTGCAACTGGGCATTTACAACTACCCATGAGTCAGTGTAGAGAGAGAGCTTTGGCCACTTTTCTCGCTCAGCAATATCCAAAGCCAGCTGGGTGGCTTTCACCTCTGCAAACTGGCTTGATTCACCTTCCCCCTCAGCAGCCGCAGCGACTCGTTGTGGAGGAATGGCTTGCTGAACAGGGCCGAATGTAACAACTGTGAGCACAGGGCTGAATGTAGCAGCCGTGAGCGAGCAGTACTGATAACGGGAGCTGTACTGCTGATAGCTGTAGCTTCCCAGGGTCACTCTGACCTGGAAGCTTGCAGAAAGCTCCAAGTCAGGACAAGCCCGAGGCAAGTCCTGACAAGTCCGAAGCTAGTGGAAAGTTGCAAGGTAGAACCTGCGGGAAGAATCCGGAAGTAGATAACCGCAAGAGACCGGAATATGCAAATGTAGCTCTATGCTTAACTAATCAAATGTAGACGAGTAGGCATAATTTGTGCTTAGCCAATTAGACATAGATATGTAGGCATAATTTAACATAAGTAGGCATAATTAACCTCCAGTGTATAAAAGGCATAGCAGAACTCGAATAAAGTAGAAGCTTGCTTATAACTCATACTGAGTTGCGTCTTGCTTCCCTCGCCTTCTCCGCCATTCTGCAACAACTCGTCGTGTGGGACTCCACACAGCAGGCTTCCATGGCTGATTCTTTCCCACAATGCGACAAGACCCATCAGAGAACAGGGCATACTGCTTCTCCTCCTCTGGCAGCTTGTTACATGGTGGGGCCTCCTCAGCACATGTCACTTCCTGCTCTGGTGACATCCCAGAAACTTTGCTCTCTGTCCAGTTTGTGATCACCTCCAATATTCCTGGGCAAGCTGGGGTTCCCTATTTGAGCCCGTTGTGTTATCAATGCAGCCCATTTACTCTACATGGCATCTGTTGCATGATGTGTAGAGGAAGCCCTTTCTTTGAACATCCAGTCCAGCACCAGCAGTCGGGATGCCAGAAGGAGCTGTGTTTCAGTGCCGACCACTTCTGAGGCCTCAAACTCCTTCGTATGCTACCAGTATCTCCTTTTCAGTTGGTGTATAGTTAGCTTCGGAGCCTTTGTATCCCTGGCTCCAAAAGCCTAGAGGTCGCCCTCGGGTTTCCCTGGGTACTCTCTGCCAGAGGCTCCAGGTAGGACCATTCTTCCCAGCCATGGTGTACAGCATGTTTTTAACCTCTTGTCCTGCCCGGACTGGCCCAAGGGCTACTGCCTGAGCAATCTCCCGTTTAATTTGTTTAAAAGCTTACTGTTGCTCAGGACCCCATTCAAAATTGTTTTTCTTACGGGTCACATGGTAGAGAGAGCTCACAATCAGGCTGTAGTTTCTATTTCCTCCAGGGCAGCTATACCAAATGCCCACCTGTACCATTTTGGGTCTTTAAAGTACCCTCTCCTGAGATAGTCTATGCCCAGGATGCACAGGGCATCTGGACCAGTCACAATGGGGTGTTTATGCCAATTTTTCCTAGTTAGGCTCACTTCAGCTTCCAGTAGGGTCAGATGTTGGGATCCCCCGTCACTCCGGAGGTACAGATGGGTTTAACCCCACTATAGCTTGATGGCATCAGGGTGCACTGTGCGCCAGTACCTACCAAGGCCTTATATTCTTGTGGGTCTTATGTGCCAGGCCATCAGATCCACACTGTCCAGTGTCTACAGTTAGCCAGTACTCAGGGCTAAACCACAGCAGTTAGTATGTCACCCAATACTCCCTCCCCAGATGTGAAGGAGAATTGGGGAAAAAAAAAGATACAGCCCGTAGTTGAAGTATAGACAGATTTAATAGAATGACAAAACCGAAAACAACAATCAACACAAATATAAAGGGTTCTACTCAGCCTGGTTCACTGCTGACGTTCTGAACAGAGCACCACCAACAAGGAGCCTCAGGGAGAGGAGGAGGAGCCCCACCCTTACTGAGCTCCCTCTTTTTATAATGAGCATGACTAGGTGGTATGGGATACACCTGTGAGTCAGCTGACCTGATTGGAACTCTCAGAAGTCTCAGGGCTACTCATGGCTTGCCTGCATGGATGGCCCATGAGTCTGTGCCTGGGGAACTAGGACATCCAGTAAATCCGATTATCCCTTTCCTCCACCTGGCTGGAGGCAGTGCCCCTCTAATCCTGCTCAGAATCACTCACTTGTTGCAAAAATGACTCAGAGGTCCCCTCAAGAGGTTCAGGCATAAGATCGGCTGTTCTATTCTTTCTGGGGGATCTCTGACTGGAAACTGGAATGATGTTTTTCTTGGATGACTCCCCTTTCATGGTCGTCTTCCCTTGCAGCTGTTGTACTCGTGCAGCTAGTGTGGAAGTGGGTTTTCCATCCCACCTCCTCATGTCTTCTCCGTGGTCACTGAGGTAGAACCACAGGGTACCCCGTGGTGTGTACCTACCACTGTCTTTCTCTTGGGTGGTGAAACATCTGCTTCTAATGGCCAAAACATCGGCCCGTGCAGGGGGAGTGTAGGACATGTTCTCTTCCATTCTCTGGAGCGTCTGAGACAGTTCCCTTACAGCTCAAACACCAGCATATTGAGAGGAAGGGATACTTCCTTCATATTGCCAGAGCTGGCCAGCCACTTCATCCACTGTTTGAACTTGGCCGTATCTCCAAGACACTAGTGCCAATGCATTGGCATGTGATTGTGGTGTGCTTTGCAGGAACTTCCGCCACATGGAGGGTGTGCAGTGGGCCTGATCCGGATCCATGGGTGATCGCTCATCATTCAGATCACTGTAAATCATATCCAACTCAGCTAATTCCCTGAGATACTGAATACCTCTCTCCATGTTGGTCCACTTGCCTAACTGATGTAGGATATCGTCCTTGAAGTGGTACATTTCCCTCATACTGAACAGGAGTCGCCTCCAAAGGCGTCTTGAGCCTGTCTCCCTATTACCTTGCCAATGCCAGCTTCCCTGGACAAGGATCCCAGCTGCCTGGCCTCTTTCCCTTCTAATTCCAAAACACCAGCTTCACCATCCCAGCATTGGAGCAGCCAGGTGATAATCTGCTTGCCTGGAAGACTGCTGAAATCCTTCCGCATATCTCGCAACTCACTCAGGGACAGAGATCAGGTGATCACCTCTGGCTCTTCCTCCTGTTCTCGTGGTGGGCCTGGTTCATCTCTGTCCCTCACTATGCAAACTGATTTTTTGGTATATTTCGTTTTCTGTATAGGGGTGACTGATACTGGCACTGTCTGTTACCGTTATCTGGTCAGCAGACCCTGCCATACACTTCAAATAGTTCAAACTTGTTATATCTGTTGCTTTAATAAACCACCTATTTTGTAAATTAGTGCATCTGTCTCATGGTGATTCTCGGGGGAGGACAGTGGAACAGACCCATGGTGATAGGCAGCTGCATATGCACATATCTATCTCATTCCAAATTTGATTCTAATGACACTCTGTCCCCTCCCAAGCTCTTGTCCGCCCCCAGCTTACTGGACTGTGGGGGTGGGGTGGTTGGAGAGGCAGCCTGCGTGCTGTGGAAGCACTGCTCAGCAGTAGGCAAAACCTCGGTGTGTTATCAACCCACCTCTCGGGTGAACCGTCCTAGTTAGTGCTCTGGATGAGGGGCAGACAGAGTACCCTCGGCGAGTTTGCTGATGATACAAAGCTGGGAGGAGTGGCTGCTACACCAGAGGCTTGTGCTGCCGTCCAAGAGGGACCTCGAGAGGCTGGAGGAAAGGGGCGGGCAGGAGCCTCGTGCGGTTCAACAAGGGCAAGTGCAAAGTCCTGCGCCTGGGGAGGAACAAGCCCGTGGGCCAGTATCTGCTGGAGGCCCCTCGGCTGGAAAGCAGCTTTGCAGAAAAGGACGTGGGGGGCTCCAGGTGGACAGCAGGTGGAACGCGAGCCGAGGACGTGCCCTTGCCCCAAAGGCGGTTAAGGACATCCTCAGCCCGATAGAGAGGAAAGCAGGGTTTAGATACGTTACGGTACAGTCGTGCAGACCAATCAAATTGCTCGCTCTCCCCGGGGGTGCAGGGCACCACAGAGCCCCCTCGGGCAGCGTCCTCCTACCCGGCTTAGCGCAAATCACATCTTGATCTGCCCTCCAGCCCTCAAGCCAGCAGTGCTGAACACACGCTTTGTGTTTTATTTTCTGCCAGGAGGCGGGCGGCTTAGAAACGCCTGCGATGGAAGTGGGGCTTTCAGGGAACGATTTAGAGCAACTTCTGCTGGTTCTGCGAAACGGTCCGAGAAGTTAAGGCCTGCAAAAGCAGTCGTTTGACTGGAGGGAGCAGCGGCAAAAAGCCACAAGCACGTTTGGGGTGGACCCGACGCGGTAATAAATAACACCAAACAGTCCTTCTAGCTGCAGCCGCCTCTTCTGAGGCCTGGTTGGCTGCCCGCAGGCTCGCGGCACTACACGGCACAGATGCCTCCGCGGACTCGCCCAACGGCGCCTCCCTCCGCGCGCCGTCGGCACGCCAACTCCCTGAGTCCCGGTAAGCACCCGGTCGAGGAGGGCCGACCCGCCAATCTAGACGCGGGTTCGGCCGGCGGCGACCTGGCGGCCCAATGGGCGCCGCGGAGGGCCTGGCCGAGCGGAGGAAGCGCGGGGGCGCCAACAGGCTGACGAGATTATCGGGGCGCGGGCCGCTCGGCCCGGTGGCGCCACCGCCACTATTGTCTTCGGAAAACATCATGGGCAAGGCGCTTCCCCGCCAGCGTCATCTACGAGGAGGAGGAGGAGGTAGCCGCGGCTTTGCTCTGTGCGCGGTTCCTCTTCCTCCCTTCCCTTCCTCCTCTCCCCCTCCCCCCTTGCTCGCAGGCACCCTGAGCCGAGGACCTGTTGCGCGGTGCTCGGGAGCGCGGCAGGGCGGGTGACGGCGTTGCTGTGGGGGGAGGGACGACGGAAGGGGCCTCCCTGGTTTGTGGCGCTCTCTATTGCACCATCCCTAAAACATCGCGCTTCTTCGGCGCCCCCCTCCAGCCGCCACGGCGCGTACTGGTGCTGGTGCTGTCTAGCTCACCTCGGTTCCCAGCCGCGCCGTGTCATGTGCGGGCACGCGCGCAGAGGGCCTCTGATGGGAACGTGATATCCCTTTGGCACTGCAAGTCGTGAAAAATTTACTGCCGAGGGATGGGAGCGGTCCTAACCTCGTGTAGGGTGATAGTCTCAAAATCTTAGATGAAGCACATGTAGTCAGTGTCCTTGGGGATTTCAGGTGTATGTCTGTATGTAAACAGTGAAGGTCTGAATAGTGACCATAATGAGTTTGTTCTGTGTAGGAGAAATGCAGGTTTTGATATGCCTCGTAATAGCATTGTAGAGATGTCCCAGCTCTGCTGTGCTAGTCTTTATTATGAGCCCTGAATGTGCATTCTTAAAGCCAAGAGTTACAGCTTTTCTTCTTTCTCTGAACAGAAATGGTTCATCTTGCAGGCTGCAAAAGCTTCCCAGACTTTCCCACTTTGGCGTCCCACTTAATGTAGTATTTTTTTGTCTTACTGGTTGTGCTCCAGGTTTTAAAGTGATGGTTACTCTGGTACTCCGCTCTCCTCCGGTGCCGGCAATCCCTCATGTAGTAAAAATACTTGCGCTTCCTGTGCTTTTTTTTTCTCGTATTTCAGCATTAATTTCATCACCTTCAAAAGTAATCTGAGTATTTAGTTTACTAAGCATATCTCTTCCCAATAATGGCATCATCCGGTCGGGTACACATAAAAATTTATGAGTAAATACTCGAGACCCAAATCCACATTCAGTTGGTTGAAAAAATGGCCTTACTTCCCTAACCCCTGTGGCACCAACAATAGGTAAACTTTGCTTACTTAATTTGCCTTTACAAGCATTTAATACTGAGCATGCAGCTCCTGTGTCTACTAAAAAAATCAATCTTTTCCTTCCCCAACTTCAGGGTAACCAGGGACTGTCGGGGAAATTTTCGAGTTTGCCCCTGCTCCCCTTCAGTCTGAATCTTGGTCTAAAGTGATCAATTCAGTAATACTTGTGGTTTCTACCCTCTTCAGGATTCTTTTCTTGGGTCTATTCTGAAGTCATTCATTCTTCCAGTGTCCCTTTTTTCTACGAATAGCACACTGATATCTCTCCAGAGGAGGATAAAAATTTCTACCACCTCCTTCTCCCTGCTGATTCCTTCTCTGGTTATCGTTATTTCATCCCCTACCTCTCCGACTCCCTTAGGCTATATAGCTGCCGCCAATAGCCGAGCATCTTTAACCTTCTCTCTAATTTGCAGTTTCTTTTCTTCCTCATCCCTATTATTATACACTTTCCAAGCCACTTCCAACAACTTACTTATAGACCTGGCATCCAGTCCTTCTATTTTCTGCAATTTCTTTCTAATGTCTGGATTCACTTGCCCTATAAATACGTTGACAAGAGTTAAAGAATCTGTCTCCCACTCCGGGTCTAAATCTGTATACTTCTGGTAGTCTCGCATAGCTGCTCATAAAAGGCAGATGGTGCTTCATCCTTTCCTTGCATCACCTGGTAAAATTTTGACAAATGTTTAGATTTGGGAATAGCATTCCTTACACCAAACAAAATCAGTCTCTGATATTCAGTCAAAACATTCTCTGTGCCCGACTATTAGGGTCCCAATTTGGACTGGCTGCCAGAAAGTAATCCTCTAAGAGTCCTGCCTTAGCATCCTGCACATGCACCCTCTCTGCCTCCTCCCGAGCTTTTGACATCACGGCTCTCTTCTCCTCATAAGTAAACAGAGTAGTCAGAATAACATGTATATCCGTCCAATCCAGATCATGATTTTCTATAATGGTTTCTAAAGTTCGTGCCACCTTTTGAGGGTCCTCCTGATAATTCCCTGCCATTTCCTTCCATGCTCTCAAATTTGCTACCAAAAAGGGAGTTTTAACCCACACCAGCTTTCCTTCTGGTCCCACTGCTTGTTGTAAAGGGACTTGAAGAACTGCTCCTCCCTGTCTAGTCCTGCCCGCTTCAACACCTGCCACCTCCTCTTTCAGTCCCTTTTCTGCCTGATTTTCATCCTCATTACAACTAACATTTTTAACCCTTCTGGGAGCCACTAACAATTGAACATCATCCTGTTCCTCCTCCCCAACCTCCTTATACTTAATACACCTTTTACCAATACTACAAGCCGAACAGCAATGTCTCAAAGATTTATCTCGAAGTTTTTTCAAAGCTAGCACATTTGCATCTGTAGTCACCAACCCACATTCTTTTCTGGTTTTATAATAATTTTTCAGAGTAAAGAATAGATTCACATATGGTGTTTTATCCCATTTTCCTTCTTGTCTACAGAACAACATTAATTGTAAAATAGTGTTATAATCCAATGTTCCGTTTTTTCAGCCACTTTTTGTGATCGTCTAATACATAAACTGGCGACCAATGATTACAATATTCAACCAATTTCTTATGAGTTAATGGGTCCCCTCCGTATTCTCTCCAGTGTCTCAATATACAACCTAAGGGGGAAACTTTAGCTATTCCACTCTCCACAGATGCAGTAATATTGCCCATTATGCCTTTATACCACACCAAATTCTACCCGCTCTGATCATCACTGTACAAACGCAGAAGAAAACCTCATAGCAGCTGCAAATCCCTTTAATCCACCGATACGTAAGATCTACTTGGGGAAAAAAATTATTATCAATGTCTCAGCCTGTCCCGAAATGGCAATTTGCATGCCAAGGAACCACCAAGGGAAGTTCCTGGAAAAGAAATCTGGTGCACGCTGGAGTTGTGCTTGTGATTCTCAGGTGGCGAGGAGCATCAGTCGAGAGTGAGCCTTGAAGAGATCCACCAGGTCCCATCTGGCTCACCAGAAAACTGTCACCTAAAATGAAAGACTTGAAACAAAAGTTTGCTTAGAGAGGAGACATGGCTTTATTCAGGCCTGGGTTCTAGGTGGAAAACATCCACAAATCTAGCAACCCTATTATGGATCTCAAATGATTATTTATAAGGTTTACAAAGCACAGCCTAACTAATACAACTATTCCTCCTACATATTGCATATTCATTACATTATGTAAGGCTAACGCCTGTGTAGTTCTACCTCAGAGCACCTACAAAACATCACAGGACCCATTTTCTTGATAAAGATAGGGATGTTCCCATCTGGCAGCAGCTTTACATTCTTGACATGTAAAAGAGTGAGCCTTGAGCTGATTAATGGCTCCATTTTGTCTTTTCCTTATCACTATCCCCCAACACCCTTAACTAAGTCTAAAATAAATTAACATAAGGACATTCTCACAGGTTTCATGCAAAACCAAAGAATACTAGACTACACATCAGAGCAGGAGGTGACACGTGCTGAGGAGGCCCCACCATATAACGAGCTGCCAGACAAGGAGAAGCGGTATGCCCTGTTCACTGATGGGTCTTGTCGCATTGTGGAAAAGCATCGGCAATGGAAGGCTGCTGTGTGGAGTCCCACACGACGAGTCGCTGAGGCTGCTGAGGGGCAAGATGAATCAAGCCAGTTTGCAGAGGTGAAAGCCACCCAGTTGGCTTTGGGTATTGCTGAGCAAGAAAAGTGGCGGAGGCTCTGTCTCTACACTGACTCATGGGTGGTGGCAAATGCCCTGTGGAGGTGGTTGCAGCAGTGGAAACAGAGCAACTGGCAATGCAGAGATAAATCCATCTGGGCCGCTGAAGTATGGCAGGATACTGCAGCTCGGGTGGAGAAACTTGTCGTGAAAGTGCGCCTTGTAGATGCCCATGTGCCCAAAAGTTGGGCCACTGATGAGCATCAAAACAACCAGCAGGCAGACCAGGCTGCTAAGATCAGAGTGGCTCAGGTGGATTTGGACTGGCAGCGTATAGGTGAACTGTTCATAGCCCGATGGGCCCATGAGACCTCGGGCCACCAAGGTAGAGATGCAACATACAGGTGGGCTCGAGATCGAGGGGTGGACCTCACCATTGACACCATTGCAGAGGTCATCCACGAGTGTGGAACGTGTGCTACAATCAAACAAGCCAAGCGGGTAAAGCCCCAGCGGAATGGAGAACGATGGCTGAAATATAAATACAGAGTGGCTTGGCAGATCGACTACATCACACTGCCACAGACCCGCCAAGGCAAGCACCACATGCTCACAATGGTGGAAGCAACCACTGGATGGTTGGAAACGTATCCAGTGCCCCATGACACCGCCCGGAACACCATCCTGGGCCTTGAGAAGCAAGTCCTGTGGCGACACGGCACCCCAGAGAGAATTGAGTCAGACAATGGGACTCACTTCCGAAACAACCTCATGGACACCTGGGAGAAGAACACGGCGTCAAGTGGGTCTGCCACATCCCCTACCATGCACCAGCCTCTGGAAAAATTGAACGCTATAATGGACTGCTAAAAACTACATTGGAAGCAATGGGAGGTGGAACCTTCAAACACTGGGACACATATCTGGCAAAGGCCACCTGGTTAGTCAACACAAGAGGATCTGCCAATCGAGCTGGCCCAGCTCAGTCCAAACTTCCACGTACGGTAGACGGGGATAAAGTCCCTGTAGTGCGCATGAGGGATGTATTGGGAAAAATGGTCTGGGTTAGTCCTGCACCAGGCAAAGGCAAACCCACCCACGGGATTGCCTTTGCTCAAGGACCTGGGTGCACCTGGTGGGTGATGCGGAAGGATGGAGAGGTCTGATGTGTACCACAAGGAGACTTGATTTTGGTTGAGAATATACCGTGAATTATATTGTATTTTTTTGTTGATTGTTAAATGGCTGCTGGGCATGACGTAGATAGTATAGAATAAGGGGTGGATTATGTCCTGGTACAGCTAGGACGGGGTTAATTTTCCCCCGCAGTTGGGAGGGAGCTATAGCCAGGTTATTTAATACCATGCTGACATCATGTCCAGGTGCCCAGGCGCGGGAGTGAGGGGACGGTTTTTGTCCGGGTTGGTACCCTCATGCTGTGTCCGTGCGGTATATCTCTTGTTCTGTACATTAGTATCACTGTTATTTTTATTGTATTTGTTCGGTTTGTTGTTGTTACACTGTTGTATTAAATCTTCCTTATCTCGACCCCGGGATTTGCATTTTACTCCCGTCCCCATCCGAGGGTGGGGGAGGGGCAGCGGCAACGTGGTCTCAGGTCCTGGCAGGGTCTAAACCACCACAGGTCATAAATTCCATTTAGGGAGGTCAGGGGTTCTCTGAAAATTTGTCCCACCAAGAGCCCTTGATAAATTTAGAGGTGGGACCTTATAGTGAAGAAATTGTATTTTTAGTCGTCACTGGAGCAGCCAGATCATCTTTATCTTGTAAAATATCTGGACTTAATATGTCCAGTAACAGATTAAAAGTAACAGGGGTAGAAGGATCAGGATTGGTAGTGCTGCTTTTTGAGACCACTGAATTAAGGTGGAAAGATAAAATAGTTACGGGACAATTGCCGTATGTACCTGAAGCAGGGACTAATATATTAGGGAGAGATTTAATTGTTAAATTGGGGTTTCAATTGAAAACTTGTGAAAAAGGAATCACGGTTTCAATGAACTTATTAACAGAAAATGATGAAAAAGAAATAAATCCAAAAGTGTGGGCAGGGGAGGGAAACTGAGGAATACTGGAAATCACTCCCTTAAAAGTAACTGTTGAAGAGGGGAGTAAAGTGGTGAAACAGCGACAGTATCCCATCCCCTTAGAAGGGAAAATGGGTTTAAAACCTGTGGTGCAGACCTTAATCAGAGACGGTCTTTTAGACCATCACCATATAACACTCCAATTCTGCCGGTAAGAAAAACAGGTGGTTCTTACCGATTAGTACAAGATCTGAGAAAAATCAGTGAAATAGTAATAAAATGCCACCCTGTAGTTCCTAATTCTTATACTCTAATGAGCAAAATTCCATATGAACATAAATGGTTCAGTGTTATAGATCTAAAGGATGCTTTTTGGGCCTGCCCCCTTGATCCAGATAGTTGTGATCTTTTTGCTTTTGAGTGGGAAGATCCTGAAACAGGGTGCAAACAACAATACAGATGGACAGTTTTACCCCAAGAATTTACAGAATCGCCTAATTTATTTGGACAAGAGCTGGAAAAGTTTTAGACCTTCCAGACAAACGACAGGGTAATACTGTTACAATATGTGGATGATCTGTTAATTTCTGGGATAGAAGAATCTGAAGTGAGAGAAACCACGAACAAACTCCTAGATTTCTTAGGAGAACAGGGACTGGGAGTGTCTAAAAGTAAACTGCAATATGTGGAAAGAGAAGTCAGATACTTGGGACATCTAATCTCTGAAGGGAAATGGAAAATAAATCCTGAAAGGATTAAAGGAATTGTGTAGCTTCCCCTTCCTGGGACAAAGGAAGAACTGAGAAAGTTCTTGGGTTTAATCGGGTGCTGCAGATTATGGATAGAGGCATATGCACAGAAAACCAAGAAACTATATCTCAGGTTATCAGAGGTAGAACCTAATATACTGAATTGGACAGAAGAAGAAAAAGAGATGGTAGAAAATCTGAAACAGGCCTTGATCACAGCTCCAGTCCTGACTTTACCTGCTTTGGAGAAACCATTTCACCTTTTTATAACTGTTAGTGAGGGAGCTTCACTGGGGGTTTTGACACAAGAATGGGGTGACAAAAGAAAACCTGTAGCATACTTATCCCAGTTGCTGGATCCTGTATCCCGGGGGTGGCCGGAATGTGTTCAAGCAGTAGCAGCAACCTCCCTGCTTGTTGAAGAAAGCAGTAAATTAACCTTTGGAGGACAACTTACTGTCATTAACCCCCACCAAGTAAAAAAAATCCTCACTCAGAAAGCAGGGAGATGGTTAACAGACTCTAGAATACTTAAATATGAAACAATACTGATTGAAAAAGATGATTTAACTATAATCACTGACTCTCTTCTGAATCCTGCTTCCTTCTTATTGAAAGGAACTGAAAATACAGCAGAAAATGATGTGGAACACAATTGTTTGGATCTAATAAGTTATCAAACAAAAATAAGATTAGATCTGCAAGACGTACCTCTTGATGAAGGGGAAATACTGTTTATAGATGGATCCTCCAGAGTTGTAAATGGGAAACGATGTAACGGCTATGCAGGTATTACTGGAGTAGAAGGAAGGGTGGAAGAAATGGGGACTTTGCCTAGTAACTGGTCAGCTCAGACTTGTGAATTATATGCTCTAAACCAGGCACTAAAACTGTTACAAGGCAAACAAGGAACTGTTTACACCGACTCACGATATGCATATGGGGTGGTACATACATTTGGAAAAATCTGGGAAGAGAGGGGTTTGATAAATAGCAAAGGAAAAGGGTTGGTTCATGAAGAATTGATCAGACAGATTTTGGAAAACCTGTTATTACCTGAAGAAATTGCTGTAATACATCTCAGAGGGCACCAAAAGAGGAAAACAAAGAGGGGAAATAGACTCACTGATGAAAAAGTGAAGGAGGCCGCTGTCTCTAGTGCCAGAGATAAGGCCTCCACCTGAGAAGCAAATATTCAGTGAAAAGGAGATAACTTTCAAGAAATTAGGAGCAAAGGAGTCAGATGGGCAGTGGGTTCTCCCTGACGTCAGGGAAATGGTGAATAAACAAATAATGAGACAAATTTTAACTATTTTGCATCAAGGAAGTCATTGGGGAGTTCAGGCAATGTGTGATGCTGTACTAAGAAAATATGCCTGCACAGGACTGTACACAATAGCTAAACAAATATGTAGCAGCTGTGTAACATGTCAACAAATAAATAGGAAAGCTATGAGAAAACAGCCTTGGGGTGGACGAGAGCCAGGATTCAGACCTTTTCAGAGCATTCAAGTAGATTTTACTGAATTGCCCAAGGTGGGAAGATTTAAATACCTGTTGATATTAGTAGATCACCTTTTGGGATGGGTAGAGGCTTTTCCCTCAGTATCAGCAACAGCTAATGTAGTGATGAAAATAATTTTGGAACAAATAATTCCCAGATATGGGATTGCAGAGTATATTGACTCAGACAAGGAAAGACATTTCATTTCACGTATCCTCCAAGAATTAATGAATACCTTAGGGATAAAGTGGGAGTTTCATACCCCATGGCATACCCCCTCTTCAGGAAAAGTAGAAAGGATGAATCAAACATTAAAGAAACATCTGTCAAAGTTGGTTTTAGAAACCAAATTACCATGGACAAAGTGTTTACCTCTGGCCCTTCTCAGAATTCAGACTGCTCCTAGAAAGGATCTAGGAGTGTCACCGTATGAGATGCTGTTTGGGCTGCCATATCTGGGGGGGAGTGACGAGGTGCCCAGTCTCGAGACCAAAGATAAATTCCTCAAGAACTATATACTCGGGTTGTCTTCTTCCTTATCATCCCTTAAGGTACGCAGACTGTTGGCTCAAACTCCACCTCTGGAATTTCCAGTATACACCTTCCAGGCAGGAGACTGGGTCCTAGTGTGCACCTGGAAGGAGTCAAAGCTCAACCCCGAATGGGAAGGACCTTTTCAAGTACTGCTAACTACCGAGACTGCTGTGAGTGCGGCAAATGAAGTATGGGAGGAAAAGGACTCACAGCTCCATTTCTGAGAAAGCAAATTTATTAGCAAGCAAGTAGCTAACAAGAAGAAAGAAAAAGCTCTGTCTCTGACTGTTCGCCCACCAGTTAGTTTTTATACATTTCTGTTCCCAAAACAATCAAGCTAAACAGGACACAAAACAGATGCTTCTTTGCACACCCATATTTGTGACTGTTTTCAGTCACATCTTCACACACTCCCTCAGACTGTTTTCCAGCCTGACCTCCTCATTCTCTCATCAACTACTGTCCTGTGAAGCTTTTATGGGAACACACTTCAAATTCCAATGTTATCCTTGATCAGTCCCAATCCATCCCTCCCTATGTTTGACACAGCTTCCACATCTCCCCCTTTTTTTTTTGTTTTGGAATGAGGGTGGTGAGAACTCTTGCTTCAGTTCTTCTGAGCGTAAGTTCTCATCCTTATATTCCCAGTCACATTGGAGTTTCATTCGATTAGCCATTGCATTTTGCCTGTCCCCAAGCCAAATTACAGCAGCCTCTAAAGCATCTGAGCGAGCTAATATTTGTTGATCAATGCTTGCTTACTTGCTAAATCTTGTGTTACATTACTCTACATTTCAGCTACCTCACGTGCAGTATGTACTGATTCGGCTAAAGCTGTTGCGATTGCTGCAGTGGCTAGTATAATAATTGCCGATGTTATAAATGGTATAAGCCAACCCATGAAGCGTCTTCTCCGTGTTGAAGTGCTTTAGCAACTTGACTCAATCCTGAATCACTCTCCCATTGCCTAGTCATATTAACAGAGAGCCACAATTCCACTCAGTTCCTCATAGGTAAAATGGCTGATATGTTCAATTGAGAAACATTGTTATGTGCAATACAACTGAAATAATACAGATTTTCTAAAATAACTGCAAAGATATGATTACATTTTGTTAAATTTATCAAAGAGGTGTGTTGCGGAGGCACTCACAAACAGACAGGGCGGTTACCCTAAAAAATTAAGATCTGTTCTGAGCAAAGCTACTTAACACTCCAACAGACCAAAAGTAAAACATAAGTTTGGATGTCAGTCAGGAATATATCACTACACAACTGGCCTAACTCACATCAGAAAGATGACTCAAAAAGGTGCACACTCACTCTAAAAGGGGGTTAAATCTCCCACCCCAGGGTATCCAACATATAATCACTCACCCACAGGGGCAAGGGCTCACTCAAGGATATCCAGAAGAAATATTCATTCACCAAGGGGGAATGGTGAGGGCTCTCAACCCTGGGGAGTCTCCTTGGGCGGTGTCCCGATCCAAGGAAAGGGTCCCCGACTGCAGACCTGCTGCTCCGAGGAGGACCAGCTCAAACTGGTTCTCCGGCAGGGCTCCATTTATACCCATATAAAGTCTGATCTGTGGGAAGTTCTAATTAGCCAGGTGCTCTTTTTGCAGGGGACTATTAACTTGGTGCCAGGCGAGGTTGTCCAGACAAAGCACCATTAGAAGGTGGCTCCAGGATCAGGGCGGGTCCATCTGCCACACAATCCACCCCATGACCACTGTCATGACTCAACTGGTTTCCTTGGAGTGGTGGTACAGTCACCTCTTGCCTCCAAAGTTAGAAGGGAGCACAGTCTAGGTGAAATTTAGTGCTCTTTGTAAGTCATCATTCTTTAATCACTTAATATGCACTTAATATGGCTTATTACAGTACAAGCTATAACAATCATAATGGTAATCATCATTACAGGAAAAATACAAACATATCAAACTTTCTCAAACTAATGAGTTCCACATACAACAACAATTGCTTCTGAGTCCTTTGCCACTTTCTTTATGGATGTCTATTCAATAGTTTCCAATGGAATATAAAGCATAGTACAGTGTTGTTCCAATCTCCTCCTTTTCTGTGCTCGTTTGCTGTCCGTCAGATTCAGCTTCTTCATCTGAGGCACTGGGTTTCGCATCACGTCCTTCCAGCTCATGATAAGGTTTGACGTGACTTGCTGGAAGCCACTGAGGTCCTCAGGGAAGAACAACACAAGCATACCCCCTCCCCCACATGATTAATTCCACAGGACCAATCCACTGTGGACCCAATAAAGGGTCGTGTCGAAAAACATTCAGAATAGAAAAATCTCACTCTACAGCTGTCACTACCTGGCCTGAAATCAGAGTTGCGTTTAAAATATTCAAAGTATAAATAGCATTATCCAATTGTTCTTGAGGAGACATATTTCCCCTTTTTTATTTTATGAGCATTCGCTTTAACATTGAATGACAACGTTCGATAATAGCTTGACCGGTGGGGTTGTGAGGGATGCCAGTGATATGTTCAGTACCCCAAGTTTGTAAAAAAATCACGCATAGTGCATGTGACATACCCTGGGCCATTATCCATCTTAATGACCTTAGGTTTGCCAAGGGCAGCAAAACACCGGGTCCAGTGGCATCGAACATCACGTCCCTTCTCACTTGTATGTGCAGAAGCACATAATGCCCCTGAAAAGGTGTCAATAGAGACATGGACAAAATGTAGCCGACCAAAAGGTGTATAGTGCGTGATGTCTGACAGCCAGATTGCATTTGCATGCAAGCCCCTAGGACTAATTCCTTCCTGTTTAGGCAAGTCGGCAGTCAGGGCAGGCTCCAACAATAGCTTGAGCCAATGGAATTATAAACTGTTTACTCAATCTGGCTGCATTTTGGTGGAAAAAGGAGTGAGAGGCTCGTGCATAATCTAGTGTCAAAACAGCTGCCGTGAATGAATCTGCTACAGCATTCCCTTGAATTAATGGTCCTGGCAGACTAGTGTGAGACCGAATATGAACAATAAAAACAGGGAATTGCCTGCATTCTAGGCTTGCTTTAAGATTAAGAAACATCATAAAAAGTTCCTTTTGATTCATTTCTTTCAAAAAGGAGAAAGGGATATGGCCAACGACATTGACTACATATTCAGAATCACTAACAATACTTAAGGGCTCTTCGGAAAAAATTTCAAGAGCGTGTAATACTGCCCCTAATTCTACAAGTTGAGTCAATCCAGAAAGTCATGTTATAGACTTCTTCCATTCATTATTGTCTTTCCAGTTTACCACTGCTTTTCCAGACGTACCAGATGTCTACGGTTGGACAGTACTCAGGGCTAAACCATAGCCGTTAGTATATCACCCAAGAATCCCTCCCCAGATGGGAAGGAGAATTGGGAAAAAAAAGGAAAAGGCCCATGAGCTGAAGAATAGACAGATTTAATAGAATGACAAAACAGAAAACAACAATCAATACAAAACATAAAGGGTTCTACTCAGCCCAGTTCAGTGCTGACGGCAGGAACAGAGCATCACAGAATCACAGAATCACAGAATGTTAGGGATTGGAAGGGACCTTAAAAGATCATCTAGTCCAACCCCCCTGCCAGAGCAGGAATACCTAGATCAGGTCACACAGGAACATGTCCAGGCGGGTTTTGAATGTCTCCAGAGAAGGAGACTCCACAACCTCTCTGGGCAGCCTGTTTCAGTGTTCTGTCACCCTCACTGTGAAGAAATTCTTCCTCACATTTATGTGGAACCTCCTATGTTCCAGCTTGCACCCATTGCCCCTTGTCCTATCATTGGATGTCACTGAGAAGAGCCTGGCTCTATCCTCATGACACTCACCCTTTACATATTTATAAACATTAATGAAGTCACCCCTCAGTCTCCTCTTCTCCAAGCTAAAGAGACCCAGCTCCCTCAGCCTTTCCTCATAAGGGAGATGTTCCACTCCCTTAATCATCTTTGTGGCTCTACGCTGGACTCTCTCGAGCAGTTCCCTGTCCTTCTTGAACTGGGGGGCCCAGAACTGGACACAATACTCCAGATGTGGCCTCACCAAGGCAGAATAGAGGGGAAGGAGAACCTCTCTCGACCTACTAACCACTCCCTTTCTAATACACCCCAGGATGCCATTGGCCTTCTTGGCCACAAGGGCACATTGCTGGCTCATGGTCATCCTGCTGTCCACCAGGACCCCCAGGTCCCTTTCCCCTACACTGCTCTCCAGCAGGTCAGCTCCCAACCTGTACTGGTACATGGGGTTGTTCTTCCCCAGATGCAAAACTCTACACTTGCCCTTGTTGAAATTCATTAAGTTTCTCCCCGCCCAACTCTCCAGCCTATCAAGGTCTCGTTGAATGGCAGCACAACCCTCTGGTGTGTCAGCCATTCCTCCTAGTTTGGTGTCATCAGCAAACTTGCTGAGGATACATTCTGTACCCTCATCCAAGTCGTTGATGAAGATATTAAACAACACCGGTCCCAGTACCGACCCCTGAGGGACTCCACTAGTCACAGGCCTCCAACTAGACTCCGTCCCATTAACCACAACTCTCTGGCTTCTTCCCTTCAGCCAGTTCATAATCCACCTCACTACCTGATCACTAAACCCATACTTTATCAGCTTATCTACAAGGATGCTGTGGGAGACAGTGTCAAATGCTTTACTGAAATCAAGATAAACCACATCTACCGCTCTACCATCATCTATCCACCTAGTTATTTCCTCATAGAAGGCAATAAGGTTGGTCAAACATGACTTACCCTTGGTAAAACCATGTTGACTGCTCTTAATTACCCCCTCATCCTTGATGTGCCTCGAGATCGTGCCAAGAACAAGCTGTTCCATCACCTTTCCAGGGATGGAGGTGAGGCTGACCGGTCTATAGTTACCCGGGTCCTCCTTCTTGCCCTTCTTATAGATTGGAGTGACATTTGCTATCCTCCAGTCCTCAGGCACCTCTCCTGATCAACAACATCAACAATGAGCCTCAGCAAGAGGAGGAGGAACTCACTGAGCTCCCTCCTTTTATAATGAGCATGACTAGGTGGTATGGGATATACGTATGAGTCAGCTGCCTTGAGTGGAACTCTCAGCTGACATGGGGCTACTCATGGCCTGCTTGCATGGCTGGCCCATGAGTCTGTGCCTGGGGAACCAGGACACCAGATCCATCCACAAATACTGTACGAGCATCGGAAAGAGGCTTTAATGAAATTACTTGTTTCTGTTTGATTGCTAAATTGTTCATCTTCTGCAATAAACGACAAGTGGGTAAAGTAAAACGAACTTCTCCAATAAAATCAGCCAGTGCAATTTGCAGTGACGTAGAATTCTGAAAAAGAAACAGATATTCTTGAGCTTGAAAAGGCAAATAGATAACACTGGGATCATAACCAGTTAATGCCTGAGTGCGATGTTGCCCTTTCATAATTAAACAGATAATAAGCTCTAAATGGGTAGTTATAGTTCTGTAACATATTTGGTAAAAACAACCACTCTAAGTAAATGGCATTTTTATTATCATCAGATAACTGTCCAATCAAACCTATTGGTTGAAACTGAGTGAGAGAATAAAAAGACATATAGGTAACGTGACTCTAATTCTGTCTGCCTGTAGTGTAGAAATTTTTTCAGCTACCAAATTTAGCTCTTGTTTGGCTTCAGGTGTCAACTGTCTTTTGGATAACAAATCACTGTCGCCTTTAAGAGTAGAAAACAGATGGCTCAATTCCTGATTACCTATTCCTAACATAGGTCTTACCCAATTAATAGTTCCTAATAGTTTTTGCAGATCATTTAAGGTTTCAAACTTGTTTGTAATTTGCAAAGTTTGTGGCTTAATATTTCATTCGATAATATCCATCCCAAATATTTCGATGGTGGCATAGTCTGCACTTTTTCTTCTGCTAACTGTAATCCGTGGGACTTGAGCATAACAAGCATATGCTGTAAGGTGTTTTGTAGATATTCTTCATTTTCAACACATAGCAAAATATCATCCATGTAATGGTATATGATGCTAGATGGAAATTTCTGTCTGGTTGGTTGCAGAGCAGCTGCAACCACTGTTTAACATATTGTGGGGCTATTCATCATTCCCTGAGGCAAAACTGTCCATTGATATCTCTGCATAGGTTCAGAGTTTTTTATTGTGGGTACAGAAAAAGCAAAGCATTTGCAATCATCAGGATGTAATGGAATAGTAAAAGAACAGTCTTTAAGATCTATAATAAAAAGATGCCAATTTGCAGGCAGCATTGTCGGATTTGGGAGCCCAGGCTGAAGGGCACCCATAGGTTGCATAGTTGCATTAACGGCTCTAAGATTGTGCAACAACCACCACTTTCCTGATTTTTTACAAATGACGAATATTGGAGTATTCCATGGACTATTTGATGGTACTATTCTACCAGCATCTAATTGTTCTTTTACCAACCATTGTGCTTGAATAAGTTTATCCTCTTTTAGGGGCCACTGATCAACCAAAAACAGGCTTTTCTGTTAACCACGTCAGTTTGAGCTGGGGTTTTAGATCAGTGACCCTTAGGATAAATTTTTTCCTGTAGTTCTAATTGACACATTCCATTGCTGCAGGAGATCTCATCCCCACAAATTAATGGGTGTTTGAAGCACATACGGTTGGAACCAAGCTTTGGAATTTTCAGGGCCTTCTACTGCTAACATTTTGGCGCTTTTCATAGGTATTTGCATTCCCCCTATGCCAGTAATTGTGGTCATAGCTACTTCAAGTGGCCACTGAGGAGGTCATTCGGTTTGAGATATTATTGAAACATCAGCCCCAGTATCTAACAGCCCTGTAAATTTTTGATCTTGTATTTTTACTGTTAGATGGCTGTTTGGTAGTAATCTCTTGAGCCCACGATATTTGAGCAGTCCCGGTGCTACCAAATCCTCCCTGTCCTCTAATATTAGCTGATGACTGTGGAACCCAATAAGGATGTAAGAGGATCTGTGCTATTTTTTGATTTGCTATGATTCGACATGGTGCCTGAAGTGCTATTAACACAATTTGCATTTCCCCGGTAGAGTCTGAATCAATAACTCCTGGAAATATAAATAGTCCTTGTTTTGTCATACTTGAACGTCCAATAATTAATCCCACATAACCTTTTGGCAATGGTCCCCAAACATTAGTACTGACCTCTGTCGCTTTATGTGGCTCCTCAATAATTATTTGTGAGGCAGTTGCCAAATCCAGTTCGGCACTGCCTGCTGTGGCGGCTGCAAGATCGGAGACATAGGGTTTGTCACAGCTGATGTTTGACATTGTTGTACAGGTGTTTGACATTGCTGTACAGGTGGGTTCCATACTCTGTTGATCTGTGGCATATTCCAAACCCTGTTGGTTTGAGGGACACCAGGTTGCGAGCCCCTCTGTCCGTTTCCCGAAAGCAGTTGCCGAAATTTATCAAATTTAGATTTACATTGATTGCTCCAATTATAACCTTTCTGACATCGAGGGCACAACTGTGTGGGACATTTATTCTTTTTAGGTTGCTGTCTTTTCTTTGGGCAATCTTTACTTATGTGTCCTTCTTGCCCACAATTAAAACGTAATCGTATTGTTGTTCACCTGGAGTTGTGATAATGTAGCAGCCGGAACTGATGCTTTATGTGTCTCAGTTCCAACATTCTGACATAATACACTCTCATAAACCGGTTGCTTTTCCTTTAATGGATAATAGCGCTGCTTGACAATCACTATTTGCATTTTCAAAGGCCAATTGAAACAACAGGGCTTTAGCTGCTTCTGAATTATCTACTTGTTTGTTGATTGCTCCTTGTAATCTGTCTATAAACGTCATATAAGGTTCTTGAGGGCCCTGTCGAATTGTAGCAAAAGATTCTATATGTTGTCCAGAATCAGGCACTTGTTTCCAAGCCTTTATGGCAGTTTGTGATGTCCATTCAAAAACTTGATGGTCCAAAGCCGCATGGGGGTTTTGATATTGCCCTGCGCCTGTTAACATATCTTGGTGAATCGGTGCTCCTGTATTTAAATTATCCATGACATGTTCTATTACCAAATCTTTATATTCTAGTTGCCAAACAGCATACTGTGCAGATGTCAGTATTGCTTTCATTAACACTTTCCAATCCCATGGTGTCATTACATATGCAGTACCTACTGCTTCAATTATCCCAATTGTAAATGTACTTTGCAACCCATTTTCAGTTATGGATTTTTTGAGTTCTTCAAACACCTGGTAAGGCAAGCCTTCATGAGTCGGGCATTGATTAAATTTGGAGAATTATCTGGAATAATGCAAATGATTTTGAAAAGAGATATCAGTCGTGGGGGAGTTGAACAATTTCACATACGACCCAAATGACTTGACCATTGTTTTTATATTGACCATAACCCAGCCTCAGTGTATATGATACACCAAATAATGGCTTTGGGCCTGAACCACAAGGGATCTGTCCTTTATCCTATTGAACATAGGGTATGGGCTTATCATGAGGCTGGGAAATGGCAGATAGTTGACATGAGTGCATGCACAGCAAAAAGTGCAGCAAAGAATTCATTTGTAAGAGCAACACCATCAGAGCTCAGGGTATCCAGACTGATACTGAGCAAGGTGTGTGCCACTTTGAAATACAACCGAATGGACGTACTGAAACCCTGCTAGTGTGTGCAGGCACAGGTTGTACTTGCATGAGGACATCATCATAGATGATATCACTATAAATATCAGCAGTCATGTTAATCTCTCTGTCTGCAGTCTCACTAATATAGTAGTACACGTTACGTACACTGCACCTATTATCTTACATCAATCACTGCAATCTAATTACATGTTAATTGAAAATTTATCCCATACATACCACGGAATGCTTTTAGTTATAATCTTATACATTAGGGTTTGATAACATACAAAGAATACAATTCTAATAGCATAGAATAGTCAATCAATGTGCAAAAAAACAAAAGAGTAAAAAGAAAAAAACGGGGGAATTGTGAGAGTTAATATGTGTTTTTGCAAGGGGTAGTGAGAATCATGTTTTTGCAAAGAGTTGTGTGCGGCACTACAGAACCAAAAACCAAGGCCTTGTACAGAGGTACCAAATTAGAAAGGAGCCTTGTATAAAGACTGTCTTGCTCAAAACATCCTGCTACCAGATAGTGTAGAAGGACAAGAATTACGCATAACAACTTGTTATTGAGAATGTTGTGTCTTACACAGATCAGGAGATGGGGTGCACCGGAGAAAATATTGCCATCCAGACTCAACAGACTTAACAGATTTCACAACTATGCATAAACAGGCGGTTGGTAAAAGAGAGACCTGTTATGGAAACCGGAAAAAACTCTTATGGAAAGTTATTTTAATAAAGTGCGTCGGATAGGCTGTGATCCTTGAGTATCCAACCAATGGAGAAAGAGGAGAGAACAGCCCGCGTCTGCATAAAATACTATATAATGGCTTGCTTTCTTTTGCTAAGGCGCACGTCACTACTTTGGCCACGGGATGGCGCACCCGGCATTGCAATCGCGAATAAACGGAGCTGCTTTACCATGATCCTTGTCTGAGATAACTTTTTCTGCCTAAGTTTTGTTTCTAACAAGCTTGACGTGTATGGGATGGAATAATTCGTTGGTCAGTTTGTGTCAACTGTCCTGTCTGCTCCTCCCTTTGCACCCTGACACTAAGGGGAATTCGACAGTGACCTTGGTTTCTGTAAGATTAAGCAAGAGTCTTTCTGCACACCATTGTACTGAGAGCTCAGTACTAACTATCTACATCAAGCGTTATCACTTCTAGGAACAGACAGTGTCTGAAAAACATGTTGTTGACTTCAGAAAGTGGAGTCATAGAAGAGACTGAACTGAAAAGTAAAATCACTGAAAGGAAAATTGGTTTTCAGCCAAACTAGGACACCTTGCCACTGCTCTAGTCCTTCTGCCGATACTTTACGGAAGATTGTAGGACTATTTTTGAATCTCTGAGGAAGCACAGTCCTGCATAACTGCATTTTTCATCCTGTTGCAGGGCTCTTATGTTCAAAAGCAAACAGCTTCTGAAATTGTTTGTCCAGTGGGATGCAGAAGAAGCATCTTTTAAGTACAGTACTGTAAAATAAACATTTGAATCAACTATCATTGTCAACAGATTGTAGGGATTAGGCACCACAGGGTGTACATCAATCACTATTTGATTATTGACACTCTCGCAACATTCTGTATTTTAGAAAATTGTTAATTATGGACTCCAGTTCAACCCGAGCTTCCCATTTCATGGGATATTGTTTTCGCCTTACGGGCTTTGTTCCTGATACCAATTTCACTTTTACCGCTTTGCTGATTTGACTCTTTGTCCCGGTTTGAAAGACAGGTGTCTGCTAAGGAAGGCAGGAGCCCTCCTTGGAACAGAGAAATACAACCCCCTTCCCTCCGAATCGTTATAAAATTGAAATTAAGGGGCTTTCAGGCAAAGATATGAGGAAAATGGGAATAACAGTTTTTACTAATATATACAACAAAACTATAATACAGAGAAACTGGTTACAGGCCTGACAGAGTCAGGGATACAACCTGGCCCCCTGCCGGGCAGGGTGCTGGTACCAGTCCGATCCAGTGGCAGCTGCAGTTCTCTCCGAAATGGTCCGGTTAAAGCGGTGGTCCGTAGGAAAAGAAAACAAAGTCTGAGCAATCCGATTTCGGTGGCAGCTGCAGCTCTCTTTTAAATGATCCCGTTGAAGCGGTGATCTTGCAGAAAAGAAAACTGGTCCTCCTCCGAAAATCCGGCGGCGGTGCAGTCCTTGTCCTCTGGGATCCCAGCGGGTAAGGCCCCGAGCGCTGCTCCAAACCGCCAAATATCTCCGGCGGGAATGCTTGGCTCCACCCCTCCCCCCCCGGCCGGAGCATCTCACACAGGGATGGTGAGTCCTGGGGCAAGGCACTGATGGGCGCATTAAGAGAAGAATAGTCCCGAGGGGCGAGGCAAGGAACACCGGCGCCAGGCCTCAACGGCTCATGGTAATAGAATACATTGCAACCCAGGACACTCTTCTAGGTTTCTTGGCTGCCCAGACAAAAGGAACCACTGCATTCATGATTTCAGAAGAGATTTTGGTTTCTCCTTCCTTATCTTCAGCATTCTTCGTTTTGACAGTTTCTGTAACGTACATACTTGTGCCTCCCAGGCATTATATTGTGGAATATATACTCAGACTTTATTCTGATCGAAAGTTATCTGTGCTTCTAATTTATTCAATAAATCCCTTTCCATCAGAGGTAGTGGACATTCTGATATATACAAAAATTGATGTGTAAGTATTTTGTTCCCAATTTTACACTCAATCAGTGAAAAGAAGGGTCTGGTTTTACCATGGCAGCAATCACTGACATAGAGAATTTGCTCATAGGTCCCTTACAGCTGTTTAGTGATATCCTAGTTCCCCAGGCACAGACTCATGGGCCAGCCATGCAGGCAGGCCATGAGTAGCCTGGAGTCAGCTGAGAGTTCCAATCAAGGCAGCTGACTCACAGGTGTATCCCATACCACCTCATCATAAAAGGAGCGAGCTCACTGAGGGTGGGGTTCTGCCTCCTCTCTCTGGGGCTCCTTGTTGGTGGTGCTCTGTTCCTGCCATCAGTATTGAGAACTAGGTTGAGTAGACCCTTTGTGCTTTGTCTTGATTGTTGTTTCTGTTTTGTTATTCTATTAAATCTGTCTATACCTCAGCTCATTGGTTTTTTTTCTTTTTTTTTCCCCCAACTCTCCTTCCCATCTGATGAGGGAGTCTTGGGTGACATAGTAACTGCTACAGTTTAGCCCTGAGTACTGGGTAACCGTATACAAGTGACTAATCATAGAATCACTATGGTTGGAAAGGACCTCTAGGATCATCAAGTCCAACCTTTATCCCAACATCTCCCTAACCACTGCACCATAGCCTCAAGTGCTACATCTACTCATTTTTTAAACACCTCCAGGGACAGTGACTCCACCACCTCCCTCGGCAGCCTGTTCCAGTGCCTAACCACCCTCTCAGTAAAGAATTTCTTCCTAATATCCAATCTAAACTTCCCATGATGCAACTTGAGGCCATTTCCTCTCATCCTATCATTAGTAATTTGGGAGAAGAGACCAACACCAGCCTCACTACAACCTCCTTTTAGGTAGTTGTAGAGAGCAATAAGGTCTCCTCTCAGTCTCCTCTTCTCTAGACTAAACAGCCCCAGTTCCCTCAGCCGGTCTCCATAAGGCTTGTTTTCCAGACTTCTCACCAGCCTCATTGCCCTTCTCTGGACTCGCTCCAGCACCTCAATGTCCTTCTTATACTGTGGTCCCCAGAACTGGGCACAGTACTCAAGGTGTGGTCTCATGAGTGTCGAGTACAGGGGCACGATCACCTCCCTACTCCTGCTGGACACACCGTTTTTGATACAGGCCAGGATGCCATTGGCCTTCTTAGCCACCTGGGCACACTGCTGGATCATGTTCAGCCAGTTGTCAACCAACACCCCTAGGTCCTTTACCGCCAGGCACCTTTCCAGCCACTCTTCTCCAAGTTTGTAGCTCTGCATGGGGTTGTTGTGACCAAAGTGCATGACCCGGCACTTGCCCTTGTTAAACCTCGTACAATTGCCCTCAGCCCATCACTCCAGCCTGTCCAAATCCCGCTGCAGAGCCTTCCTACCCTCAAGTAGATCGACACAACCACTTAATTTCATGCCATCTGCAAATTTACTGAGGGTGTATTCGATCCCCTCATCCAGGTCATTGATAAAGATATTAAACAAGACTGGCCCCAAAACTGAGCCCTGAGGGACACTGCTTGTGACTGGTCTCCAACTGGATTTAACTCCATTCATGACAACTCCCTGGGCTCGGCCAACCAGTCAGTTTTTAACCCAGTGAAGAGTCCACCTGTCTAAGCCATGAGCCACCAGCTTCTCCAGCAGAATGCTGTGGGAGAGAGTGTCAAATGCCTTACTGAAGTCTAGATAGACAACATTCACCACTTTTTCCTTATCCACTAGGTGGGTGACCTGATAATAGAAGGAGATCAGGTTGGTTAAACAGGACTTCCCTTTCATGAACCCATGTTGGCTAGTGCTGAATAGGTTGTTCCTGTATCAATTAAGAATTTAACTGTCTCATTCTCCAGTTTAACTTTAACCAGGGATCCGACTGGGGAGTCTAATTTCAAACCTAAATTCCCAAGCCCCAGTCCCCGTCAATCTGAATCTTCCATACCACAGGTCTGCCTCTGGAATGGGTGCAGACGGGGGTAAATTAATTCTTTGGACATTCATTTTTCCAGTGTCCCTTTTCCTTAAAAATTGCACACTGTTCTTTCCCAAAGGGACTCTTGTCCCTATATTACCTCCTGTTCTTTGTCCCCTGCTGTGCCCTCATCCTCTCGGTAAAACCTCTTCCCAGAGAGATTTGTGCTTGGGTGAATGCAGATGCCAAAATTGTTGCGTTTTTTTTTTTTTACTTTTTCATTACTTTCTCTCTCTGTTATTGTAAACCTTATAAGCAATTTCTATTAACTGAGATATTGACATTCCAGACATGTCATTTACTTTCTGTAACTTTTTCTTTTATCTGGAGCTGATTGCCCCACAAGCAAGGTAGTAAAATTAATTTTGTTAACTTCATCCTTAGGATCCAAATCAGTAAATTTTTGTGCAGTTTCACACAGTCTCTCACAAAAGGAATATCAGCTGTTGACACTGCCTAATAATCAATCCACCCACATAACTATTTGGAATCCAGTCTGGTTCTTGTGCTGGCATAAGAGTTTTTGGATCATCTTTAACATTTATCCTTTCATTCCCCTCCCGAACCTTTAAATCTGACACCGGAAACGGCACCTTTACCCACACTGGTCTGTCCGGTCCTACCACCTGTCTGAGAGGGGCTCTGTTTCCTGAGCACCTCCCCACCCTGTCCTACCACCACCTGGCTGAAACTTTCTCCCTCACCAGAACTATCTGCATCACTTTTCCTATGCTCACTTTCTCCTTGGTCCAACCAGCATTTCAACATCTCTCAGACAATTTCTTATTTTCTGCCTCTAGTGTCAGTCTACCACTTTCACTTACAATCAAACCGCTTTCTTTACGTTCATCATAATTATAACAAATTCACATATGGCATCTCATCCCATTTTCCTTCACGTCTACAAAACAACATTTATTAATTGCAATATCGTATTATAATTTAAACTTCCATTCTTAGGCCATTTTTCTTGATCGTCTAAAGTATACAATTGCCAACAATTGCTACAATATTCCACAAGCTGCCTCGGAGCGAGAGGATCTCCCCCCCGCCCCCACCTTTCTCCAGTGTTTCAATATGCATCCTAGAGGGTATTTTTTCAAAATACCACCCTTAGATGATCCTATACCCATCTTGTTTCCAATAAACAAAACACAATACAAACAATAATACAACAGTGACACAAAACACAAAGACAATAACTTAACACAAAATACAGAAACAACGACTTGACAAAATAACAAGATGTTGGGGACTCAAACCTCTATACCATTTTCAGTGGGACTCTAACCCACCTGTATTAGTGATAATAGATCTGTGGTGAGACACCAGTGGGAAAATAACAGCTCAGAACATCTGCAACTGAGTGTTGTGGGAAGAAGACCTTGAGTAACGGGAAAGTTTAGTAAACCCGGGAAGCCACTGTTTTCGAAAAATCTGCTTAGGAACAGTCAAGTATTTTTGATAGAAATATATAATCTGTTTAGGAATAAGGCAAGTGTTTTAATAAAAAATGCTTATTGCACATATTTTACTGGAGTCAGTTGTTTTGTGCATGGGAATCCTTTCCAAACCTGATACATTGAGGAGAAAAAACTGAGCTCCGCACCATTCAGTGTGAATCAAACTGAAGACGTTTTATTTACCTTGTCTGTCCCTTTTATACAATCTTACTTTTCCCTAGACCCGGTCACGCATCATTTAATTGGTTAAAAGTCTCTAGCACAAGGTAAACATACAGCTTAGTTCAGTTCCCGTTGGCTCTTAAGTTCTTCTCCTGCAGTGTCCAATTGGTCACCCTTATCTGCTCACTCCTGCATTCCTTAGGGAAGCGGTCATTGCTCTTTTCTTATTTTTTCTTCCTTTGAAGTAGTTTCTAGAATGCAGCTGCGTACCTAGGCCAACATCCCGTATGGCTGGTTCACTATATGGTCATTTTCTTTTAAATACATTCCTACAATTCCCCCTTTTTCTTCTTGAGCCAGCCATACGTTCTTCATGGTATATGTAATCATGCTTGTTACCTTTTCGAAAACACAAGGTACAATCATTAATACAATAGTGACCAATAATAGGTGGAATTCAATAATAGGTGGAATTAACAAAGAAACAAAGTCTCTCACAGAAGAGATGGGAGATAACCAAGTCAATAGACTGATCATACAGAAGTAGTCCTCAATTGTTTCCCAATGAAGCCTCCATTTGCAAGTGCCAAACCTGACCGAGGCCCAGTTGCGGGGAGAGTCAGGAGGTCCTTCCCCAACAGGAAAACTCTGCAAGGTGCGTCCACCTCACAGACAGACACTCCACTCTCTCTGCAAGTGGCCCCAGTCCTCGTTCCCAAAACAGGACACCTGGCACTCATCCAATTTGGGGCATTTGGGGCTTGTTTACCCAAGGGCTCCCACCACAAGGCCGGCCGCACCCTGAAGGAAAGCCAAAAGGCAAACTCATCCCCTCCTTTCAGAGGACCATGGGAACTATCCATATGTCAGCCTAGGACATCTGCGAATCTGGTTCTGACAGCCATGGTTTCACCCACTTTGCCGGTATCCATTTGGATCCATGATCTGTAACGACACATACATATCCCCTTCCCCAGGTTATTAGCTGTGCCGGTCCTTCCCAAGCTCCTGTCACTCCATTTTTAACCATAACTTTACACTGTCCTTGTTTTATCTTGTCCAACTCCCCTTTCAATCCTGCTTCATGCTTCACGACTGGTGGTACTAGACTATCCTGTGGCAGACGTAAAAAGTTCAATACATATATAACCTTATTCAATCTATCTGCAGGTGGCAGTCCTATTTCTCCCCCTTTTTGTTTTTGAAGCAGGCACTTGAGTGTTCTGGTTCATCCATTCTACACTAGCTTGACCCGTTGGAGAATGTGGAGTACCTGTAACGTACTAAGTGACGCAATGACCACTGTAAATATTCAGCTACTAAAGGTATTACTATAAAAGTCAGTTCAAAGCCAGCTATTTCTACAACTGTATGCCTACCTTTCATTACTAACTGTGCAAAAGCTTCTACTTGCGTAGTGATTGTGCGTTTTGGCTGCAGTGACAAAAACACCCATTCCAAGATGTGCAGTGGGTCCTTCCCTGAAATCCACTGCATTATCAAAGCAAAAGTATGTAGTTCAGGACTAATAATCCATAGCCCTATCCCATACTCCAGCTTCCAGCGATGCCTGTAAGCTGTGACAATCTTAGTGCTTATGTAATTTCAAGCTTGCATTGGTTCTTCTGTTAATGTCCGAGGTGCCTCAGCACCACCTCCTCCTTTCAACAGTTTCATTAGCGGCGCTAGCTCTGCATTGGTAAGTTACATACTGTCCTTACCCAGTTAAGATCTCCTAACAATTTCTGGACATCATTTAGGGTGCATACTTCTCTTAGAATTTCTAATTTTTTGGGCCTAATGGTTGCCTTGGTAATTTCCCAGCCAAGGTACCTCCATACCTCTGGTTTTTGTACCTTTTCAGGAGCTATTTGCAGTCCCCCTAATTTTAGCGCTTGTTCCAGCTCAGCTATTAACTGATCCCCGTTCAGCCGCTCCCCTGCTATCAGAATATCATCCATATAATGATACAGGAGTAGTTTTGGATATGCTTTTCGTATGGGAGCAAGTGCCCAGGCCACATACAATTGACACATTGTGGGTGAATTTTTCATTCCTTGTGGTAATACTATCCAGTGATATCTTTTCATGGGTTCACATTTGTTTACTGACGGTACTGAAAAGGCAAATTTTTGATAATCATTTGGGTGCAGTGGAACGGTAAAAAAGCAATCTTTCAAATCAATAATTAATATGTCCCAGGTTTTTGGAATTAAAAACCCTCCTTGCTCGTAACCAATCGCGCCCCTATTTGACTTAGTGCATCACATCCCAATAGGCATATGGGGGCATTCATCACATATGGCCGCACTGTACATACACTCCCATTCCGCAAGGTACATTGAAACAAGCGCACGCTAATTCTGGTAGACTGTATACCTCCCACTGCCATGACTGACGACGCAGGTACTTCAAGTGGCCATGATGTTGGCCATGCATCTGGACTGACGATAGTGACGTCAGCCCCAGTATCAAGCAACACAGTGATTATACAGGTACTGCCCCCTGGTTCTTTTAGTGTTACCTGCTGTGTTGGTTTTGATTTACCAATATCCATTGCCAAATAAATTTTTGCTTGACCTGTAGAGCCAAATCTTTCTGCTTCTCTTATGCGATTACCAGCCACAGGCACTGCTGTTTTGAATGGCACGAGTTGTCCAATTTTTGCTCCTGTCGGTATGTGTACAGGGGGTGATGGCGTCCATACCATTATAGAGATAGTGCCTGTAAAATCAGAATCAATTACTGCAGGTAACATAAAAAGACCTTTTTGGGTTGTAGATGAACGCCCTAACAACAGGGCACTTAACTCATGTCCTAGCGGACCACTCATATTAGTTGGGATACATTGTACCTGTGAATCTGTCAATGTTGTTTCTATTGTTGTTTTCACATCCACTCGGGCACTCCCTGCTGTGGCGGTGGCGACGCCATCCAAGCAGCCCGAGACCGATTTTGTGTCATCGCGCCTGGCCTGCGAGCATTTGCTATCCTATTCTTTCTCCTTTTGGAGCAATATTTACTAGCATGGTGCCCATAGTTCTGACAGTGATTATAGACACCATCAAAGCCTTCCTCTGTGTTTTTGTTTTTTGGAGCTTTACATTGTACCTTAATGTGCCCATACCTTCCACAGTTATGACATTTTGGGCCTCGATTACGGTTACCTTGTTGTACCAAGGGTCGGATAGCCGCAGCAAAAGCTGAGGCCATGAAACCAGCATGCTCTTCAGGTGTTCCTACCCGCGAACAAGCATCCATCATTTCAGCAATACTGGAGTTTCTAGGCAGACTCTGTAAAATACGCTTGCAGGTTGGGTTAGAATTTTCAACAGCTAAACATAAGAGTAATGCTTCTCGCACAGGATCAGATAAAGATGCCCTATCAAGCGCATTTTGCAACCGATCTAGAAATTGCATATATGGTTCATTTGCACCCTGTTTTACTGAGGTATATGGGGGTGTTGGTTTTCCATCCTCAGGGAGAGTCCTAAGTGCCTCTCTTGCCAGTTCGGCGGATTGTCGCAGTATAGCGGGATCTAATCGAGCTTGGCGCTGGGCATCAGCAAAATCTCCCTGACCCATAAGCATGTCAATAGTCGCTAAGCGCAGTGGGTCACCATCCGCACGATCTAAGTTTGTTATTGCGGCAGATGCTACTGCATCCTGCCACCGAGAACGCCACAGAACTTCCTGCATTGGTGTCAGTATCATTGACATAAGTACCCTACTGTCAAAAGGAGTCATAAGGTTAGTCATGAAAATGTTATGAATAAACGATTGAGTGTATGGTGATTGTAGACCGTTCTGTTGTACTGACTTACGGGCTTCCTTAATTAACTCCCATGGGAAGCCCACCCAGTGATTCGGGTTTCTAGAACCTCCCGATGTCCCCCCCAGCATTACCGGGAATGCAGCTGGAAGGAATTCCCCTTCGATTAATGCATTTTGAATAACTCCTCTCCATCTTTGAGCCGGATCAAATTCTTTCCCTGCATTTCCCGCCTCCGCCCCCCACTCCATCTCTTGTCCCAGCTCGTCCACCCCCCAACCACGCTCCTTTTGAAATCTTGCAATGATTTTCTTCTCCTTCTCCTTCAGTGTCTCTCGCTTGTGGATGTCCGCTTCTAACTTTTCCATCTTTTCCAACAGTTTTTGCGCCCAAACGGGCGGTTCGCTGCTAAGATCAGGCGGCTTGGCGGGGGAGGTGGGCGTGGGTGGGGTAGAAGGGGGTAGTGGTGGATAGTCTGTCCATTCACACAGGTGAGGTGGTTCAGGAAAGTCTGGTTCAGGAGGTGGGGGGGGCGGCGGCGGCTCGGGCCATTGCTCGTCTGTGTCCGTTGCCTCTCCTTCCATCCCAGACACCTCTTCCAACGGGGGCGCCGCTGGAATAGGGGGGGACGGAACAGGCATTCGGTCGAACACTCTGATCCCGGCAGGGAACGCTTCCGGTGGCGAGGGCCCTGAAGCCGCGAACGTTCCGGCCGCTGGCGCAGTGTTCGGGGGGGGTGGCGGGGGAATACCGATCGTGCCGCTCCGCTGCGCTGAGTACGGCCCCGCCGCCGGCTGCCGCAGTGCGCGGGGTGGCAGCGAGGGGCGGGGGGGCGGAATGCCGGTCGAGCCGCTCCGCTGCGGTGGGTACGGCTCCGCTGCCGGCCGCCGCTGCCGGAGTGCGCGGGGGGGCGGCGGGGGGCGGGCGGGGGGATGCCGATCGCGCCGCTCCGCTGCTGCCCGCTCAACCTCCATATCTTGTGAAGCTGTTAGAATCAATCGCCAAGTGAAAGCTAACCCTGCTGAGTTTTTTTCTCCTCTACTGATTGCGTCCCACAGGCACTTCCCGATTTCTTCCCAAATCTTAGTTTTAAAGGCATTTTGAGGCTCAGCAGGGAATCCGTGTTCCCGGCACCAAATTAACAGCCTCCGGAGGGCACGCTTATCGAGTTTAACTCCTCTCCTAGAGAGTGTCTGTAGGAGAATTTTCACTAAGGTACTTTCTTCTTTCGATAGTTTGTGCCCCATCTCCGCTCCCGGCTGCTCACCTCACTGGGTGTCCTGTCGTAACGTACGTTTTCCTCTCCGGGTCGCCGTCCGATCCGCCCGGTCTCCGGCCCTGCCGTGCCGTCTATCTCCTTCTGGGCTTTTCCCCTGTACCTTCTTCTCTTGCTGCGCAAGTCGGTATCACGTCGGGGTCACCATTTGAGGAGAAAAAACTGGGCTCCGCACCATTCAGTGTGAATCAAACTGAAGACGTTTTATTTACCTTGTCTGTCCCTTTTATACAATCTTACTTTTCCCTAGACCCGGTCACGCATCATTTAATTGGTTAAAAGTCTCTAGCACAAGGTAAACATACAGCTTAGTTCAGTTCCCGTTGGCTCTTAAGTTCTTCTCCCGCAGTGTCCAATTGGTCACCCTTATCTGCTCACTCCTGCATTCCTTAGGGAAGCGGTCATTGCTCTTTTCTTATTTTTTCTTCCTTTGAAGTAGTTTCTAGAATGCAGCTGCGTACCTAGGCCAACATCCCGTATGGCTGGTTCACTATATGGTCATTTTCTTTTAAATACATTCCTACAATACATCACCCTTTCACTGAAAATTTATTAATTACCAATAACCAAACCAAATTCCAAACGGGGACTCAAACCCCTTGCCAAACCCAGGCGTTTCTCAGACTTTCGCCTGATGGAACTGATCCTACTGGGGACTCTAACCCCTCAGGTACCTTTATAGCCCAGCCCTGCGAAGCCTTCACCACGTCTTGCAGGCAGGCAACTAAATTCATAGAAAAGAATGCCTTTACCTTTCCAGGGGACTTGCTTAGGGCTCTTTGGTCCAGGGATTGGAGGTTCTCCCCGAGAATCCCTCGGTGCATGCTGGAGGTCGTGCAATTCCAGGATCTGTCAAGGCTCAGAAGCAGTGTCCCATCTGGGTCAACAAAATGATACCATGAAAGTCAATAGAAGAAAACCCTCTAAGACTTGTTTTGAAGTTTTAGAAGTCAGGCATCCTTTATTGCAGCACCAGACGCATGGGTATTGCTCCACCTATCGTGCATGCCGTCCGTGGCATCAGTCCAAGCTTATATCCCCTTTACATACATATGCATTGCATTCCCTGGAACTAATTATAATACTAGTATATCATTAATGTATCACTAGTGCATGGGTCTTAAGTCTCTCAGGGGTCTCTGGAGGGGTCTTTGCTGGTCTCTGGTGGTCCCTTGTGGTTGTTGGAGAGAGATCTCTGAGTGTCCTTTCCATGAACTCTGGATCTCTTCTTCCATATATGGTCTTGTCCTGGCTCATCTTTCCTGTTGTTAAAGTTCACAAGTTCCTTATCTTGGTCTCAACTGGCTCCTGTAGATTTATCTGAGTCTTTCAGGATGTACCAATCACAGTTGAGATAACTATGTCCTTGTTTGCATTCCTGCCGAGGCCCCCTTTAGTCAAGACTGCTGAAATAAGCTCAAGTCAAGCACACAAAACAACCACAAAGAGAAAAATGGAGTCTCCCATTCATGCTTAATGTATCAGAGGTAAGGTATAAAATACCTCTGCTCTGTGTGTATATCAGCGTCTCGCACACCTGGTAAATGACCCTACCTCTGAGACAACAGTTTGGGTGACCACGAAGGGACCATGCTGACAACCTTGCCCCGGTGGGGAGAAAAGAGCTGAGTGGACTCCAGAACGCACTGACCTGTTGATCAGGGACTCCATCGGCTCCTCTCGTGCAATCGGGCGCTAAGAGACACAATGGGGCAACGCTCATAAGAAGAGATATTTTCTGACAAATCGAGAAAAGAAGTGGGGCTGTAGACTTTCCTGGGAAGTGATAGATCTTCCTTCAAAGCGATTTTAAACCACTTTGGAATAACTTTTGATTTCTATAAGACAATAGCCATGGGAGATGTCCCTTGGTTTGGTACACACCATGGTGTCCTGGTTTGGTGTGCAGCCTGGTTTAGCGAAAGGAGACATCTCTAGCTCTGTAAAATGAAGGAGAGTCTTTGTTCTGGTTTGGTGTGAAGCCTGGTCTGGTAGTATATGAATTCCTGGCTTTAGAAATACAGAAATGTGTTCTAACACTTCCCAGGAAAAAAAACCCTTGTTCCCCGCTAGGCTGCACCCTAAAGAATTGGAATAAATTTTGAGGGAATCCCGTGACTAAAAGTAAGTTAAAACAATGCTGTAATCAATGGTGGCCACAATATCAACTGGAAGATGGTGAAAAATGGCCTGAAAATTGATCTTTGAAATAAAATATTATATTGTAATTAATGTTGCTTTGTCAGAAAACTGAAAAATGGAATGAAATGCCTTATGTTGATGTCTTTATGACTTTGTATAGAGAACCAAATACTCAGAAAAAGTGTGGATTAAGAAGCGATATGTTATTCCATGTATCGAAGGAAAAACAAAAGAGAAGAAGCATCCGTATGTTGTGAAAGAGATGAGCAGGAAAACATGCAGTTGCTGATCCTTTCTTCCCCTCCCCCGTGTGGTTCTGGGGCCTGAGTGCTGGGTTGGGGGGGCTGGACTGAAGTGGTGCCAGCAACTGGGGCTGTGTAGAGTGCAGCGTGGGGTCCCAGGGCTTGGAGATCTGTCTGAACTATGTGGAGTTGGAGAGAGGCCTGGGGAGGGACCATCAGTGGCTTTTTTTTTCCTGTGAGAGACTGTGTGCAGCAGCTGGAGAGTGATCTGGCTTAGATCCAGAGAAGGAGGCAGGTTGGAAGGTGTTTAGGGTGCTGTTTGTGGGCCGGTTTTTGTATATGAGAAAAGAGTTGCAGAAGACAGATGAAGAAGGGGGAGTGTCTGTTTCTCAGTTGACTGCGATCGTTTATAAGGTACATAGTAGTGGAGAGGTGGAGAAAGAACAAAAAAAACCAACCAAACAAAAAAATCCAAACCAAACGTACAGGCTTCTCTCTTAGCTGCAGCAATTGTAGAGAGAGTCCCAAAACAAGACTTGGATATGGAACACGAAAGGGCCTTCCTCTGGGCTGGAATCAGTGTGCTATTTGAAGATAGGAAAGAAACTGGACAAATGAATGTCCCTGCAGAAAGGGAGAAAAGAGAGCAAAATCAATCAGGAAACACTGACCTTACAATAGAAGGTTCGAATAATGAATAAAGGGGACAGGGCAGATCACTAAGGTCGCCCCAGCTGATCCCCTGGTTCCAGTTAAGTGGGTGAATGATAGCAGGGCTACACATTCTGTAGTAACTAGCTGTAAGGGACCCCTGAATAAAACTAAGTGTTGTTGGAGCAACAAGGGAAAAAAAAAAGCCGTTTTTACAGCATATGAAACGTTCAATAGGAGATACAAAATTAACTTGCAAGTTCCTCTATATGCCACAATGCCCCATATCACGGCTTGGACAGGACTTTGTAAATTGAATGCACAACAAACCTTTTCTGAAGATTCTGTTCAGTCACATATTCCTCCAGAGATCACGTGGAAAGCCCAAATTTATTTATTGACTAAGAAGGATTTGTAAGAAAAAACAGATAACCCAGAGGAAATACTGAATGCAGTCATACATCGAGCATGGGCATCAAAGATACCCAGTCAAAAGAAGAACGTGACGCTTGTAAAGACTGAACTGAAACCAGGTGCTTTCCAGCTGAGGGGCCTCCAGCAGATACTGGCCCACGGGCTTGTTCCTCCCCAGGTGCAGGACTTTGCACTTGCCCTTGTTGAACCGCACGAGGCTCCTGCCCGCCCCTTTCCTCCAGCCTCTCGAGGTCCCTCTTGGACGGCAGCACAAGCCTCTGGTGTAGCAGCCACTCCTCCCAGCTTTGTATCATCAGCAAACTCGCCGAGGGTACTCTGTCTGCCCCTCATCCAGAGCACTAACTAGGACGGTTCACCCGAGAGGTGGGTTGATAACACACCGAGGTTTTGCCTACTGCCGAGCAGTGCTCCCACAGCACGCAGGCTGCCTCTCCGAGCAACCCACCACCACAGGCTTGTAAGCCGGGGGCGGACAAGAGCTTGGGAGGGGACAGAGCCAGGACAGCTGACTCAAGCTGACAAAAGAGATATGCCACCGCGCTATGGAAGCACCACAGCTGCCATTCAGACCGACTCTTTTCTCCTACCACATCCCTCCTCGCCAGAAAAGGGACATCCACGGGGCCTTATCACACAGCCATTGATAAAGCGCTCCAACAGGATTTGGAGGCTTCCGACTCACTGCACTGTGCCCAAACCACCCTTGTATGGCGTGCCTGTAGGGTCACGGGCAGTATTTTCTAAAGTCGTAGCAGCAGCCTGCACCGGCTTTATGTACGCTTGCGTACCACTTGCAAAAAGCTACGAGTTTGCTTCCTACGGGACGCGGGAGACTGCTGAGCGGTTCCAGCGTCACGCTTCAAACGACTGGGTGGCGTGGTTTGGGGCTGGGCTGGCCGCTAAACGGACGGCAGATGCTCTCTGTTAACCCCTCTCCCTTCCCGGACAGGGGAAGGGAAAGAAGAAAAGGGAGAGAGACTTACGAGTTGGGAATAAAACTAAACCAGCTTGAACGAAACTATCATCACAACGAAGAGAGAAATACAAGAACGAGAAGAAAAATAAGGAAATATTTACAAATGCATACAAAACCAGTATCGAGCTTCTCCCCCCGAATCACACGCTCCCCCCGATAATGCTCATGTCGCCACTGGTGCTAAGGGTGGCCCCAAGGCGGCACCAAGAGAATTCGGCAGCGACCTTGGCTTCTGGAAGATTAAGTATAAGCAAGAGCCCTTTTGCACACCATTGTACTGAGAGCTCAGTACTATCAACATCAAGCGTTGTCACTTCTAGGAGCAGACAGTGCCTGAAAACATGTTCGTGACTTCACAAAGTGCAGTCATAGAAGAGACTGAACTGAAAACTAAAATCACTGAAAGGAAAATTGGTTCTGTTTCAGCCAAACCAGGACACTGGGCCAATCACCGACTACCTGTACAACGCTGTTAACAGACCGAAACGTTCCGCGTGCTCAAGCTCCGGGGAGACACCATTTTAACTTGCACAACTATTTCCCTCAGTAAGACGCACAAGACAGAGATGATATCCCCATGCTAAATCTTTATTGTGCAACTGCTGCTCAAAGCTCTTATGACCTCCCACAGACACACACCACAAAAAATTAGGGCGAGGAGGAACAACCTCACCTTTCCTGAGCTCCCTCCTTTTATAATGAGCATGACTAGGTGGTAAGGGATACACCAGTGAGTCATCTGACCTGACTGAAACTCTCAGCTGACTTGGGGCTACTCATGGCCTGCCTGCATGGCTGGCCCATGAGCCTGTGCCTGGGGAACCAGGACAATGAGATTAAAGGAAGAAACAATGAAGAAAGCACGACCCGGAGATGACCCTAATACTGAAACAGGTATTGGAATCAGAAAAGAAGAATTTAGCTGAGACCAGGGATTGTGGTGGACTTTAATAAATGATGAGTTTAGAAAAATGAAGGGTTGAGTGAGAATTTACAAAGGCTTTAAACATTAGGTAATAGCTTTAGAAAAGTATATAAGCTGCATGGATTGGTTGGCCATTTGCCACTCACTGTGGTGTTGGCCCAACTCTGAGTTGTTAATAAAGCAAACCTAGTGGTGCCCACGTCTGGTCTTTTTTCTTAAACAATGGGTACTATGCTCAAAATTAGAGAGGCCTTGCCTCCAGCCAGGTGGAGGATAGGGACAACTGGGTTTACTGGACTGTGTGGATTCGATGGCCTGGCACATTAGAACCACAGAAGTATAAAGCCCTGGTGGATGCTGGTGCACAGTGCACCCTAATGCTATCCAATTACAGAGGGACAGAATCCATCACTATTTCTGGAGTGACAGGAGGATCTCAAGAACTGACTGTATTGGAGGTCAAAGTGAGCCTCACTGGGAATAAATGGGAAAAGCACCCCATTGTGACTGGCCCAAATGCTCTGTGCATCCTTGCCATAGACTACGTCAGCAGAGGATATTTCAAGGACCCAAAAGGGTATCGGTGGGCCTTTGGTATAGCAGCTGTAGAGACTGAGGACATTGAACAGCTGTCTACCTTACCTGGTCTTTCAGATGATCTTTCTGTTGTGGGACTGCTGAAAGTTGAAGAACAGCAGGTGCCAATTGCTACCACAATGGTGCATCCACAACAATATTGTACCAACCGAGACTCTGTGATCCCCATCCATTAAGCTGATCCGTCAACTGGAGAGTCAAGGAGTGAACAGCAAAACTCGCTCACCCTTTAACAGTCCTATATGGCCAGTGCAAAAGCCTAATGGAGAATGGAGATTAACAGTAGACTATCGTGGCCTGAATGAGGTTATGCCACCACTGAGTGCTGCTGTGCCAGACATGCTAGAACTTCAGTAAGAAATGGAGTCAAAGGCATCCAGGTGGTATGTCACTACTGACATTGCTAATGCATTTTTCTCTATTCCTTTAGCAGCAGAGTGCAGGGCACAGTTTTCTTTCAGCTGGAGGGATGTCTAGTACACCTGGAATCGACTGCCCCAGGGGTGGAAACACAGCCCTACTTTTTGCCATGGACTGATCCAGACTACACTGGAGAAGGGTGGAGCTCCAGAACATCTGCAATACATCAATGACATCATCGTATGGGGTAAGACACCAGAAGAAGTCTTCAAGAAAGGTAAGAGGATTATCCGAATTCTTTTGAAAGCTGGTTTTGCTATAAAAAGAAGGGACCTGCAAGAGAGATCCAGTTCTTGGGAATCAAATGGCAAGATGGGCGTGTAAGAAACCAACAGTCTGGGAAAAAGAAGGGAAAGGATATCTCAGCATTGCCAGAATGTCTCAACACTCAACACTATCTGTGCTTGGCACCTCCCGTTCTGCAGCTGGAGAGAGGCTATTGTGGAAAACCTGCCAGGTTCAGCATCCCCCTTCCTGCATCTGAAGGGAGATAAGAAGCACAATTCACACAAATACCACAAACAGGATGCATCAGTGCACATGCTCAGGCAACAAGGAGGTCTTCAAAAGCAAAATGAAGGAGGGATGGAGATCTCTCATAACGACCCTCAAACGACCCCTGGAGTGTTACCTGGTGCCTGCACTGGTAGGCCGGACATATGCAAAGCAGCGTGTGGCAGAAACACCTACCCAGAGTAAGTGGGTGGAGAAAGAGAGTATATCTAGCAACAACAGCTCACAGCTAATTTGAAGATCTTCCCCACCAATCCATGTGCCCACATTCCACAGGAGATTAAAAACCCATGAATTCCTCACTTTATCAACCCATAGTGCAAGCTGGATAGCAGCCACAGTAGCCTTAGTCAGAGGACCCATGTTTAGATAAGGGGCTGCAAAGGGGAAAAATATAGCCACGACCACGTGCCACCCGAACCAAGGTAAACTAGACCACATGGTGCTGCCTAACAAAGTTCCCATGTTCAGCACACAAAAAATCAGGTTACCCAGGGACTGTTATTCCTTTTTCACCCTTTTTCCTCAATGCCTTCAAGCCCCACGTTGGGCGCCAAAATCTGCCTTGATTTGAAAGACAGGTATCTGCTAAGGAAGGCAGGAGCCCCCCTTGGAACGGAAAATACAACCCCCTTCCCTCCGAATTATTATAAAATTGAAATTAAGGGGCTTTCAGGCAAAGATATGAGGAAATGGGAATAACAGTTTTTACTAATATATACAACAAAACAATAATACAGAGAAACTGGTTACAGGCCTGACAGAGTCAGGGATACAACCTGGCACCCTGCCGGGCAGGGTGCTGGTAGCAGTCCAATTCGGTGGTAGCTGCAGTTCTCTTTGAAATGATCCTGTTGAAGCGGTGATCTTGTAGAAAAGAAAACCGGTCCTCCTCCGAAAATCCGTTGGCGGTGCAGTCCTTGTCCTCTGGGATCCCAGCGGGTAAGGCTGCTAGTGCTGTTCCAAACCCCAAATTTTATCCCCGTGGGAATGCTTGGCTCCCTCCCCGCCTGGCCGGAGCATCTCACAAAGGGATGGTGAGTCATGGGGCAAGGCACTGATGGGCGCATTAACAGAATAGTCCAGGTTCAGGCCACCTATGGGTCATGCGGCAAGGCATTGTTGGGCCTATTAACAGAAGCTAGTCCCGAGGGAGGAGGCAAGGAACATCGGAGCCTGGTTTCAACAGCTCATGGTAATAGAATACATTGTAACCCTGGACACAAGCTAAACGGTTAAAACCTTTGTGGTATGGAGGATGCTGGTTGAAGTATAAGTATGGGGAGGCCTGGCAAACTGACTATATCACACTTCCTCAAACCCGCCAGTTTAAGCGCTATGTGCTTACAATGGTGAAAGCAAGTACTGGATGGCTGGAAACATATCCTGTGCCTCATGCCACTGCCCAGAACACTATCCTGGGACTTGAAAAGCAAGACTTATGGCGACATGGTGCTCCAGAAAAAATTGAGTTGGATAATGGGACTCATTTCAAGAACAGTCTTATAGCTAACAGGGCAAAAAACGATGGTATTGAATGGATATATCATATTCCCTATCATGCACCAGCCTCTGGGAATGGATACAACAGACTCCTAAAGACTACCCTGAAAGCCCAGTGTCCTGGTTTGGCTAAAACAGAACCAATTTCCCTTTCAAGTGATTTTACTTTTCAGTTCAGTCTCTTCTACAACTGCACTTTCTGAAGTCAACAACATGTTTTTCAGACACTGTCTGCTCCTAGAAGTGATAACGCTTGATGTTGATAGTACTGAGCTCACAGTACAATGGTATGCAGAAAGGCTCTTGCTTATCTTATGGTTGGGTGCTCTGTGGCTGCTATATCTTCTGCCACGGGCCCTGCAGTCAGCTTGGCCCTTGCGGGGAGGAGCAGTGCAGATAGCCCGACCCCAGTACTGGATGGTGCAGCTGTGCGGGAAGTCATGGCAAGCAATCACATAGAAACCAATAAATCTTGTGAAAGGCACTGTAATGGCGTTACAACCCGGTTTATATAGACAGAGCACTAGATCACAAGACTCTTCTAGCTACCGATTGGCTAATAGCACTAGAGCAAAGTATAAATTGATTTGCGGCCTTAAAGCATGCGTTTACACCGTCACTCCTTTTCCACTGCCCCGTCCTGCTTCAGCATCCGGGTCAGGCTCGAAGGTTGGATTGCTCACATGTCCATTGCTTGCTAAAAAACCCCCAACACAGCTGCCCCGCATATTCAGCCAGTGCCAACTGCCCCTGTATATAAGAGGCAATACACAAGAAGAGCAGGTCAGGAAGAAGTTGCTACTCGGTCTTTGTCGCTTAATGAGTTGCATGATATCCACAAAGATTATGGTGGTCCTGAAGGCAAGCCCCTGGTTTCTTGGCTGCTCTGGTGCTGGGTCAACGGAGGTGAGGACTTAGAACTGGAAGGCAATGAAGCTAAGCAGCTCGGACAGATAGCAAGGGACGTAAGCATTGATAAAGGTCTCTCGAGAAGCAAGGACCCTCAGTTTCTGGAGATGACTCTTACTGAGTGTGGAAAACAGGTATCCCTTTTGAGATGATGCTGTGTACAGGCCAAGAAGCTGGATGACCACTGACAGAGGTGTGCAGTATCTAAGAGAAATAGCCATGCGGGAGCTGATTTTTGCTACTATGGATGACCCTCAGACACCAGTGGATCCAGATGCACTTAGAGTTACTGGACTGATGTGGCATAAGTGGGTGTTGAGCACGCCGCCAGCTTATGCCAATGTATTGGCATTATTTAGCTGGAAAGACTATGAGGTGCCAACAACAGGTGATCTGGATGCTCAACTAAGGCAGTGTGCAGATAATCTTTCTTCATCCCCACGGGCTGGCATCTATGCTGTGGAAACACCATCAGATAAATCCACAGCACTACTCAACAAAGTTCTTGACAGTCTGTCCCAGATGGAGGACAAGTTACACTTCCTGTCAGTGCCAATAAATGTTTCTGCTGTGGAGAGAAAGCGCTTCCTGAAAGGCCTGTGCGAAACAGATGGCATACATCACTGGGTATGCTGTGTTTTTTCTTAAGAGACCATGGAGAGGGCATGAGAAAATGGGACAGAAAGCCTACGTCAAATCCACGGGCACGTGTCCATGAACTGCAAAACAAAACTATTGCAAGAGAAGGACCTTCCAGGAGAAGTGCTGCTGCAGTCTCCAGAGGGCAGCCCCCCAGACAGCGTAGATGGGCTTCAGAGCCTAACTTATGATGCGTGACCGATGATGATACAAGTGTAGCCCATGTGAATAGCTTGGACCCATATGCCAATGACAGTTACTTTGCTCAGGATTAGAGAGGCCTTGCCTCCAGCCAGGTGGAGGAGGGGGATCACAGAGTCTATTGGACTGTGTGGATTTGATGGCCTGGCACGTCGGTACCACAGAAATACAAGGCTCTGGTGGACACCAGTGCACAATGCACCAAAATGTCATCCAATTACATTGAGACAGAATTCATTTCCATTACTGGAGTGACAGGAGGATCACAGGAATTGACTGTAGTTGAAGCTGAAGTCAGCCTGACTGGATGTGAGTAGCAGAAGCACTGTATTGTGACTGGCCCTGATGCCCCATGCATCCTTGGGGTGGATTTGGGATACTTCAAAGACCTGAGGGGGTACCGCTGGGGGTTTGGTATAGCAGCCGTGGAGACAGATGAAACTGAACTGCCTTCTACCCTGCCTGGCTTGTTGGAGGACCCTTCAATTGTGGGGCTGCTGAAGGTTGAGGACCAGAAGGTGCCTATTGCTATAACAACAGTGTACCGGCAACAGTATCGGACAAATGGAGACTCCCTGAACCCCATCCAGAAGCTGATTGGCCAACTAGAGAGCCAAGGGGTGATCAGCAGGACACGCTCACCCTTTAATAGTCCTATTCGGCCAGTGTGGAAGTCCAATGGAGAGTGGAGACTGACTGTGGACTATCGTTGTCTGAATGGAGTCACGCCACCGAGTGCTACTGTGCTGGACATGTTAGAACTCCAGTATGAACTGGAGTCCAAGGCAGCCAAGTGGTACGCCATGATTGATATCGCCAATTTTTCAATTTCCTGTGGAATGTGGGCACATGGATAAAGGGCTATCACACGCTCAGCGTATGTTTCTGGGATTACATTAAAAATGGTACCTTCTGTGAGGAAATAACACCAGGGGAAGTTTTCTCCCAACCATTCAACCAGTTCTTTGGGTTTGCTCTATCAGCTTTCGAAGGGTTTAGATTTCCCCTAGATACTATCAATGTGTTGCTAATAGGCCTACTCTGCTGGGCCTTCAGAGATAAAGTGAGACTGACTTGGATAACTACTTGGGCACCCACCCCAGAGACTAGGAATGCTGCCCCAGAACCTGACACGGCCCCAGAGGCCAGAGATCCTGCCCCGCAGCCTGACCCTGTCCCACGACCTGGCATTGCCCAGCAGCCCACCTCAGAAATGGACCAGCCGAATTGGGTGGGGGTACTGGTAAAGGAAATACGTGAGATGGGCCAGAAGCTGACGGAATATACCTCCCAAACTAGTGGGAAACGTTGTCCTGAAGAGGGAGAGTCTGATGGTGCAGCAGTGGAACCCACAGATGTTACAACTGTGCAGGGTCCAGCTGAACCACAAGGACAGCCACAGCCAGCGGCAGTTGCCCCTGTGCAGAGGAGGAAGTGCAAGGCCAAATCAGTACGCCCAGTTAATGATGGTGATGAACCAGAGCCCTCACAACCTGCAGGGGAGTCAGAGCCTGAAATTATCATCGAATCCCTGTCGTTCGACAGTCTCCGTAATATGCGAAAAGACATTGCGCGACGGGGGCGTGAGCCTTATACAACCTGGTTACTTCGGGTTTGGGACTTTATGGGTAAAGGCGTATAAATGGATGGTGGCGAAGCCAGGTATTTGGGATCCTTGGCCCAAGACTCAGGGGTGGACCAGGTATTCGTAAGGGAGCCGGGGCCCCTTTCTCTCTGGGAGCGGCTTTTAATGAGTGTGAGGGAAAGGTTTGTCCACAGAGAGAGAATGCAGGAGTACCATCATAGAATGCAATGGAAGACCCTTGAGGAAGCGATCCAACAGCTGAGAGAAGTGGCAGTGTTAGAGGTACTCTTTGGGAAGGATGGACAGCATGATAATGACCCCGACAAGGTCAAGTGTACAGGGCAGATGCTGTGGAACCTGGCAAAGCTGGGGCCACAGCAGTATGCCACGTTCATTGCAACAATTAATGCTGATGACAACCAAGAGACAGTGGGTTCTGTTGCCAACAGGTTCAGATATTATGAGAGTTTAGTCAATGGCCCAATGAAAGCTCATGTCGCTGCTGTGGCTAGGGACCTCAAAGAAGAGATTAGGGAGGAGGTGATGGAGGAGGTGAGAAGGAGCAGCTCTCATGTGGCACCAGTGCAGGTCATAAACCCCAGAGTCAGAGCCCGACGTCCCCCAGCTAGAGAGAGAGGGTACACCCCACGATCTGAGCTGTGGTTCTTCCTACGTGACTGTGGGGAAGACATGAGAAGGTGGGATGGGAAACCCACTTCTGTCCTGGCAGCACGGGTTCGTGAGCTCAAAAGGGAAAACACTAACCGAGGGGGTTCCACTAAAGCAAAAGTAGCCTCAGCCTCCCGTGACCGAGCTGCCAGGTATTACAGAAGGGAGGATGATATGTCAGATCCCCTTGAAGAAACATCTAGCAGGTATGCCCAGGGGAGGGATGATAACCAGGCCTAGAGGGGCCCTGCCTCTAGCCAGGAAGAGGCACGGGAGAATCGGGTCTTTTGGACAGTGTGGATCCGATGGCCTGGCACATCAGAGCCACAGAGATACAAAGCATTGGTTGATACTGGAGCACAATGTACCCTAATGCCATCGGGACATGTGGGGGCAGAATCTGTGTCTATTGCTGGGGTGACAGGGGGGTCGCAGCAGTTGACCCTGTTGGAAGCTGAGGTGAGCCTGACTGGGAAGGAGTGGCAGAAACATCCTATTGTGACTGGCCCGGAGGCCCCATGTATCCTGGGAATAGACTTTCTCCGGAATGGCTATTACAAAGACCCAAAAGGGTTTAAGTGGGCTTTTGGGATAGCTGCTGTGGAAGCAGAAGGCATTAGGCAGTTGAACACCTTGCCTGGACTATCAGAAAACCCTTTTGCAGTTGGGCTCCTGAAGGTGGAAGAGCAACGGGTGCCAATTGCCACTTCGACAGTGCACCGCCGGCAGTATCGGACGAATCGAGATGCCGTGATCCCCATCCACAAGATGATCCGTGAGCTGGAGGGCCAAGGGGTGGTCAGCAAGACCCACTCACCCTTCAACAGCCCCATCTGGCCTGTGCGCAAGCCTGACGGAGAATGGAGATTGACTGTGGACTATTGTGCTTTGAATGAAGTGACTCTGTTGCCCGGTCCGAAGAAACACAAACAACCAAAGTCGTTTATGTGATGCTTTATTGAGGGCCCGGGAGCCTGAGGACTAATGTCCAAAGTCAGAGCCCCATCTTTCAGTCAAATTACACAGGTTTATATAGTGTGAAATTGCTCAACAAGATAAAACTTCCTTATTAATCATTGATAAAGTCTGACAGATATATTGCCGCTAAGATTATGCTTCAGAGGATACAAACAATCAAAGTTAATTAAACTTCAAGAAAATACATGTCTAGTCATTTAGTAGTTCGGGTATTCCCCGGGTGGTACGTTCCAGGCCTCTGCCCAAGATACAAGACATTTCCTTCAGGTGCACAGTTTAGATAAAATAATAGAAGTACATTATTAACGATCAGTTAAAGAATATGTTTGCATACACAACAAGACATTTGCTAGGTTACATTTGCTAGGTTACAGAATTCTTTTCCCCAAAGCAGGCCCTAAGAGCCTTAGCACAACTACTTCTATTATACGGTACACATAGACATGGTAACAAGTCCCCCCTTTTGAGCATTCTTCAGTCTTCTGCAAGGATGCTCAATTCTGAGTTTCCATAGATCCTGGATTCTCTCGATTCACGGCTTTTTCATATTTTGGCGGCGGAAGGATTATGTTCGGGATGCTCGCTCTTGCCACCGCCTTCAGTAAGCTTCGGTTTCGTCCTGTTTCTCTGATAATGATACTCAAAAGGCAACGGTAACATAACCATCCAACAAAGATTAAAATCAGAAACAATAACAAATATTGCAATAGCGATGAAATCCATCCAGAGTCCCGGAGCCCTAAGGATTCAAATAAGGCTCCTATCCAGTTTTCCGACATGTCCTCTCTAAGTTCGTGTGTTTCTTGTTCTATTTTTCCTAATAACTCCAGATCGTGCTCAACATCTTCAGTTACATTTGGAATATGTACACAACAATGGTCTATTCTATCTCTTAAAAATCCACACACACCATGCTCCTTTAGCAGCAGGATATCCAGTGCCATCCTGTTCTGTAAAGCCATCCTTGATGTAGTCTGCAACTGTATATTCATTTTTCTGAACCCTCTGCGTGTCACATTTGCCAACCGTTCAACCTGTCCAGTTAGCTGATACAACCATTTTCTATTTCTATAGGACGCTATAGGATTTAGGAGAGATTCTAATACCCATCCTATTTTCACCCCTGCTCCTGGATCATTCCAGGTTTCATCATCTTCGTTTCCTCTTTCTGATCTTTTTAGTCGTGTTATGTGCAAATTTTCTTGATTTCCCTTAAAGGGAGCCTTTTTCCATATAGGGCATAATGTGGGTAATCCCAATGTTATTTGTTTAACTTTTCCGTCAATGTTTAAATGTGTGGTCCAGGTACCATCACTCATTACCCAGACTAAATGCCCAGGGCTCGGAATTGCATACCTTTGGCAACTAACCTTCCAGAGACTAGTTACATTCAAATTATTTTCTAGTCCCCGGCATAAGCACCCAAATTTTAGAGCCGCTGCTAGAGGGGGTATGCGTTGAAATGCTTGGTTCACTGTACTACAATTGTATATTTGTTTACATTGCCACCAAGGAACTACTTTTTCTTTTTCCCTTGTAGATGTACTTTTATCTATTACAATTGGATTTGTTGAAAATTTTAGTCCATCCCATGTAAAACACCATGATGTCTCTGCCATGTACTGAAATTGTAAAAGTATGCTTGTAGACCAAATGGATTCCCACTTCTCTTCTAGTCCTGTGGTTCGGTTAGCTCTTTCGCATTCCCATTTCATGATTGTTCTAGATACATTTCGTTTTATTTGTTCATCGTAAGAACAATACCCTCTATTTCTATCATCACACGTTGGCCCACTACAAAGAAAACGCATTTGGCTTGTTGGCTCTCTTGATTCAAAAATAGAATTTGGCAACTTGTGACAATCGTCTTTATTCCCTGGAAACTTCCATCTCTTTCTAATTTTCTCTACTTTTTCTTGCCATTCTACTACCGGCTTCTGTTTACAGTGGGTAGTTTCATTTTTTTTCTCTACTGTAGTCAGATTCATTGTCAAAATTCCCCATGGAATTGATTCTCCAACTGCTCGTGGAATTGGCAGGCAAGCAGTAATTTGTGATACATTTTGTAATTTTGCAAATTCTTTGATCAAACCTATTATTAAATTTTCTTCTTGCGTTTTACCTGGTACCGATATTACCTGTTCTGTATCTGGTTCTTTACCTATTTCTCGTTTTTTCTTTATTACCCTTTTATCTTTTACCTGTGGTTGTCTCTCTACGCCTTTTCCCCAGCCATTCAAATCACAGGTTTGAATCTGAGTGTTGTTGTTTACTTGTGCTAGGTCTGGTAACGACCTTTCTTCCATCGCTCCTGATATCGGTTCTGGGGTGATAACCACTACAAAACTTTGAGAAGGGGTTACTTTCAGTAGAACTAAGAACAGAATAATCAAAAATGCTACTTTGCGCGAAAGATCATTCGGGTGGGGGACACCATTTGCGTTTCCCATTGGGCCGGTATCTTCTTGACGCGAGTGTAATGGATCCAAGTCTCGATCCCTGCGACTTTGACGGCGGTGAAGGTCGTCAAGATCACCTGGTAGGGACCGTCCCATGTCTCCTTCAGTGGATCGGTGAACCAGTTCCTCACGTATACATGGTCTCCAGGTTGGATATCATGTACCGGATTCTCCAGTGGCAGCGGTCGATTCCACTGTAGGGCTCCCCTTAAATCATTAAGAGTTTTATTTAATGACATTACATAGTTAAATATTATTTGTTCTCCCTGGACATGTGGATCTCCTTTTAGAGTAGTCGCATGATATGGTTTTCCATACAGAATTTCAAAAGGACTCACTCCTATCCTTTCCCGAGGTTTAATTCTAACCCTCAGGAGGGCTAATGGCAGAGCTTGTGGCCACTGTATTTTTGCCTCTTGGCAAATTTTCTTTATCTGACCCTTTAGAGTTTGATTCATCCTCTCTACTTGACCACTAGATTGTGGTCGCCAGGGGGTATGTAAACCCCAGGTAATATCCAACATTCGGGCAATGGTTTGCACAATTCCTGCGACAAAATGGGGACCTCTATCCGATGAAAGGCCCAGGGGAACCCCGAATCTAGGGATAATTTCTTTTAACAGGGTTTTCACTACTTCTTTCGCTTGATTAGTTCTGCATGGGAATGCTTCCGGCCACCCCGAAAATGTACACACATATACTAACATATATCGGAAACCCTGTGCTTTAGGTAATTCTGAAAAGTCTACCTGCCAGTAATCTCCTGGTTCCGGCCCTATTTGTATTCTTCCTAACTGGATTTGTTTCCTGACGATAGGATTGTTCTTCAGACAAATCGGACACATAGCATTCACCCGTTTGGCCAAAGTTAACATCTGGTTAGAAATTATTTCTCGTTTTAAAAATTTTACCATTACCTCTGCTCCCCAATGGCATTTATTGTGTTCGGTTTCCAATATTATCTTCATAATTTTTCCAGGGACCACTACCTGTCCTGTTGATGTTTTGTACCATCCAGCTGCATCTCTCTGTGCTTCAAGCAAATTTGCCAGCTTCTCATCTTCTGCTGAGTACTTTGGCTTCTCTGTTAGAAACGGGGTAACAGGGCTTACCTTAGTAGGTATCAGTGCCATTTGAGTCCATACATGCCTCGCCACCTCTCGAGCGGTAATATCGGCCAAACGATTTCCGTCATAAATTTTTCCTTCATCCTTCTGGTGTCCTTTCATATGCATCACCGCTACTTCCTTAGGTTTGTGCACTGCATCCAGTAGCGCCAGTACTTCATTCCGGTGTTTAATAGTTGTTCCTTGAGAATTTAGAAGTCCTTTTTCTTTCCAGAGTGCCCCATGGATATGGATCACGCCGAAGGCATATTTTGAATCAGTCCAAATGTTTACCTTCTTTCCTGTACTCAAAATTAAAGCCCGTACCAATCCAATTATCTCAGCTTTCTAGGCGGAGGTACCTGTGGGTAGAGCTTTAGCTTCAATAACAGTACTCACGGTTACCACCGCATATCCTGAGTATCTGGTACCATTTTCCACAAAACTCGATCCATCCGTGAAGAGTTCCCAGTCTGGATTTTCTAGCGGGACGTCCTTCAAATCCGGGCGGCTGGCATAAACCTGTTCAATTATTTCCACGCAATCATGTTCTAATTCTCCTTCTTCCAGTTGGCTGCGGAGGAATTCTGCTGGGTTAATATGATTAGTTATCCTTAGTTCCACATCATCCTGCTCTCTAAGGATTGCTTGATATTGTAGCATTCGACTTGACGAAAGCCAATGACCCCCCTTTTGTTCCAGGACAGCTATTACCATATGTGGCACAAACACTTCGATCTTTCTTCCTAAAGTCAATTTCCTAGCCTCTTGGATGAGGATTACTGTAGCTGCCACTGCTCTCAAACAAGACGGCCACCCAATACTTACAGTGTCCAGTTGTTTTGAAAAATATCCCACGGGACGTTTCCATGATCCAAGTTTCTGGGTTAGCACTCCCAAGGCAAGCTTCTGTCTCTCGTTCACATAAAGTTGAAAATCTTTGTTTAAGTCCGGGAGGCCTAAAGCAGGCGCTTCCTTCAGTGCCTGTTTCAATTTCTGGAAAGCTGTTTCTCGTTGTTTGTCCCACACTAGTTGTTTTTCTTTGAGCGCTTCATATAAGGGTTTGGCTATCAGCCCAAAGTCTGGGATCCATAGTCTGCACCATCCCACCATTCCCAGGAATGATCTCAATTCCTGGTGATTTCTCGGAAGAGGGATAGCACAAATTGTTTCAATACGATTGACACCCAACTTTCTCTGTCCTTTTGTAATTTCACATCCCAGATATATCACACTGCGTCTCACTAACTGAGCTTTCTCTTTCGAGACTCTGTACCCGGCCTGACCCAGCATATTCAAGAGAGATATTGTTAAGTTTAAACAGACTTTCTCTTCTTCTGTCGCTAGAAAGATATCATCAGCATATTGTAACACGAGGTACGAGAAAGGAGACTCTCTTACCTCCGTCGTCTTCCATTCCTCTAATTCTTTCGCCAGTTGATTTCCAAAGATCGTTGGGCTATTTTTGAATCCCTGCGGTAGCCTGGTCCAAGTTAGTTGTCGCTTTCTTCCAGTCTCCGGACTTTCCCATTCGAAAGCGAAATATTTTCTACTTTCAAATGCCAGAGGGATGCAGAAGAATGCGTCTTTCAAATTGATTACTGTAAACCATTGAAATCTTTCCGACACAGATGTTAGCAAAGTGTATGGATTAGCAACCACCGGGTGAAGGTCCTCAATAACATCATTAACGGCTCGTAGGTCCTGTACTAATCTATACTTACCGTTTGGTTTTCTTATTGGTAGAATCGGAGTGTTATATTCAGATTCACACTCCTGTAATATCCCTAGGGTTAAGAATTGTTTAATCAATGGAGCAACCCCTTTTCTAGCTTCTAATTTGAGAGGGTATTGTTTTACTCTTACTGGCTGGGTTCCCTCTTTTGATTTTATAACCACTGGCTGAGCTACTTTAGATTTTCCCGGGATACCGGTTTCCCATACCCAAGGTATCACTGCATTTTCTATTTCCTTAGGTATTGGGGAGGGTTCCACTTCTTTGATTACAAACAATTTTGCGATATTTTCTTCTGGGATCTCCAATTTTACTCTTCCATTTTCGAAAATGATTTTGACATTTAAGATAGACAGTAAATCTCTCCCCATCAATGGATTTGGGCAGTTAGGCATGTATAAAAATTGATGGTCCAATTCCTTTCCTCTAAATTTTAAATTAAGCGGTTGCAGAAAGGACCTTTCCTCTAACTGTCCGGTAGCCCCAACAACTTGAACAGTGGTGTCACTAATTGGCCCCAAACGCTCATTTAAAACAGAATAGGTTGCTCCGGTGTCTACAGTAAATTCCTGTTCCCTGCCCCCTATATCTATCCTTACCTTCAGATCCTGGTCTAGTCAGCTTTGACTCTGATATTCCCCCAAGACCATTGCCTGAGCGACACCTGCCGGATTTAATGGGTAAGCGGCCGGACCGCTCACATTTATTCCCCCAATACCAGCTCTAGCCGGACACTCATTTTTCCAGTGTCCTATTTGACGGCAAAACGCGCACTGGTTAGGACCCAACCTTTCTGATTGATAAAGGTTCGGGTTCGCCATCCCTCGACCACCCGCATTCTGCAAACCCATTCCTCCCCGACCATTTCCTCGATTTTTCCCAAATCCTCTGCCACGTCCTCTGCCTTGCTGTATTACTGCTAAGATATTAGCTTGTTGTTTCCTAGAAATTTCTTTTTCTCTATTATTATATACTTTCCAGGCCACTTCCAACATTTTATCCAGATTACGGGTGTCCTCTCCCTCCAGCTTTTGTAATTTCTTTCTAATATCCTCTTGGGACTGTCCCATAAATAGCAGGGCTAGCTGCAATTTTCCAGCCTCTTCTTCCACATTCAAATTGGTAAACCTTCTGGCTATTTCTTTTAGTCTTTCCAGAAAGGCAGATGGGGACTCAGTTTTATCTTGTCGTCCTGAATACAGTTTTGACCAGTTCAAAGTTTTCGGGATGCCTGTTCTTACCCCTTCCAGGATTAAATTCTGATAATTTCTAATGGCATGCATGCCCCGAACTGTATTAGGATCCCAATAGGGGTCCTCGCTAGGCACCAAATCATTAACCGTACCACCGTACACTTGCATCCTCATCCCTTCCCGAGCCTTTTCTTTAGCTGCCCGCAGTACCATATCTTTTTCAGTCGAGTCCATTAAAGTATCTAATAACACCTGTATATCATTCCAATCAGGATTTTGAGTTTTCATAATCATTTTAACCACCCGTGCCATTCGTTCGGGGTCCTCCCGATAATTTCCAGCAGATTGTTTCCAGATTATTAAATCGCCTGGGGAGAAAGGAACCTTTACCAGCACCTTCTCTCCCTGGGGTCCCATTGCCTCCCATAAGGGGGCAATTAGCTGGGGTTCCCCGAGATTTCTCCGCCCTTGCCGAGTACGAGCGGCTAAAGGTGTTCTCTGTATTTCCCGAGGAGCAGCAGGGGAGGGTGTTAGGGGACGGAGTGAGATTCTTTTAACAGAATTTCCCCCTTCAATATCCCCGTCTTCTTCCTGACCTTCACTCTCATAATTTTTCTCATTGTCACTTTCCAGGGCGCGCGACTCCAGAGGAGCACTCGGGGATACTAATAAAGACAAATCCTCCTCTGGTCGGGCGTTTAAAGCCAAACATTTTGAGCATTCCATTCTCCCTTTACATTCCCCACATTCCGTATTCTGAACCTCTAATAACATTATACCACATTCCCTCTGCCATTCCGGTTTCCTTCCTAAGTAACGAAATACATCTAGATACGGTATTTCATCCCATTTTTCATTTCGAGACAAAAAATGCATTAATGGAGTAATTATACCGGGATCGATTGATCCATTCAGTGGCCACATTGGCCCTTCTCTATCAGTGTACTCAGGCCACCAATGATTGCAATATTCAATCATTTTTCCTTTCTCCAGATCCTGATAAAATCCTTCACTTTTCCATCGTTTCAATATGCAACCTAACGGTGTATTGCCAGGTATCTTATTGTTTGACTGTAACATCGCCTTTACAGTTTTAAATGGCATCATTTCAATATTTTTATCACACTATTTCAAGCACACTTTTACCACAATCACTCGTTACTCGTTCACAAATAGCAGCAAAATAATAGCAGCAAAAATAAACTCACCAACACAGCAAAATAGACTTATTAACAAGACAACGTATAGATACCAGAATAAATACCAAACCAACCAACTTGCCGCTTCTCGTCGCCGCGAGGGGCAAGTGCCGGACTTGCGCAGCTTTCGCCGCGTCTAACAGCCGGCGCCTAGGCTTACCAACCAAGACGTCATAGCCCAACCTAGCGAGGATCGCCGCCTCGTCTTATAGGCAGGCACCCAATACCAAATAATAAAGCACCCCGGGCTTACCTTTCGCAGTTGTCCGCCAGGCGCGGGGGTCGGGCGCAGACCGATGACTCCCCGAGAATCCCTCGGTGCCGGCACGGAGTGGATCAGAGTGCGAACCGCCCCAGCCGCCTTCGGAGTCCTGCCGCGGTCGCCAGAAAACTGTTGCCCGGTCCGAAGAAACACAAACAACCAAAGTCGTTTATGTGATGCTTTATTGAGGGCCCGGGAGCCTGAGGACTAATGTCCAAAGTCAGAGCCCCATCTTTCAGTCAAATTACACAGGTTTATATAGTGTGAAATTGCTCAACAAGATAAAACTTCCTTATTAATCATTGATAAAGTCTGACAGATATATTGCCGCTAAGATTATGCTTCAGAGGATACAAACAATCAAAGTTAATTAAACTTCAAGAAAATACATGTCTAGTCATTTAGTAGTTCGGGTATTCCCCGGGTGGTACGTTCCAGGCCTCTGCCCAAGATACAAGACATTTCCTTCAGGTGCACAGTTTAGATAAAATAATAGAAGTACATTATTAACGATCAGTTAAAGAATATGTTTGCATACACAACAAGACATTTGCTAGGTTACATTTGCTAGGTTACAGAATTCTTTTCCCCAAAGCAGGCCCTAAGAGCCTTAGCACAACTACTTCTATTATACGGTACACATAGACATGGTAACAACTCCACCATTGAGTGCTGCTGTGCCGGACATGCTGGAGCTCCAGTACGAGCTGGAGTCCAAAGCAGCAAAGTGGTATGCCATTATTGACATTGCTAATGCATTTTTCTCCATTCCTCTGTCACCAGAGTGCAGGCCTCAGTTTGCCTTCACCTGGAGGGGCGTGCAGTACACCTGGAACCGACTGCCCCAGGGGTGGAAGCACAGTTCCACCATCTGCCATGGGCTGATCCAGACTGCACTGGAAAAGGGTGAGGCTCCAGAACATTTGCAGTTCATCGATGATATCATTGTATGGGGGAACACGGCAGTGGAAGTGTTTGAGAAAGGAGAGAAAATCATCCAGATTCTCCTGGAGGCCGGCTTCGCCATCAAGAAACGCAAAGTCAAGGGACCTGCCCGAGAGATCCAGTTCCTGGGGGTAAAGTGGCAAGACGGACGGCGCCAGATTCCCACCGAGGTCATCAATAAGATCACTGCGATGTCTCCACCGACCACCAAGAAGGAAACACAAGAATTCCTAGGTGTCATAGGCTTTTGGAGAATGCACATTCCCGAGTACAGCCAGATCGTGAGCCCTCTCTACCTGGTTACCCGCAAGAAGAACGATTTCCACTGGGGCCCTGAACAACAACAAGCCTTCACTCAGATCAAGCAGGAAATTGCTCATGCGGTAGCCCTTGGCCCAGTCAGGACGGGACAAGAGGTGAAAAATGTGCTCTACTCTGTAGCCGGGAACAAGGGTCTGTCCTGGAGCCTTTGGCAGAAGGTGCCTGATGAGACTCGGGGCCGACCACTGGGATTCTGGAGCCGAAGCTACAAAGGGTCCGAAGCCAACTACACTGCGACAGAGAAAGAAATCTTGGCCGCCTATGAAGGAGTTCAAGCTGCCTCAGAAGTAATCGGCACAGAGGCACAACTCCTCCTGGCACCCTGACTACCGGTGCTGGGGTGGATGTTCAAGGGAAAGGCTCCCTCCACGCATCATGCCACCGACGCTACTTGGAGCAAATGGATTGCCCTCATCACACAGCGCGCCCGTATTGGAAACCAAAATCGCCCTGGGATCTTGGAAATAATTACCAACTGGCCAGAAGGTGAGGCTTTTGGATTATCTTCTGAAGAAGAGGAAGAGGAAATGACACGTGCTGAGGAAGCCCCTCCATATAACGAGCTACCAGAGAGTGAAAGACGATATGCTCTCTTCACCGATGGTTCCTGCCGAATTGTAGGTGCTAGCCGGAAATGGAAAGCTGTTATATGGAGCCCCACACGACAAGTTGTACAAGCTACCGAGGGAGAGGGTGGATCGAGCCAATTTGCTGAACTCAAAGCCGTCCAATTAGCCCTGGACATTGCTGGGAGAGAGAAGTGGCAAAAGCTCTACCTCTTCATTGATTCATGGATGGTAGTCAATGCCCTGTGGGGTTGGCTGGATAGGTGGAAAAAGGCCAACTGGCAGCGTAGGGGAAAACCAATCTGGGCTGCTGATGAGTGGAAGGACATTGCCACTCGGGTAAAGGAGCTACCTGTGAAAGTCCGTCATGTAGATGCTCATGTCCCCAAGAGTCGGGCTAATGAAGAACATCGCAACAACGAGAAGGCAGATCAGGCTGCAAAAATAGAGGTGTTCCAGATAGATTTGGATTGGCAGCATAAGGGAGAGTTGTTCTTAGCTCGGTGGGCCCATGATGCCTCAGGCCATCAAGGCAGAGATGCCACCTATAAGTGGGCACGAGACCGAGGGGTGGATCTAACCATGGACAGTATCTCCCAGGCTATCCATGACTGTGAGACGTGCGCTGCGATCAAACAGGCCAAGCGGGTGAAGCCCCTGTGGTATGGTGGGCGGTGGTCCAAATACAAGTATGGGGAGGCCTGGCAGATCGACTACATCACACTGCCTCAAACCCGCCAAGGCAAGCGCTACGTGCTCACAATGGTGGAAGCCACCACTGGATGGCTGGAGACCTACCCTGTACCTCACGCTACTGCCCGGAACACCATCCTGGGCCTTGAAAAGCAAGTCCTTTGGAGGCATGGCACCCCTGAGAGAATTGAGTCCGACAACGGGACTCATTTCAAGAACAGCCTTGTCAACACCTGGGCTAGGGAGCATGGCATTGAGTGGGTGTACCACATCCCTTACCATGCACCAGCAGCTGGGAAAGTTGAACGGTGCAACGGACTGCTTAAAACCACCTTGAAGGCACTGGGTGGAGGAACTTTCAAAAACTGGGAGATGCATTTAGCAAAAGCCACCTGGTTAGTTAACACCCGAGGCTCCACGAACCGAGCAGGCCCCGCTCAATCTGAATCCTTACAAACAACAGACGGGGATAAGGTTCCAGTAGTGCACATGAGAGGTATGCTTGGGAAAACTGTTTGGGTTAATTCTGCCTCGGGCAAAGACAAACCCATCCGTGGGGTTGTCTTTGCTCAGGGACCAGGTTGTACTTGGTGGGTAATGCAGAAAGATGGGGAAACCCGGTGTGTACCACAAGGGGACCTTATTTTAAGTGAGAACTGAGTGTAGAGTTTCATTGTATATGTATGTGTATATATATATATATGTGTGTGTGTGTGTAGAGTTTAAGAAAGGTATTGATTTGGGATGATGCAAATGGTAATAAAACAAGGGGTGGATAATGTCCTGGGTTGCAATGTATTCTATTACCATGAGCCGTTGAAGCCTGGCGCTGGTGTTCCTTCCCCCCCCCGCCCCCCCCCGGGTCTATTCTTCTGTTAATGCGCCCATCAGGGCCTTGCCCCAGGACTCACCATCCCTTTGTGAGATGCTCCGGCCAGGGGGGGAGGGGTGGAGCCAAGCATTCCCGCCGGAGATAATTTGGCGGTTTGGAGCAGCGTGAGGGGCCTTACCCGCTGGGATCCCAGAGGACAAGGACTGCACCGCGGCCGGATTTTCGGAGGAGGACCAGTTTCTTTTTCTACAAGATCACCGCTTCAACGGGATCATCTAAAAAAGAGAACTGCAGCTGCCACCGAAATCGGATTGCTCAGACTTTTCTTTTTCTTTTTCTACGGACCACCGCTTTAACCGGACCATTTCGGAGAGAACTGCAGCTGCCACTGGATCGGACTGCTACCAGCACCCTGCCCGGCAGGGTGCCAGGTTGTATCCCTGACTCTGTCAGGCCTGTAACCAGTTCCTCTGTATTATAGTTTTGTTGTATACATTAGTAAAAACTGTTATTCCCATTTTCCTCATATCTTTGCCTGAAAGCCCCTTAATTTCAATTCTATAACGATTCGGAGGGAAGGGGGTTGTATTTTTCTGTTCCAAGGGGGGCTCCTGCCTTCCTTAGCAGACACCTGTCTTTCAAACCGGGACAAGTAATTAAAACTCTACTGAAAGCTGATTTTGCCATAAAAATAGGCAAGGTCAAGGGTCCTGCTAGAGAAATCTAGTTCCTAGGAATTAAATGGCAGGATGGATGTCGCCAGATCCCATTAGATGTAATTAACGAATTAACAGCGGTGTCCCCACCGACCAACAAAAAGTAGCCTTTGGGCCAGTCCGGATGGGTCAAGATGTTAAGAACATACTCTACACCACAGCCAGGGAGAACGGACCAACCTGGAGCCTCTGGCAAAAGGCTCCAGGGGAAACTCAAGGTCGACCCTTAGTGTTTTGGAGCCGAGGCTACAGAGGATCGGAAGCCCTCTACACTCCCACTGAAAAAGAAATACTGGCAGCATATGAAGGAGTTCAAGCCGTTTCAGAAGTAGTTCGCACTGAAGCACAGCTCCTTCTGGCACCACGATTGCCAGTGCTGAATTGGATGTTTAGAGGGAAGATTCCATCCACACACCATGCAACAGATGCAACATGGAGTAAGTGGGTTGCACTGATCACTCAGTGGGCTAGAACAGGAAATCCCACTTGCCTGGGTATCCTGGAAGTAATCATGGACTGGCCAGAAGGCAAAGATTTTGGAGTGCCACCAGGAGAAAAGGTGCTGCGCATTGAAGAGGCCCCACCATACAGTGATCTGCCAGAAAATGAGAAGCTGCATGCTTTGTTCACCGATGGATCCTGTTGTCTTGTAGGAAAACAGCATAGGTGGAAAGCTGCTGTGTGGAATCCTACATGACGGGTTGCAGAAGCAGCTGAGGGTGACGGTGAATCAAGTCACTTTGCAGAAGTAAAGGCCATCCAGCTGGCTTTAGATATTGCCAAGCAGGAAAAATGGCCAATACTTTATCTGTACACAGACTCATGGATGGCAGCAAATGCCCTATGGGTTTGTCTAAATCTATGGAAATAAAATAACCGGCAGCGCAGAGGCAAGCCCATCTGGGCTGCCTCATTGTGGTGAGATATTGCTGCACGATTAGACAAGCTGGCTGTAAAGGTATGCCATGTAGTTGCCCACATACCCAGGAGTCGGGCCAATGAAGAACATCAAAATAACCAGCAGGTGAATCAGGCTGCAAAGGTAAAAATATCTCAGGTGGACCTGGACTGGCAGCACAAGGGTGAATTATTCTTAGCTCAGTGGGCCCATGATACATCAGGCCATCAAGATCAAGATGCGAGGTATAAATGGGCTCGTGACTGAGGGGTGGACTTGACTATCAACACTATTGCACAAGCCATCCATGAGTGCGAGATGTGTCACAATTAAACAAGCAATATGGATAAGACCCCAGTGGTATGGAGGGTGCTGGCTGAAATATAAATATGGTGAGGCCTGGCAGATTGACCACATCTCAGTGCTGCGAACACGCCAAGCCAAGCGCTACGTGCTTACTATGGTGAAAGCCACCACTGGATGGCTGGAATCATATGCTGTGCCCCATGCCGCTGCTTGTAACACTATTCTTGGTCTTGAAAAGCAAATATTGTGGTGACATGGTTTAATGGACTGCTACTGAAGAGCTGATAAGGCTGGATGCCTCAAACAGCTTGGGTGCATCCCATTGTTTGAGACTCTGGATAAGAAGTGAGAAGGCTAAGTGCTTCAAACCACTTGGGTGTAAGCCGCTGTTGAGACCCCAGAAAAGAAGTGGCAGAGGGAGGGAATTGTGTGGAGATAAGATGGCCTTGCCTCAGCCCCATGGACAAAGTGATTGTCCTTTTTCTTCATTATGGGTAAAATATATATAACGGGTGACACCCACACTTAAGCTAATGATAGTTATCATAAACATACATCCCATCTGGGATCTTCCCAGAGCTGCTCTGCAGCACCAGTGGCGACGTGAGCATTATCAGGGGGAGCGTGTGATTCGGGGGGAGAAGCTCGATACTGGTTTTGTACGCATTTGTAAATATTTCCTTATTTTTCTTCTCGTTCTTGTATTTCTCTCTTGGTTGTGATAGTTTCGTTCAAGCTGTTTTAGTTTTATTCCCAACTCGTAAGTCTCTCTCCCTTTTCTTCTTTCCCTTCCCCTGTCCGGGAAGGGAGAGGGGTTAACAGAGAGCATCTGCCGTCCGTTTAGTGGCCGGCCCAGCCCCAAACCACGCCACCCAGTCGTTTGAAGCGTGACGCTGGAACCGCTCAGCAGTCTCCCGCGTCCCGTAGGAAGCAAACTCGTCGCTTTTTGCAAGTGGTACGCGAGCGTACATAAAGCCGGTGCAGGCTGCTGCTACGACTTTAGAAAATACTGCCCGTGACCCTACGGGCCTGCCATACAAGGGTGGTTTGGGCACAGTGCAATGAGTCGGAAGCCTCCAAATCCTGTGGAAGCACGTTATCGATGGCTGTGAGAGAAGGCCCCGTGGATGTCCCTTTTCTGGCGAGGAGGGATGTGGTAGGAGAAAAGAGTCGGTCTGAATGGCAGCTGTGGTGCTTCCATAGCGCGGTGGCATCTCTCTTTTGTCAGCTTGGGTCAGCTGTCCTGGCTCTGTCCCCTCCCAAGCTCTTGTCCGCCCCCAGCTTACTGGACTGTGGGGGTGGGGTGGTTGGAGAGGCAGCCTGCGTGCCGTGGGAGCACTGCTCGGCAGTAGGCAAAACCTCGGTGTGTTATCAACCCACCTCTCGGGTGAACCGTCCTAGTTAGTGCTCTGGATGAGGGGCAGACAGAGTACCCTCGGCGAGTTTGCTGATGATACAAAGCTGGGAGGAGTGGCTGCTACACCAGAGGCTTGTGCTGCCGTCCAAGAGGGACCTCGAGAGGCTGGAGGAAAGGGGCGGGCAGGGGCCTCGTGCGGTTCAACAAGGGCAAGTGCAAAGTCCTGCGCCTGGGGAGGAACAAGCCCGTGGGCCAGTATCTGCTGGAGGCCCCTCGGCTGGAAAGCAGCTTTGCAGAAAAGGACGTGGGGGGCTCCTGGTGGACGGCAGGTGGAACGCGAGCCGAGGACGTGCCCTTGCCGCAAAGGCGGCTAAGGACATCCTCAGCCCGATAGAGAGGAACGCAGGGTTTAGATACGTTACGGTACAGTCGTGCAGACCAATCAAATTGCTCGCTCTCCCCGGGGGTGCAGGGCACCACAGAGCCCCCTTGGGGCAGCGTCCTCCTACCCGGCTTAGCGCAAATCACATCTTGATCTGCCCTCCAGCCCTCAAGCCAGCAGTGCTGAACACACGCTTTGTGTTTTATTTTCTGCCAGGAGGCGGGCGGCTTAGAAACGCCTGCGATGGAAGTGGGGCTTTCAGGGAACGATTTAGAGCAACTTCTGCTGGTTCTGCGAAACGGTCCGAGAAGTTAAGGCCTGCAAAAGCAGTCGTTTGACTGGAGGGAGCAGCGGCAAAAAGCCACAAGCACGTTTGGGGTGGACCCGACGCGGTAATAAATAACACCAAACAGTGCTTCTAGCTGCAGCCGCCTCTTCTGAGGCCTGGTTGGCTGCCCGCAGGCTCGCGGCACTACACGGCGCAGATGCCTCCGCGGACTCGCCCAACGGCGCCTCCCTCCGCGCGCCGTCGGCACGCCAACTCCCTGAGCCCCGGTAAGCACCCGGTCGAGGAGGGCGGACCCGCCAAGGGGGCGGGGACAAACGAAAACGACAGGCGAGACAGCCAATCCAGACGCGGGTTCGGCCGGCGGCGACCTGGCGGCCCAATGGGCGCCGCGGAGGGCCTGGCCGAGTGGAGGAAGCGCGGGGGCGCCAACGGGCTGACGGGATTATCGGGGCGCGGGCCGCCCGGCCCGGTGGCGCCACCGCCACTACTGTCTTCGGAAAACATCATGGGCAAGGCGCTTCCCCGCCAGCGTCATCTACGAGGAGGTAGCCGCGGCTTTGCTCTGTGCGCGCTTCCCTTCCCTTCCTTTCCCCCTCTCCCCCCGCGCTCGCAGGCACCCTGAGCCGAGGCCTTGTTGCGCGGTGCCCGGGAGCGCGGCAGGGCGGGTGGCGGCGTTGCTGTGGGTGGAAGGAGGGAGGGAGCCGAATCCCACTTCCGGAGGGGGCTCTGTACATACGTTGTATTTTGTGTATAGAAAGTATTCATATCCCGTAAGAAAACGCAACGTTTCGCCTTGTGTTGGGGGTATCTGGTAATCTGCTTCTGCACGAGTTCAGTGGGGCATATTGATTTGCTCAAGCGATTACCTTTCTGGGAAGCCAATAACCGTTTTACCTGTTTCCTCTTCCTCCAGTGCCTTGGGTTCCATGGTCTTTCACCCCAAGCTCCGACGCTTTTCCTAGTCGCGCCGAAGGAGCCGATTATCGGGTTATCTGAAGCAGAAGGTTCTGGTGGATCTGTAAGTACTGCGGAAGCTTTCTGTACGCTGAACCGTGCCTGTAACTAGTTCCTAATTTACTAGACTCTTTCCCCGCCCCCACCCCCCTTTTGGTCTCGATAGGGCGCAGTAGGCTATTTGGGGTTTTCTGGCGCTATAATCTTTTGCCTCTAGTTCGTAATGGAATTGAGTTTCTTGACTGAAAGTAGCGAAATAAAGGTGTGCTCAGCCCTGGCTATGTACTCCTGGCGCAAAACGCGGCGTTGCTTTGGAGCGCAGCCTGATGCCTGTTGTCATGGTTCAGAGTGAGAGCTGTGGTACTTCTTGGAACACGGAGAAGAGGGCTTGGGGTTTTCGGCAGGCCAGGGGTGAGGAAGGGCAAAGCTGGCTGAGAGGTGCTGGGTGCTTCGCTTTTGGCTCTAGAAGTCAAGTTCAAAGACTTTGTAAACCCACGCAAAAGGCAGCCTAAAGTTTATTTTCCCCCAGAATCGCTTATGTTGCCTGAAGATATAATGGGGGCTTTAACCCGGAGACAAACTTGGCTTCTCTGGCTGCTTTGTAGTCCGTTACTGTCCAGCTGGAGAAAAATTGCGTAGCTTTTTTTCTTCTTCTCCTTCCGCCGCTACAGCGTGCATAAGCGGTCTTTGTAGCTTTGCTTGGGAAATGTGAGTTGCGGGCGGGCGGGCGGACAGGAAATGGAAAATGGAAGCGCAGTGGTTGAATTGCTAGGAAGCGGCCGAGTGGTTTCTCTGGGCGGTCGTCTGCTCTCATGCCTTCCCTTCCTGCCCTCTCCCCTCTTTGCGTGTGACTTTTAATTTTAGTTATTTATGGCTTTGTACTTCCTTCTCCAGCTTCTTGGGCATTTGATGATTGTTGGCAAGAAGCGTGCCGCTCGCCTGGGCCTGACCAATGGATTCCGGACGGTCGTGGGTGAAGGGCCCGAGGGCGGGCAGCCTGTCTATCCCGTACATCTACGTCTTCTGGGTGGCCGTCAGTTGGGCTGGCCGCCCGGCTAAGGCTTTTGCACCGCGAGAGTTGCTGCACGTGTACGAATCGCCACCGAATGGATTTCGTCTGTTGCCCGTCAGTCTAGCCACTGTTGATGTCTAATTTTTTGTGGCGTGTGTCTGTGGAAGGTCATAAGAGCTCTGAGCAGCAGTTGCACAATAAAGATTTAGCATGGGGATATCATCTCTGTCCTGTGCGTCTTACTGAGGGAAATAGTTGTGCAAGTTAAAATGGTGTCTCCCCGGAGCTTGAGCACGCGGAACGTTTCGGTCTGTTAACAGCGTTGTACAGGTAGACGGTGATTGGCCCAGTGTCCTGGTTTGGCTGAAACAGAACCAATTTTCCTTTCAGTGATTTTAGTTTTCAGTTCAGTCTCTTCTACGACTGCACTTTGTGAAGTCAAGAACATGTTTTCAGGCGCTGTCTGCTCCTAGAAGTGATAACGCTCGATGTTGCTAGTTAGTACTGAGCTCTCAGTACAATGGTGTGCAGAAAGGCTCTTGCTTATACTTAATCTTCCAGAAGCCAAGGCCGCTGCCGAATTCTCTCGGTGCCGCCTTGGCGCCCCCCCCCTTAGTGTCAGGGTGCAAAAGGGTCGCACCTGGGGGGGAGGAGCGGACAGGACAGGTGACCCAAACTGACCAACGCAGTATTCCATCCCATACACGTCAAGCTCGGTATAAAGCTTGAGGGATCACGGGGGGCAAGGCCGCCTTCTCTCTTGCCCCTTGCTTCTTCCTGCCCTTGCTCACCTTCTGTGGCCGGCGTCCTGGGAAGACGCTGCCGGTGATCCGCGCGTTCCCGAGTCCAGCTCCCGTCTGCCGCTGCGTCCAGGAGCCCAGCCTGGGATCTTCCCAGAGCTGCTCTGCAGCACCAGTGGCGACGTGAGCATTATCGGGGGGAGAAGCTCGATACTGGTTTTGTACGCATTTGTAAATATTTCCTTATTTTTCTTCTCGTTCTTGTATTTCTCTCTTGGTTGTGATAGTTTCGTTCAAGCTGTTTTAGTTTTATTCCCAACTCGTAAGTCTCTCTCCCTTTTCTTCTTTCCCTTCCCCTGTCCGGGAAGGGAGAGGGGTTAACAGAGAGCATCTGCCGTCCGTTTAGTGGCCGGCCCAGCCCCAAACCACGCCACCCAGTCGTTTGAAGCGTGACGCTGGAACCGCTCAGCAGTCTCCCGCGTCCCGTAGGAAGCAAACTCGTCGCTTTTTGCAAGTGGTACGCGAGCGTACATAAAGCCGGTGCAGGCTGCTGCTACGACTTTAGAAAATACTGCCCGTGACCCTACGGGCCTGCCATACAAGGGTGGTTTGGGCACAGTGCAATGAGTCGGAAGCCTCCAAATCCTGTGGAAGCACGTTATCGATGGCTGTGAGAGAAGGCCCCGTGGATGTCCCTTTTCTGGCGAGGAGGGATGTGGTAGGAGAAAAGAGTCGGTCTGAATGGCAGCTGTGGTGCTTCCATAGCGCGGTGGCATCTCTCTTTTGTCAGCTTGGGTCAGCTGTCCTGGCTCTGTCCCCTCCCAAGCTCTTGTCCGCCCCCAGCTTACTGGACTGTGGGGGTGGGGTGGTTGGAGAGGCAGCCTGCGTGCTGTGGGAGCACTGCTCGGCAGTAGGCAAAACCTCGGGGTGTTATCAACCCACCTCTCGGGTGAACCGTCCTAGTTAGTGCTCTGGATGAGGGGCAGACAGAGTACCCTCGGCGAGTTTGCTGATGATACAAAGCTGGGAGGAGTGGCTGCTACACCAGAGGCTTGTGCTGCCGTCCAAGAGGGACCTCGAGAGGCTGGAGGAAAGGGGCGGGCAGGGGCCTCGTGCGGTTCAACAAGGGCAAGTGCAAAGTCCTGCGCCTGGGGAGGAACAAGCCCGTGGGCCAGTATCTGCTGGAGGCCCCTCGGCTGGAAAGCAGCTTTGCAGAAAAGGACGTGGGGGGCTCCTGGTGGACGGCAGGTGGAACGCGAGCCGAGGACGTGCCCTTGCCGCAAAGGCGGCTAAGGACATCCTCAGCCCGACAGAGAGGAACGCAGGGTTTAGATACGTTACGGTACAGTCGTGCAGACCAATCAAATTGCTCGCTCTCCCCGGGGGTGCAGGGCACCACAGAGCCCCCTTGGGGCAGAGTCCTCCTACCCGGCTTAGCGCAAATCACATCTTGATCTGCCCTCCAGCCCTCAAGCCAGCAGTGCTGAACACACGCTTTGTGTTTTATTTTCTGCCAGGAGGCGGGCGGCTTAGAAACGCCTGCGATGGAAGTGGGGCTTTCAGGGAACGATTTAGAGCAACTTCTGCTGGTTCTGCGAAACGGTCCGAGAAGTTAAGGCCTGCAAAAGCAGTCGTTTGACTGGAGGGAGCAGCGGCAAAAAGCCACAAGCACGTTTGGGGTGGACCCGACGCGGTAATAAATAACACCAAACAGTGCTTCTAGCTGCAGCCGCCTCTTCTGAGGCCTGGTTGGCTGCCCGCAGGCTCGCGGCACTACACGGCGCAGATGCCTCCGCGGACTCGCCCAACGGCGCCTCCCTCCGCGCGCCGTCGGCACGCCAACTCCCTGAGCCCCGGTAAGCACCCGGTCGAGGAGGGCGGACCCGCCAAGGGGGCGGGGACAAACGAAAACGACAGGCGAGACAGCCAATCCAGACGCGGGTTCGGCCGGCGGCGACCTGGCGGCCCAATGGGCGCCGCGGAGGGCCTGGCCGAGTGGAGGAAGCGCGGGGGCGCCAACGGGCTGACGGGATTATCGGGGCGCGGGCCGCCCGGCCCGGTGGCGCCACCGCCACTACTGTCTTCGGAAAACATCATGGGCAAGGCGCTTCCCCGCCAGCGTCATCTACGAGGAGGTAGCCGCGGCTTTGCTCTGTGCGCGCTTCCCTTCCCTTCCTTTCCCCCTCTCCCCCCGCGCTCGCAGGCACCCTGAGCCGAGGCCTTGTTGCGCGGTGCCCGGGAGCGCGGCAGGGCGGGTGGCGGCGTTGCTGTGGGTGGAAGGAGGGAGGGAGCCGAATCCCACTTCCGGAGGGGGCTCTGTACATACGTTGTATTTTGTGTATAGAAAGTATTCATATCCCGTAAGAAAACGCAACGTTTCGCCTTGTGTTGGGGGTATCTGGTAATCTGCTTCTGCACGAGTTCAGTGGGGCATATTGATTTGCTCAAGCGATTACCTTTCTGGGAAGCCAATAACCGTTTTACCTGTTTCCTCTTCCTCCAGTGCCTTGGGTTCCATGGTCTTTCACCCCAAGCTCCGACGCTTTTCCTAGTCGCGCCGAAGGAGCCGATTATCGGGTTATCTGAAGCAGAAGGTTCTGGTGGATCTGTAAGTACTGCGGAAGCTTTCTGTACGCTGAACCGTGCCTGTAACTAGTTCCTAATTTACTAGACTCTTTCCCCGCCCCCACCCCCCTTTTGGTCTCGATAGGGCGCAGTAGGCTATTTGGGGTTTTCTGGCGCTATAATCTTTTGCCTCTAGTTCGTAATGGAATTGAGTTTCTTGACTGAAAGTAGCGAAATAAAGGTGTGCTCAGCCCTGGCTATGTACTCCTGGTGCAAAACGCGGCGTTGCTTTGGAGCGCAGCCTGATGCCTGTTGTCATGGTTCAGAGTGAGAGCTGTGGTACTTCTTGGAACACGGAGAAGAGGGCTTGGGGTTTTCGGCAGGCCAGGGGTGAGGAAGGGCAAAGCTGGCTGAGAGGTGCTGGGTGCTTCGCTTTTGGCTCTAGAAGTCAAGTTCAAAGACTTTGTAAACCCACGCAAAAGGCAGCCTAAAGTTTATTTTCCCCCAGAATCGCTTATGTTGCCTGAAGATATAATGGGGGCTTTAACCCGGAGACAAACTTGGCTTCTCTGGCTGCTTTGTAGTCCGTTACTGTCCAGCTGGAGAAAAATTGCGTAGCTTTTTTTCTTCTTCTCCTTCCGCCGCTACAGCGTGCATAAGCGGTCTTTGTAGCTTTGCTTGGGAAATGTGAGTTGCGGGCGGGCGGGCGGACAGGAAATGGAAAATGGAAGCGCAGTGGTTGAATTGCTAGGAAGCGGCCGAGTGGTTTCTCTGGGCGGTCGTCTGCTCTCATGCCTTCCCTTCCTGCCCTCTCCCCTCTTTGCGTGTGACTTTTAATTTTAGTTATTTATGGCTTTGTACTTCCTTCTCCAGCTTCTTGGGCATTTGATGATTGTTGGCAAGAAGCGTGCCGCTCGCCTGGGCCTGACCAATGGATTCCGGACGGTCGTGGGTGAAGGGCCCGAGGGCGGGCAGCCTGTCTATCCCGTACATCTACGTCTTCTGGGTGGCCGTCAGTTGGGCTGGCCGCCCGGCTAAGGCTTTTGCACCGCGAGAGTTGCTGCACGTGTACGAATCGCCACCGAATGGATTTCGTCTGTTGCCCGTCAGTCTAGCCACTGTTGATGTCTAATTTTTTGTGGCGTGTGTCTGTGGAAGGTCATAAGAGCTCTGAGCAGCAGTTGCACAATAAAGATTTAGCATGGGGATATCATCTCTGTCCTGTGCGTCTTACTGAGGGAAATAGTTGTGCAAGTTAAAATGGTGTCTCCCCGGAGCTTGAGCACGCGGAACGTTTCGGTCTGTTAACAGCGTTGTACAGGTAGACGGTGATTGGCCCAGTGTCCTGGTTTGGCTGAAACAGAACCAATTTTCCTTTCAGTGATTTTAGTTTTCAGTTCAGTCTCTTCTACGACTGCACTTTGTGAAGTCAAGAACATGTTTTCAGGCGCTGTCTGCTCCTAGAAGTGATAACGCTCGATGTTGCTAGTTAGTACTGAGCTCTCAGTACAATGGTGTGCAGAAAGGCTCTTGCTTATACTTAATCTTCCAGAAGCCAAGGCCGCTGCCGAATTCTCTCGGTGCCGCCTTGGCGCCCCCCCTTAGTGTCAGGGTGCAAAAGGGTCGCACCTGGGGGGGAGGAGCGGACAGGACAGGTGACCCAAACTGACCAACGCAGTATTCCATCCCATACACGTCAAGCTCGGTATAAAGCTTGAGGGATCACGGGGGGCAAGGCCGCCTTCTCTCTTGCCCCTTGCTTCTTCCTGCCCTTGCTCACCTTCTGTGGCCGGCGTCCTGGGAAGACGCTGCCGGTGATCCGCGCGTTCCCGAGTCCAGCTCCCGTCTGCCGCTGCGTCCAGGAGCCCAGCCTGGGATCTTCCCAGAGCTGCTCTGCAGCACCAGTGGCGACGTGAACATTATCGGGGGGAGAAGCTCGATACTGGTTTTGTACGCATTTGTAAATATTTCCTTATTTTTCTTCTCGTTCTTGTATTTCTCTCTTGGTTGTGATAGTTTCGTTCAAGCTGTTTTAGTTTTATTCCCAACTCGTAAGTCTCTCTCCCTTTTCTTCTTTCCCTTCCCCTATCCGGGAAGGGAGAGGGGTTAACAGAGAGCATCTGCCGTCCGTTTAGTGGCCGGCCCAGCCCCAAACCACGCCACCCAGTCGTTTGAAGCGTGACGCTGGAACCGCTCAGCAGTCTCCCGCGTCCCGTAGGAAGCAAACTCGTCGCTTTTTGCAAGTGGTACGCGAGCGTACATAAAGCCGGTGCAGGCTGCTGCTACGACTTTAGAAAATACTGCCCGTGACCCTACGGGCCTGCCATACAAGGGTGGTTTGGGCACAGTGCAATGAGTCGGAAGCCTCCAAATCCTGTGGAAGCACGTTATCGATGGCTGTGAGAGAAGGCCCCGTGGATGTCCCTTTTCTGGCGAGGAGGGATGTGGTAGGAGAAAAGAGTCGGTCTGAATGGCAGCTGTGGTGCTTCCATAGCGCGGTGGCATCTCTCTTTTGTCAGCTTGGGTCAGCTGTCCTGGCTCTGTCCCCTCCCAAGCTCTTGTCCGCCCCCAGCTTACTGGACTGTGGGGGTGGGGTGGTTGGAGAGGCAGCCTGCGTGCTGTGGGAGCACTGCTCGGCAGTAGGCAAAACCTCGGGGTGTTATCAACCCACCTCTCGGGTGAACCGTCCTAGTTAGTGCTCTGGATGAGGGGCAGACAGAGTACCCTCGGCGAGTTTGCTGATGATACAAAGCTGGGAGGAGTGGCTGCTACACCAGAGGCTTGTGCTGCCGTCCAAGAGGGACCTCGAGAGGCTGGAGGAAAGGGGCGGGCAGGGGCCTCGTGCGGTTCAACAAGGGCAAGTGCAAAGTCCTGCGCCTGGGGAGGAACAAGCCCGTGGGCCAGTATCTGCTGGAGGCCCCTCGGCTGGAAAGCAGCTTTGCAGAAAAGGACGTGGGGGGCTCCTGGTGGACGGCAGGTGGAACGCGAGCCGAGGACGTGCCCTTGCCGCAAAGGCGGCTAAGGACATCCTCAGCCCGACAGAGAGGAACGCAGGGTTTAGATACGTTACGGTACAGTCGTGCAGACCAATCAAATTGCTCGCTCTCCCCGGGGGTGCAGGGCACCACAGAGCCCCCTTGGGGCAGCGTCCTCCTACCCGGCTTAGCGCAAATCACATCTTGATCTGCCCTCCAGCCCTCAAGCCAGCAGTGCTGAACACACGCTTTGTGTTTTATTTTCTGCCAGGAGGCGGGCGGCTTAGAAACGCCTGCGATGGAAGTGGGGCTTTCAGGGAACGATTTAGAGCAACTTCTGCTGGTTCTGCGAAACGGTCCGAGAAGTTAAGGCCTGCAAAAGCAGTCGTTTGACTGGAGGGAGCAGCGGCAAAAAGCCACAAGCACGTTTGGGGTGGACCCGACGCGGTAATAAATAACACCAAACAGTGCTTCTAGCTGCAGCCGCCTCTTCTGAGGCCTGGTTGGCTGCCCGCAGGCTCGCGGCACTACACGGCGCAGATGCCTCCGCGGACTCGCCCAACGGCGCCTCCCTCCGCGCGCCGTCGGCACGCCAACTCCCTGAGCCCCGGTAAGCACCCGGTCGAGGAGGGCGGACCCGCCAAGGGGGCGGGGACAAACGAAAACGACAGGCGAGACAGCCAATCCAGACGCGGGTTCGGCCGGCGGCGACCTGGCGGCCCAATGGGCGCCGCGGAGGGCCTGGCCGAGTGGAGGAAGCGCGGGGGCGCCAACGGGCTGACGGGATTATCGGGGCGCGGGCCGCCCGGCCCGGTGGCGCCACCGCCACTACTGTCTTCGGAAAACATCATGGGCAAGGCGCTTCCCCGCCAGCGTCATCTACGAGGAGGTAGCCGCGGCTTTGCTCTGTGCGCGGTTCCCTTCCCTTCCTTTCCCCCTCTCCCCCCGCGCTCGCAGGCACCCTGAGCCGAGGCCTTGTTGCGCGGTGCCCGGGAGCGCGGCAGGGCGGGTGGCGGCGTTGCTGTGGGTGGAAGGAGGGAGGGAGCCGAATCCCACTTCCGGAGGGGGCTCTGTACATACGTTGTATTTTGTGTATAGAAAGTATTCATATCCCGTAAGAAAACGCAACGTTTCGCCTTGTGTTGGGGGTATCTGGTAATCTGCTTCTGCACGAGTTCAGTGGGGCATATTGATTTGCTCAAGCGATTACCTTTCTGGGAAGCCAATAACCGTTTTACCTGTTTCCTCTTCCTCCAGTGCCTTGGGTTCCATGGTCTTTCACCCCAAGCTCCGACGCTTTTCCTAGTCGCGCCGAAGGAGCCGATTATCGGGTTATCTGAAGCAGAAGGTTCTGGTGGATCTGTAAGTACTGCGGAAGCTTTCTGTACGCTGAACCGTGCCTGTAACTAGTTCCTAATTTACTAGACTCTTTCCCCGCCCCCACCCCCCTTTTGGTCTCGATAGGGCGCAGTAGGCTATTTGGGGTTTTCTGGCGCTATAATCTTTTGCCTCTAGTTCGTAATGGAATTGAGTTTCTTGACTGAAAGTAGCGAAATAAAGGTGTGCTCAGCCCTGGCTATGTACTCCTGGTGCAAAACGCGGCGTTGCTTTGGAGCGCAGCCTGATGCCTGTTGTCATGGTTCAGAGTGAGAGCTGTGGTACTTCTTGGAACACGGAGAAGAGGGCTTGGGGTTTTCGGCAGGCCAGGGGTGAGGAAGGGCAAAGCTGGCTGAGAGGTGCTGGGTGCTTCGCTTTTGGCTCTAGAAGTCAAGTTCAAAGACTTTGTAAACCCACGCAAAAGGCAGCCTAAAGTTTATTTTCCCCCAGAATCGCTTATGTTGCCTGAAGATATAATGGGGGCTTTAACCCGGAGACAAACTTGGCTTCTCTGGCTGCTTTGTAGTCCGTTACTGTCCAGCTGGAGAAAAATTGCGTAGCTTTTTTTCTTCTTCTCCTTCCGCCGCTACAGCGTGCATAAGCGGTCTTTGTAGCTTTGCTTGGGAAATGTGAGTTGCGGGCGGGCGGGCGGACAGGAAATGGAAAATGGAAGCGCAGTGGTTGAATTGCTAGGAAGCGGCCGAGTGGTTTCTCTGGGCGGTCGTCTGCTCTCATGCCTTCCCTTCCTGCCCTCTCCCCTCTTTGCGTGTGACTTTTAATTTTAGTTATTTATGGCTTTGTACTTCCTTCTCCAGCTTCTTGGGCATTTGATGATTGTTGGCAAGAAGCGTGCCGCTCGCCTGGGCCTGACCAATGGATTCCGGACGGTCGTGGGTGAAGGGCCCGAGGGCGGGCAGCCTGTCTATCCCGTACATCTACGTCTTCTGGGTGGCCGTCAGTTGGGCTGGCCGCCCGGCTAAGGCTTTTGCACCGCGAGAGTTGCTGCACGTGTACGAATCGCCACCGAATGGATTTCGTCTGTTGCCCGTCAGTCTAGCCACTGTTGATGTCTAATTTTTTGTGGCGTGTGTCTGTGGAAGGTCATAAGAGCTCTGAGCAGCAGTTGCACAATAAAGATTTAGCATGGGGATATCATCTCTGTCCTGTGCGTCTTACTGAGGGAAATAGTTGTGCAAGTTAAAATGGTGTCTCCCCGGAGCTTGAGCACGCGGAACGTTTCGGTCTGTTAACAGCGTTGTACAGGTAGACGGTGATTGGCCCAGTGTCCTGGTTTGGCTGAAACAGAACCAATTTTCCTTTCAGTGATTTTAGTTTTCAGTTCAGTCTCTTCTACGACTGCACTTTGTGAAGTCAAGAACATGTTTTCAGGCGCTGTCTGCTCCTAGAAGTGATAACGCTCGATGTTGCTAGTTAGTACTGAGCTCTCAGTACAATGGTGTGCAGAAAGGCTCTTGCTTATACTTAATCTTCCAGAAGCCAAGGCCGCTGCCGAATTCTCTCGGTGCCGCCTTGGCGCCCCCCCCTTAGTGTCAGGGTGCAAAAGGGTCGCACCTGGGGGGGAGGAGCGGACAGGACAGGTGACCCAAACTGACCAACGCAGTATTCCATCCCATACACGTCAAGCTCGGTATAAAGCTTGAGGGATCACGGGGGGCAAGGCCGCCTTCTCTCTTGCCCCTTGCTTCTTCCTGCCCTTGCTCACCTTCTGTGGCCGGCGTCCTGGAAGACGCTGCCGGTGATCCGCGCGTTCCCGAGTCCAGCTCCCGTCTGCCGCTGCGTCCAGGAGCCCAGCCTGGGATCTTCCCAGAGCTGCTCTGCAGCACCAGTGGCGACGTGAACATTATCGGGGGGAGAAGCTCGATACTGGTTTTGTACGCATTTGTAAATATTTCCTTATTTTTCTTCTCGTTCTTGTATTTCTCTCTTGGTTGTGATAGTTTCGTTCAAGCTGTTTTAGTTTTATTCCCAACTCGTAAGTCTCTCTCCCTTTTCTTCTTTCCCTTCCCCTGTCCGGGAAGGGAGAGGGGTTAACAGAGAGCATCTGCCGTCCGTTTAGTGGCCGGCCCAGCCCCAAACCACGCCACCCAGTCGTTTGAAGCGTGACGCTGGAACCGCTCAGCAGTCTCCCGCGTCCCGTAGGAAGCAAACTCGTCGCTTTTTGCAAGTGGTACGCGAGCGTACATAAAGCCGGTGCAGGCTGCTGCTACGACTTTAGAAAATACTGCCCGTGACCCTACGGCCTGCCATACAAGGGTGGTTTGGGCACAGTGCAATGAGTCGGAAGCCTCCAAATCCTGTGGAAGCACGTTATCGATGGCTGTGAGAGAAGGCCCCGTGGATGTCCCTTTTCTGGCGAGGAGGGATGTGGTAGGAGAAAAGAGTCGGTCTGAATGGCAGCTGTGGTGCTTCCATAGCGCGGTGGCATCTCTCTTTTGTCAGCTTGGGTCAGCTGTCCTGGCTCTGTCCCCTCCCAAGCTCTTGTCCGCCCCCAGCTTACTGGACTGTGGGGGTGGGGTGGTTGGAGAGGCAGCCTGCGTGCTGTGGAGCACTGCTCGGCAGTAGGCAAAACCTCGGGGTGTTATCAACCCACCTCTCGGGTGAACCGTCCTAGTTAGTGCTCTGGATGAGGGGCAGACAGAGTACCCTCGGCGAGTTTGCTGATGATACAAAGCTGGGAGGAGTGGCTGCTACACCAGAGGCTTGTGCTGCCGTCCAAGAGGGACCTCGAGAGGCTGGAGGAAAGGGGCGGGCAGGGGCCTCGTGCGGTTCAACAAGGGCAAGTGCAAAGTCCTGCGCCTGGGGAGGAACAAGCCCGTGGGCCAGTATCTGCTGGAGGCCCCTCGGCTGGAAAGCAGCTTTGCAGAAAAGGACGTGGGGGGCTCCTGGTGGACGGCAGGTGGAACGCGAGCCGAGGACGTGCCCTTGCCGCAAAGGCGGCTAAGGACATCCTCAGCCCGACAGAGAGGAACGCAGGGTTTAGATACGTTACGGTACAGTCGTGCAGACCAATCAAATTGCTCGCTCTCCCGGGGGTGCAGGGCACCACAGAGCCCCCTTGGGGCAGCGTCCTCCTACCCGGCTTAGCGCAAATCACATCTTGATCTGCCCTCCAGCCCTCAAGCCAGCAGTGCTGAACACACGCTTTGTGTTTTATTTTCTGCCAGGAGGCGGGCGGCTTAGAAACGCCTGCGATGGAAGTGGGGCTTTCAGGGAACGATTTAGAGCAACTTCTGCTGGTTCTGCGAAACGGTCCGAGAAGTTAAGGCCTGCAAAAGCAGTCGTTTGACTGGAGGGAGCAGCGGCAAAAAGCCACAAGCACGTTTGGGGTGGACCCGACGCGGTAATAAATAACACCAAACAGTGCTTCTAGCTGCAGCCGCCTCTTCTGAGGCCTGGTTGGCTGCCCGCAGGCTCGCGGCACTACACGGCGCAGATGCCTCCGCGGACTCGCCCAACGGCGCCTCCCTCCGCGCGCCGTCGGCACGCCAACTCCCTGAGCCCCGGTAAGCACCCGGTCGAGGAGGGCGGACCCGCCAAGGGGGCGGGGACAAACGAAAACGACAGGCGAGACAGCCAATCCAGACGCGGGTTCGGCCGGCGGCGACCTGGCGGCCCAATGGGCGCCGCGGAGGGCCTGGCCGAGTGGAGGAAGCGCGGGGGCGCCAACGGGCTGACGGGATTATCGGGGCGCGGGCCGCCCGGCCCGGTGGCGCCACCGCCACTACTGTCTTCGGAAAACATCATGGGCAAGGCGCTTCCCCGCCAGCGTCATCTACGAGGAGGTAGCCGCGGCTTTGCTCTGTGCGCGGTTCCCTTCCCTTCCTTTCCCCCTCTCCCCCCGCGCTCGCAGGCACCCTGAGCCGAGGCCTTGTTGCGCGGTGCCCGGGAGCGCGGCAGGGCGGGTGGCGGCGTTGCTGTGGGTGGAAGGAGGGAGGGAGCCGAATCCCACTTCCGGAGGGGGCTCTGTACATACGTTGTATTTTGTGTATAGAAAGTATTCATATCCCGTAAGAAAACGCAACGTTTCGCCTTGTGTTGGGGTATCTGGTAATCTGCTTCTGCACGAGTTCAGTGGGGCATATTGATTTGCTCAAGCGATTACCTTTCTGGGAAGCCAATAACCGTTTTACCTGTTTCCTCTTCCTCCAGTGCCTTGGGTTCCATGGTCTTTCACCCCAAGCTCCGACGCTTTTCCTAGTCGCGCCGAAGGAGCCGATTATCGGGTTATCTGAAGCAGAAGGTTCTGGTGGATCTGTAAGTACTGCGGAAGCTTTCTGTACGCTGAACCGTGCCCTGTAACTAGTTCCTAATTTACTAGACTCTTTCCCCGCCCCCACCCCCCTTTTGGTCTCGATAGGGCGCAGTAGGCTATTTGGGGTTTTCTGGCGCTATAATCTTTTGCCTCTAGTTCGTAATGGAATTGAGTTTCTTGACTGAAAGTAGCGAAATAAAGGTGTGCTCAGCCCTGGCTATGTACTCCTGGTGCAAAACGCGGCGTTGCTTTGGAGCGCAGCCTGATGCCTGTTGTCATGGTTCAGAGTGAGAGCTGTGGTACTTCTTGGAACACGGAGAAGAGGGCTTGGGGTTTTCGGCAGGCCAGGGGTGAGGAAGGGCAAAGCTGGCTGAGAGGTGCTGGGTGCTTCGCTTTTGGCTCTAGAAGTCAAGTTCAAAGACTTTGTAAACCCACGCAAAAGGCAGCCTAAAGTTTATTTTCCCCCAGAATCGCTTATGTTGCCTGAAGATATAATGGGGGCTTTAACCCGGAGACAAACTTGGCTTCTCTGGCTGCTTTGTAGTCCGTTACTGTCCAGCTGGAGAAAAATTGCGTAGCTTTTTTTCTTCTTCTCCTTCCGCCGCTACAGCGTGCATAAGCGGTCTTTGTAGCTTTGCTTGGGAAATGTGAGTTGCGGGCGGGCGGGCGGACAGGAAATGGAAAATGGAAGCGCAGTGGTTGAATTGCTAGGAAGCGGCCGAGTGGTTTCTCTGGGCGGTCGTCTGCTCTCATGCCTTCCCTTCCTGCCCTCTCCCCTCTTTGCGTGTGACTTTTAATTTTAGTTATTTATGGCTTTGTACTTCCTTCTCCAGCTTCTTGGGCATTTGATGATTGTTGGCAAGAAGCGTGCCGCTCGCCTGGGCCTGACCAATGGATTCCGGACGGTCGTGGGTGAAGGGCCCGAGGGCGGGCAGCCTGTCTATCCGTACATCTACGTCTTCTGGGTGGCCGTCAGTTGGGCTGGCCGCCCGGCTAAGGCTTTTGCACCGCGAGAGTTGCTGCACGTGTACGAATCGCCACCGAATGGATTTCGTCTGTTGCCCGTCAGTCTAGCCACTGTTGATGTCTAATTTTTTGTGGCGTGTGTCTGTGGAAGGTCATAAGAGCTCTGAGCAGCAGTTGCACAATAAAGATTTAGCATGGGGATATCATCTCTGTCCTGTGCGTCTTACTGAGGGAAATAGTTGTGCAAGTTAAAATGGTGTCTCCCCGGAGCTTGAGCACGCGGAACGTTTCGGTCTGTTAACAGCGTTGTACAGGTAGACGGTGATTGGCCCAGTGTCCTGGTTTGGCTGAAACAGAACCAATTTTCCTTTCAGTGATTTTAGTTTTCAGTTCAGTCTCTTCTACGACTGCACTTTGTGAAGTCAAGAACATGTTTTCAGGCGCTGTCTGCTCCTAGAAGTGATAACGCTCGATGTTGCTAGTTAGTACTGAGCTCTCAGTACAATGGTGTGCAGAAAGGCTCTTGCTTATACTTAATCTTCCAGAAGCCAAGGCCGCTGCCGAATTCTCTCGGTGCCGCCTTGGCGCCCCCCCCTTAGTGTCAGGGTGCAAAAGGGTCGCACCTGGGGGGGAGGAGCGGACAGGACAGGTGACCCAAACTGACCAACGCAGTATTCCATCCCATACACGTCAAGCTCGGTATAAAGCTTGAGGGATCACGGGGGGCAAGGCCGCCTTCTCTCTTGCCCCTTGCTTCTTC